>CM014729.1:12639890-13239890 GCA_004329165.1 Spatholobus suberectus | reverse complement strand
CGTAAAAATTAACAAACTTACCATATATATTAATTTGTGATTAAATAATTGTGTAAAAAAAAATTACACTATCAATGTATATACTATTTTCTCTATTTTGTTTATTACTTTGGAATTACATAATAAAATTTAATTAAAACTATCTTAAATTTTTATTTTCATTATTATATTATTTTTACTTTTAGGGTTATTTTTTTTATTTTAGATCTTCAACTTTTCTATTTCATAACTCATAGAATCTAATCATACATATTGTGTGAGCTAATTATATTTTATACCAAGGAGCTAAATATTTTTTATTTTAAATTTATAGAATTAATTTTAGGCAATGGTTTTATCATGAATAGTATAAAATGGTAACACTTTCTCTACATATGTAATTCTTTTCTGAAACTAAACTCTTTTTTAGATCAATTTCTAAATAAAGATTTTTCCAATGCTTTTAGATAAAATAAACTTTAATGAAAACTCCATTTGCAATTTTGGTCCACAATGCTCTCTGTGTACGAAAAATAGTGAAGCGGAGACTTCCAATGACAAGTGAAAATAGTTTAGATCCTCTCTATTTTTTATTATTGTTTTTTCTGGTTTGCTACTATAGTTTTTGTGTGTATAAAGGACATTAATATTTTAATGATAGACATTTAATATTCTTTATACACCCAAAAGCATAAGAAATAGAAAGAAGAAAATGGAGAGGGTCCTTACTCCCCCCAAAAGTAACTTAAAATCGTAAAGAAATGGAGAGAATGAAACAGATGCACCTCTTTCTTTAAGTGCATGTTTGGTTTAGAGGTAAAACTATAGTTGACCACGATGAGTTGAGTCAAACTTGGTATAACTCAAAATTAGGATGTTTGGTTACTAAATTAAAATCAATTTCAATTAAAAAAAATCATGATGGATTTTAAGCAATAGAGAGTTGCTTTTGCTTCATTCAAAATCAATTTTGAATGTGTTTTTTCTAATTTACCCTCACTCTTAGCATGCCCTTTTTTCATTGTGAGGCCTAATCTGTTTTGCAAATTCTGTAGTTGCAGTGCGTTAGCTTATTAAAAGATATTATATATAAATTAATTACTGCATATATAAATTGAAGAATGACAATACCTCCGTTGGAAGAGTGTTACACATATGGAAGAAGAATATTGATCTCTCGTTGTATGAATTGAAAAATTTACTGTGTGTCTATTTTTTTTTAATTTGTTAATATTATATATATATATATATATATATAACTAATTATAATGGAAAATAAATATACATATTCCCATTTTAGTAATTATACCCTCAAAATCAATTTTAATTCAAAGCATCCAAACAACATTTTCTTAAAAATCACTTTTCTAACATCTGTTACCCAAATAAAAATTACATTATTTCAAAATTAATTTTAACTATAATTAATTCTATAAAATTGCGTTACAAGTCAAATACACACTAAGAAAATCCGCACTGTTGCAGTGGCAGGACAGAGATAAAAAAAAATCAATGGTAACGTGTGGCCCTCTCGTAAGGGCAGCACTAGATGCACGTGCAGAATTAGGCTCATCAGTAATTCCCTCCTCGTTTTAACAAGGTTGAATGATTGAATCCGCCACACCAACAATGTACGTTAATTATCAGAATATTCCCAAAATGCCTTTCAGCTGCTTGACTTCACCCAACCAGGAGTTTATGGAACATTGGAATGTGGCAGAAACAACAGGCCACTCTGTTTATACCAGGATATATTACATTCACAAAAATCACTACTAGCCCACTCCTAATACTACTTGTCTTTAAATATTTGGGAAATACGTGTTAATCTTTTAAAAATCTATGTAAATGTTTGGATGAGGAAAATATTAATTTGACAAATAAAACTCAAATTTATTACTTTTGTGTTGTTGTGACAAATCATAAACTCGAGAATTATATAAGTAACATTATCCGCGTACATATAATAGAAGGTGGAACAATAATTAGAAAAGAACAGTAAAGGATCAAAAGAAGAATGTTACTGTTTTGTTCACACATGATGTAACTAAAAGCGATAATATAATTAGGTAACAGCACACATGATGTAACTAAAAGTGATAATATAATTTGGTAGCAGCATGTTAGATTATTATAACGCTGCGCTTTCGTTAATCACGTGAAGTTTAATTTAACATCAACTCTTAACTACCATGGAGTGAGTCCCAATCCGATTCTTTAATACCTATGTAATTTAATAAATTTTAATTGCAAAGAAAAAAGGGAACATGTCGCAAATGAAATATTAGAAACAGTTTTATATATCAAAAGAAAATGATGTTTATGGAGTAAATAAAATGCCAAAACCTATACCAGGTATTAAAAAAAAAAGGGTACATGATACCTTTCGTTAAGAAGTTTTCGATCTATTAGTCTAAAATCTCTAGCACTGCTAGAAACTTGGCATGAAAATTGCATCTAATGCCGACCATAGTAATAGACTTTCAATTTTGTGTAGTTTAGAAGCAACTATCAATTATTGCTATTGTTACCGGCTAGCGCAATTAGTTTACACATGAAAGCTATGATGCAATCATCAAACCAACAAGAAAGGGATGTGACAAAAAAATGTCAACATCTAAGAGAACAGAAAAAGATTGGGAACAGTGGTTGATATCAACCAATGGCCAACCTCATATCTGGCTTTATCTAGTAGCATTCATAATGTTGTATTTTGCCACAAACAACCTTTGCTTTTGCCTCTTGTTAAAGCCACGCCATTCCAAACACTTTTGTCCAAAACCAACGTTTTCCACTTAGAAAATACAAATGATAAACAACAAAATGATACATTAATAAGGAAATGTCTCAAATCCAAAACGTGTAAATGATAGGTTGAATTCTTCTCGTAGTTGCAGGGTTCATGAAGGGCAATATAGTCACGAAGGGTATAATATAATATATCCTATTTACCATGTATTGACAATTTACATCTGCTAATACCATTCAAAAGGCTCAGCTGATTTTCCAAAGTCACCATCATTCACGATGGATGTAGAAGCAGTCTTGAAGCTCTTTGATTCTTTCTGGTTTGGGCATCAAAATTTGAAGGAACACACAAGTTCCTCAACACCAACAAGTTCTCATGAGAATTCAGATCATCAAATAAAAGAACCATCAGAAGAACCAATGCTTTCACGCATCCAAAGCGCTCATAGCAGGTCCATGAGCGACCACTTGAGTTCCATGACATGCTTCAAGGATGATTCTCTTTCCCCAGACTCAGTTTTCTCACCAAAGCTCCAAACCATTCTCTCAGGAAAAGATGTCACAGACACAGAAGCGCAGCATGGAGTTTTGCCTAAGAAGAACACCACAAGGAGGGAAAGGAGGAAGAAGAGGCAAAGCAAGAGTTTGTCAGACCTTGAATTTGAGGAGGTAAAAGGGTTCATGGATCTGGGGTTTGTTTTCTCAGAGGAAGACAAGGACTCAAGTTTGGCTTCAATCATTCCAGGCTTGCAAAGATTAGGGAAGAGTGATGAGGAAGAAGAGGATTCTGATGAGTCTGCAGTCCAAAGACCTTACCTCTCTGAAGCATGGAAGATCCGAGAAAGAAGAAAGAAAAAGAACCCCTTGATGAATTGGAAAATTCCTGCTCTGAACAATGAAATTGACATAAAAGATAGTCTCAGGTGGTGGGCTCACACTGTTGCTTCCACTGTTAGATGATGAAGTTTGTTATTCAAGTTTTTTTATTGTATTGCACGTTTTGCTTATATCTTTTGAGATTTTATTTAACTTTTTGCTATGGCAGCTTTTTAACCTTTTTCTGTTTTTCCTTCTGAATCTTCTGGAATTCCACATTGTAATTTCAGACAAAAGGAGGGGAATGCCACTCAGCTTTTAAGATCATTGTAGGTCATAGACAATTTGTGTTGCTGTAGGTCCATATAAGGTAATATTTCTACTCCAAATTTAAGGTCACAAAGCTTACACCGAATTAAATATCAAACCTCCAACCAGAAAGAGCTTACACTTAATTAAATGACCAACTCATTCGGCCTTTTTTAATCACTTTTGCCCCCTTTACTGGAATATATGAAAAATGAGAATATAAGTAATATCATTTCTTATATATAGGACAAAAGGAAAAATTGATAGTTATAGATTGATAAAAATTAACAATTTTAAAGATGTAGTATAAGATTAATAATATAATACACTATATAAAAATATATATAATAATTGAAACTAAAAAATATAATTAAAATAATTGATCTATAAATAAAAAATTACAAGAGTTTAAAATTAATTAAAAAGCTAAAATTAGAAATATCCCAAAAATATTTTTATAAATAAAATAAACTAATAATTATATAAAATATCATGCAAACATGTTTTTTTTTTGTCATTTTATATTCATCAACTACTGCAACATATAATTTTATCAAACATTTATAAAAATATTTATAATTTAATAAGTTAACTTAATAGCTTTTAGCTACTAGCTAGCTTTTTAGCTAGTTTTATGAAACATAGCCTTAGAATACATGTATTTGACTTCCAATAATTGGAGGCCATAAGCACAATAGTGTCCACTAATCATGCATGGATCTTGGTGTTTGTTTCTGAATAAGTGAAGTACTACCAATTTACCTTCTAACTCAATTTTTCTAATACAGTTAAAATTTATTGAAAACTATAAAATTATGAATATTTTTCTATCATGTGCAAACTTGCATTAGTTAATCCTCATTAATTATCCACTTTTAATCAATTTTGATTAGTTAATTAATTATTATTCTTTGAAAAAACAATTATTCCTCTCCTATTTATTTTATTGACTCACCTTAATGTAATCTTTCTCATCCCACCAACATAATAATAATTAATTGTTTTTCATTATTTTAGGGAGTAAATTCAAAAAATAAATAAGAGAAAAATAATTTTTTTTAAGAATCATGATTAATATTCGTTTCATAAAATGCAGAAAGCTAATTTTAGATAAATTTTACATATAATTTTGGATTAATTCAAAATTTTGGATAAAGTTTGGATTAATCAAATTGCTGTGTCGCGGAAGTCTTTGTCATGTGCTACTAGTGCTATTATCATTGTTTAGAAAAGGAGGAAAAAATGCGTTTTCAAATAAAAAATGATAAGTAATTAATGTTGTTGTTTATGCAAGAAAAAAAAGGGGCAAAAATAAGAGGTAACTAAAAGAAAATTCATGATGTGCCAATTGCCAAACTGTTGTTTCTCACAAACATATTAGCAATAAAAGACATTCTCAAGATAATAATAGTTGTATCTAAATATAAAAACAAAAACATAACAATAGAAGTATTTAACACTCCAAAAATAAACAAAAAGCAATAAATATTCATAGTTAAATAAACAATTTAGTTTCAAGACATAATCTCAAAAATTTAATCTTTTTTTGGTACAGTTTTTTTTTTTTTTGGTATAGTCAAAAATTTAATCTAAAACTTTATATAAAAATAGAATTTAAATTTTCATGATCTTTGTCATTATTGTCTTTTGTTGCAGGGAGAGCTTCAGACGTACAGGAGAGGCGGTATAATAGTGATAAATAATTAGTAATTAATTTTTTTAGGAAGAGAGAGATTACAGGAAAGTGAGCCCATAAAATAAATTAAAGAGTGGTATTTTTTTTCAAAAAAAATTATAATTAATTAGCTAATTAAAATTGGTTGAAAGTGATTGCATAGGATAGAAAAATCAAATTACGAATGAATTTCATTAAATAAGAAGTGAGATTCACAATTTTGTGATTTATAAACAAATTCTAGCTAATAATAAAGAATATGTAAAAAATAAAATAAAATGTGTTACTAGCCTTTCTCTTAATAATTGGTAACTAGGCAGCTTCACTGCAACCAACGAACTTGTTTAGACACAGTAAAATAAAGCAGATTACAAGTATTTTTTTTTTCAGAAAAAAAAAACATCTTAACGAGTATTTTAAGAATATTAGTTAAAAATTAGAAGCATATACTAAAAGAATTAGTATTTAATATATTTAATTTTTTAAAAATATTTTATATTTAATATCTTTCTATTTTAAACACATGAGTGCTTTAAAGATGTTTATTAGCATTTGTAAAAAATAAAAATAAAAATTAAGACTAAAAATTGTGACGTACTTATGTAACTGATGCATTTAAGTAATTAATAATAACGCAAACATTGTAAATATCGTAGGACAGTGAGAGCATAGAATATGTTTCCTATAATAATTAATATGTTTTGACAGAGATACACACATGGTGCGCTTGAGCTCTATATTTATTACTATTAATTAGCATAGACATAGAGATTGGAAGCTCTGACATCTTAATTTCTTAGCTGCATGAAGAGTGGTATGAAAGAGGCAAGCTAAATCCCTCAAAAGACATATCACTCCACACTTTGAATTTCCAGCAGGTTCTTTTGCCGTAGTCATGGTAGTTACAATATTTATATGGGTGGCTCTTTATGATCGTGTCATTATTCCTCTAGCATCAAAGCTCAGAGGCAGGATCAGCGCCAAGAGAAGAATGGGAACTGGGTTGGTTTTCAATTTTCTCCACTTGAGTATACTGTATTATTTAGTATGCAGTTGGGCTTATGAACCCGCGGCTGATCTAGTATCCAAGGTGTCTGAAGAAAATGGTTCAAATGAGGAAGCATTAACTCAATTGGGCAATATGAGTCAGGTTGACAAGGCATCCCTTCTTAGTGAAGAAAGTGGCCCAAATGAGAAAAGAGTTAACTAGATTTTGCAATAGGGGGTCCTGTTGAAAAGATATTTAAGATTAGTAAAACAATGACTCAAAGGAGGAAGAGTTAACTGAACTACATGTTCACGATGAAAAGGAAAAGGTTTGATCCATGGAGGAAGACCCGATGATTGCCTAGTTGGTATATGTTGAACTTTGCAGTACTTGAATAGCCGTAATTATATTTTCGTGTTTTGATTAGTAGTGTGTGAGTAAACTGTGTTGGTATGTCAAGATGCATGTTTACTCCACAGTATATATGTTATTCTAAAATGTTGCAGACAGCATAATTTGTTCTGAGAGTACTCTCTCAGTGATCTTGAAGTATACAGATAACTAAAACCACGGACGAAAGAATGATTTTCTAAGGATCCTCTGATTGATGAATTTCTAAAATGACCGTGGAGACTCTGGTGGCCAGAGTAACTCTCTGTACCCAACAATCATTTCACAGACGACATTCCATTCCGTGATTCCAAATACAATTGAATTGCTCTTTACAATTGATCCATTGGCATGCAAAACTAGATAATGATTCACTTTACTTTTATCACTAAGGAAAAGAATAGATGATTCATTTATAAAAGTAATGTCTACTTTAATGGAAAGAGTATCAACCAGATCAACTACTCTGTTTATTTAATTATTCATCATTGTCGTTATTATTAGTAGGAATAGTTGTCATTATTATTATTGTTGTTGCAGTAATTATAATGACCTTAAATGAATATATAGGTTCTGTTAACAAACTAACTAATTGGTTTAATAAACTCAGCAGTCGGTAAAGTGTACCAGGTCATTATACAATGCAGAGTAGTGTGTATTCCAACAGCCAGACTGTTGCAACTGTTGCAACTGTTATAATGTAAAATATGGGAACCGGACGCAAATTAGTTGGCACTATTATTGTTATTATTCTGGCGTTTTAGTAGTTATATCTATGATTAGACTATGTGCACAATCTATATCGGTCCAAGAACATGTTTTGCAGCATGATTAATTGCAATCAAGTTTCAAGATGAGCAAAACTGAACTAGCCATTATATATAAGAGAGGTCATAAATAAGGAATTGATTGATCTGATCACTAAAATAGCTACTGCATGTCAATTTAAATGAGGTTGATTGAAACGGTTCCTTTTCACATGGTATGAGCAGAGCAGAGTCACCATGAAAAAAAAAATGTAAAGGAAGCACAGAATTTACTCGTATGGGACCTTGTATTAAAACATCAAACCAGTTGCATTTCGAATAAACTATCAATTTGGTCTTTAAAGTATTACTCTCTCTCCTAAATAGTCCTTAAATTAATAAATTATATAAGTAATTCTAAAGTATTAGAAATCATATTATATGGTCCCTCAAGTATTAAAATTTTTTCAAATTAGTCCTCACTAGAAACCAAATTAATAGATATTTAATATTTTAGAGACAACTTATACAATTTTATTAGTTTAAAGACTATTTAAGAGAAAAAGGTGATACTATAGGGATTAAATTGACGATTTATTCATTGTATTTCAAACCCAAACAACCATTGCAACAGTTTGAAAATAATATTATGAAATATATTTCTCCTGCTGCTCTTGCAGTAGCTTAGCGGATGATTTGCCAAAAATATAGGGAACAAACTTCCTCAAGATCCGTCTAAAAAATTCACAATAATAACAACTCATTCAGTTGAAGATAAGTACGGAGAAAACATTATTTCAAGTGCTGAACATCAAATGGTCCAATTTCATAATTACCTTGCAGACGTTGTCTCGGCCATTCATTTTTGCAACAATGCTGGCAGGTGATAACAGCTGAACTGCATGCCTGATAAGCAACAAGTGTAAGTAACACAAGAAAGAAAAGCATAGGAGAATAGCCAATCTAGAATGCAGACCTTAAAGATGCCCGTTTCCAATCTCCCCAAGGAAAGCTAAGCTTTCCTCATCACAGTCTACTTGAGCACGGATAGCGAGAATCTGTCCCACAGGCTAGAAGCATGAACGTTTGTATATCCAAATACATAACACTTAACGACTTGAAAGTCTATCTCTTCCAAAGAAAGATTAACGCAATAATACCTGTATCATTTCAGCAGGACCATACGTTTGCGTTCGAATGATCACCAACCGATCCAACAGGTCAACAGGTATGCCGTGGGGACAGGTCATATCCGTTCCTCTGTATAATAAAAAGCAGGCATTAACGCTAAAATTTAAGCATGGTGAAATAATGAAAATGGGACCATATCAATCTAACAACTAATCAATATGACCATTGACTTAAAAGTTTACACTGATTGATGTCAATTAAGTATGAACTACAAACCCTAAACATCAACAAGGCTTCACAACCAGAGGTTTACCTTTCAATTTTTACTAACCACAAGCACTGAAGTCATATGACCAAGAGTTAAACTCAATATCAAGAAGATAATCAGGAACACTAATTAACAAGATAAGAACCATGGTGATGTCTGCTATGGTAATTTCACACCAAGAATGAATGGCTACCGATTATCACATTGCATTCGTTTGGTTTCTCCAGATTTACCACTAGACCAAAACTTCTTTAAAAGCAACATTAGTTTAATCATACCTTACATTGCATATTCCTCTATTAGTAGCAAAGATTACTATTGAAGATAGGGAACTCTCTAAAGTGCGATTCAAATATGACACATTCACCTCATCAATGAATAGAACTCCAGGGACACGCCTTCATCAATGTATCGGTTGACAACCTGCCACCAACAAAAACAGTTACCTTCTTGTTTTTATATTATACCTCCTTTTATCCTTTGGTTTTTTCTGTTTACAACTCACAAGTATGACTTTATTAATCACCAATTTCAATTTAAAACATCTGAAACGATTAGTAATATGCCTAAGGACAATTGAAAGTAATTTTAGAAATTGTTGAGAAAAGCTCATTTTTAGGCCCTAAATTTTTTCAATAAGTAATAATTAATTAAAAAAGAAACTACTAACATGTATTAAAAGTTATGCAATAACTTATTAATTTCTTGTCTCAACTTGTCAATGATTTCTGTTATCCTGGGTTTCATCATCTGACCCATAAGAGACAAAATATCTTGCCCCCCTTGAGGTTGTGCATATTGGCAGCATCCAGATCATGTAAGGTCACATCCTTTTAAGAAAAACAATTCAAATCACAAAAAGAAATCAGAAATATATAACATAGCCAATATCAAACACATTCTTACAGAGTACAGCCTCTGACTATTTTTATTTAAAACTGTTATCCGAAGAGTTTATGAGTATTCTGAAAACAAATACATTAAAAAAATTTATCTCCTCTAAATTGAAATCTAGAATAAAAAAAGTTCTTATGTCCACAGAAACCTTGCTTAAAGTTCTGCCTGTGCCCTTAGTGACATGGCTTCAATTTAATAGTTGCAACAAATTTTGACATTTCTGCTAGACCGGTTCAACTAATTGGAACGAGAACGAGAACTGGCTTGGTGACTAGGCTGTATCAACCACTCACAGATCAACTTGAAGTAGAACTATAAAATTGAAGTTATTGACAAAAACAATTAAATTAAGAAACGAAACTTGACATCAATATAAGTTTCTAAGACGATCAATAATCAATTTGGAAATTCAAATATAATAATTAATTAATTAATTATACTAAAGTAGCAAAACTTTAGAGTTATGTTGGTGGACTTCAAGAGTGGGGGTTCGATTTCCACCTTCAACACTTTAGGGCACCATCCCCTCTCCTAAATTTTTGTAATAAAAAAAAATCTTTAGAGTTATTACATTAACATAAAATTGGTCTTCAAATCTATACTATAAACAATTCAAGGAAGCACAAATGGAAACAATTGACAAGTGTCATTCTCTCAGCAATCATCAAAAAACTGAAGGTGGAGAAACTTAACTATTTAAGAAACAAATAATATTTAATAATAAAAACAATAAAAGCAATAAAAAAATAAGACTTAATTGCACTTTGTACCACTTAAGTTTTATTATTTTGAAAATTTTGCTACCGTAGTTTTTTTTTCTCACATTTTGCCATTGTATTTTTAAAATCTTCTAAATTTTGCTTAATTATCAACTATTTATTAAATAAAAATTTGCAACATTGGGCAAAATTCACAAGATTTCAAAAATAAGGTGACAAAATGTAAAAGAAAAAAAGATACAGTGATAAAATTTGTAAAATAATAAAACTTGAGTGACACAAAATGCAATTAAGCTAAAAAATGATAAAATAGTGTTTATTTGGGGCAGCTTCTGTGAGGTATACGAAGACAAAAGGAATACTGGGCCTGCTTTAGTTGGGCCACGTCTAATATTATACAACAAGTAATAAAAATAAAAAATTTCTTGGCACACTCATGTGAGGCATGCGAAGACAAAATCTCCCTTTATACGATTGTGAGGCATGCAACAGAGGGTGAGGTTTCGCAAACCTCAATCAGAAACTATTTTGCAAAGTAGAGGTGCCAGGAAAGGAAACATCAAAAGGGAAAAGCAAGAGGAAAAGAGTTTCAGGTGTAATGAAACAGATTTGGTGAGAGAGAGAAAGGTGTGACCTGTGAACATGGCAGTCTCGGGAGGGAAACGTTGGTGCCAAGCTCTTGGCTTATCCCAGGGGCTAAGGCAGTCTTGCCGGTTCTGGGTGGACCGGCGAGAAGAAATGCCCGGCCGGCCATCTTCTTCTGCCGTATCATGTCAACCACAAGACCAGATGCTTCTCTTGCCTAAACTTGTCCCACAAACCCAGCAGCAAAAGGCAATGCTTTTCCACTCGCCTGAACAATCGTCAAACAAAAACAAACAGAGCTGTTTAAAATTTGCAATTATTTTGTTTACGCAGATAAAAACCTACCCCAGAAGAGGAAGAGAACGAACCTCGAGACCAAGGCCTTTAATGTGAGTGTGGGTAGCGACACGCTGTTTCTTCGTGGTTGACTGAACCTCTTCTATTCTCATCTTCTGCATTTCTCTCTTTCTCTCTCACGTTTTTCACTTTGCAGCAGCGGACACTGAGCAAGAACAAGAAGAAAACGCAAGCTTGAAATGAAAGAAAAAAAAATCTACAAGCCCCTAAACCAATAGCAGTAAAATTTTCAGGTTCTGAAGCAAGGTTTCAGTTTTTCCAATTCAATAATACTCTCCCTCCCCCTTCTCTCTCTTTCTCACACACAAATTGATTTGTTGATCAAAGCGCAGTTTCAAGATCAAACTCCAATCGATCATGACTCTCCAATCAACAAAATTTGAAAAATTATCATTACCCCTACTAGAAAAACACACCATGTTCCACAAGTTTCCAATTTAGAAGCATAATATTTCACTCCATCAATTGAGGTATTACTATTTATAATTGCTTAGCATCTATAAGGCTTGCAGCATCAGGCTTAGCTATTATTTTTCTAGCAACATAGCGCTTAACACACTCTATTTATTCATGTTTTGACAACAAAATGAGCCTGTGTAAACTCAGTCAGTGCTGTTCATGTACGTTGACAACAAATCGGGCAGTTGGTTTAGCAGCTTTAAAAAATGCAGAACCACCTATAAAATGTGGCAAAAAAAAATATATCAAATTTGAATGTTAGATTATGTAATTTACTGTTTTCAATTTTTATTTATTATTAAAATTTAAATTCAAATAATATAATATACCAAAAAATTCAAATACATATAACAAATTCTTTTAATTACCTACATTATTTAACTACCAAATTATCTTCATTTTAAGCAGGAATAAAAAATGTAAATAGTGTTCAATTTTATAAAAATTTCACTACTTTACTTTTTATTAATATAAACATATAACTTTTAAGTTATACAAAGCAAACACCAAAAACAGATGTACAATCAGTCAATGAGTCAATTACAGTTCACAGATACTATGCACAAATGAAAATTCTAAATTCCAACCTCCAGGACTGTAGGACATAGATAAGAAAAAAATGAAGACACAGTTAACCTATTGAAGACTGGAAGTGAAGCAAGACAAGACAACAAAGCGGAGCCACGGAGGACAGCCTGGTGTGACAGCCTCTGTTTTTCAGCACTTCAATTTCTTTTATCATTCCTTCTTTGACTTTTATTGTTGTCTTCTACTGCATGCCTTGATAACTATATACATATTGGTCATAATGTAACTATAGATTTGTGGATACAACACAGAGATACATTGACTTTGAGCCTGCTAAGGGTGAATTTGAGAGAGCAAGAGCACTTTATGAAAGGCTTATTGATGTAACAAATCACTTGATGGCATGGACAAGCTATGAGGAATTTGAGGCAACGGCTTTGGACAAGGACAGTTTAGACTTAACGGAACATGAACAAAAAAAGCAACGCATTCAGCATGCTAAAAGTATGTGACCCCAGTCTTATGCTCTTATGCTGGTAATTATTGATTGTTTTTTTTAGTCTGAACATAACTTGAAAAATTTTCTGATTCTCTTTATATCTTGTTTTGTGCCTGCAACAGGGGTGTTTGAGGAAAGCTCTTAAGTACTTCAGACCATCAGCTATAGATTTGAAAGAAGAAAGGGCAACGCTATTGGAGAAACGGCTCAACAATTTAGACAGGGACAAGAAGACCGTGTGCAGTAGAAGTGTCACCCAACCTTTAGGGAGAAAAAAAAACACTGCAAAAAAAACAATCATTTGTTTTTATTAGTTGAAATTGGACATGTTTGATGAGGATGATGAATCCTTGTATTATAATTGAGCAATATATTACTACTTATTTTTCAAACACTATCAAACTAAGCACCAAGGAATTTTTTTTTGTCTTTAACTAATGAATACATATCAGCTCGTGTCTAAAAGGTTCTTCGGTTCTTCTTTTCTTCTACTTTTATTTCTCCTCTAATTAACTCGTGCCTTTTCAATCTTCCTTGTATGAATCATGTTGCCATTGTGACATTGTTTTAGGATTCAAGATGAATACAGAATACTTCGGTTTCTTCAATGATTGTCCTAACCTTTGCAAACATAGGAATGATTGTCGTCTCCCTCTTACACGCCAAGCCCAAGATCTTATAATGCCTATTTATTTTAAAAAGTCAAATAAAAATAACATAAGAAAAATGTTACCAAAAATACAATTATTACTCAACCGAAAATAAAGGGTTGTTTGAGTATTTGTGCAGAACATCCCACAACAAACTCGGTGAGAAGGAGTTCAAGAGTTACGCACTGAATAAGTCTTCAAAAATATTTGTATACATCTTTACACGCAAAAGGAACTACCAAACAACCAAATGATTAAGAAAGGAAAACTAAAATAAACATGGAATAGAAATAGCTCTTTGCAAAATTGTTTCCAATGGATTTATACACATTTTTCAAATTTCTGTTGCTATTTGAATGCAACAAGTGAAGCAAGCAAAAATAATTTTATTGATAAATTGGTAGCCAAATTTTCAAACCAGTAAATCAAGTAATGAAAAACTACTAACATCATTAAACCCGTAAACCAGTAATCGAGCAATGAAAAACTACTAACATCATTAACAGTAAATTCAAGCAATGAAAACTACTATATCAGTAACAAGAATGAGAAATGAGCAATGATAAACTACTAATATTAGTAAACCAGTAAATCAAGCAATGAAAATGAACAATGAAACTACTAATATTCGTATACTTAAAGCTTTATACAATATATATATAGTGTTATTTAATGCATTACATGATAATTAAAGAAAAGAATTCAACTAAGACATACTACGTAACTAACTTCAATTCTGCAGAAAACAGCATTACACAGAAACAACATTCTATAGAAAACAGCATTGAACTTGAATACAATGAAATTGTACAAGTGGTGCTCAAAAGGTAGACTATATGAACGTGGCATGTAGGGTCAAGGATATAAACACCAAAGTTTGATTACATTGACCTCAATGATATTAAAACCAATACACCAAAAAAGTACAACACCCAAAAATTATAATACTACCCTCAACTAGCTTCAATTCTTTGAATGTAGGTAGGCTTGGCAACGGGATGGGACGGGGGCGGGTTTTGCCATCCCTGCACCCGACTTTGTAAACTACCCCCATCCCCGATCCCTATCAGGGCTACAAGTTGGGTACCCACCCAGTCGGGTTTCCCCACCCCACCCCCGCCCCCGTCTCCACATTGTGAAAAAATCATAACAATTAAATTAAAAAAAAGTTAATTAAAAAGCAAGTTAATAAATTCACCCCATAAAAATTATGCTTTAAATGTCCTCCAATTGATTAGGAATTATATATATATATATATATATATATATACATACATACAAGATTATTTTAGTAATTTTATTATTAGCAGGGGCGGAGGCGGCCCGTCGTCGACTTTGGCAATCGAGGAAACCTGAACCCGGTCAAAGCGGGTTTTTTTCGTCAAAGTCGGGGCAGGTTCGAACGAGTACCCACAGGTGTGAGTTTGTTTGTCATGCCTAAATGTAGGTCAAGGATTGAAGACATATCATCTAATGATGGAGTGTTTTTATTAGGAAGGGGTGCCTACAGAAAAGGTTCAAAAACTAATCAACATATTTGCAAGTAAACAAAAAAGATAATACTTTTTATTTTTAAAGACAAATGACATTACCATTAAAAACAGTAAAATTAAATTGACTTTCTAGTGTTTAAGGGGGCTCACAAGTTGAAGGCGCTGAACATGATACCATGTTGGGTTGATGACTTCTTAATTCTTTATCCTAAAATGAATATGGAAAATTAACACAAGTGACAATACATAAAGCTAGGAACTATTAAAAACCAATATATACATCAACTTATATACTTGAGATCCTTTACTTGGGAGCTTTTTTTTCTTCCATCGGATTGAAGCTCAACCCAACCTTTTATTCGCTTATGTTTCTTTAAGCTAGGTTTATGTTTGAATCCCTTTAGTTACTTAACACCATCACTCACAAATGTGGGATTATCATTGTTGTAACTATTAATGCTTTTGGCTTGTAAGCACAGCTCCATTATTTGCTTACTCATGGCATCTACATTGTTATCCACAATGTTGTGATATTCTTGACAAGTTGACACATCAACTGCCAATCTAACAAATTTAAATACAAGTTGCTTAAATCTTTGTGTGCTGGATAATTTATATCTCCTTTAACTTATTTTCCCCTCACATCATGCATAATGCCATTGCGGGCTTCCCTTGTCCATCTTTTTAAAGTATACTCCTCAGGAACAACCTTAATATCATTTGCTTCAAACACTTTCAGTGCATGTGAACAAAGTACGCCAAATGTCTCAAACTTTCTACAACTACAAGATATGGAGGTTGAAGCACGATCAAACAATACTCTCCAAGATCCTTCATGGTTGACCTTAGTGATGGCATATTGACATAAAGAATGAGATTTATTTCTCTCTAATACACATGAAGCCAAGAAAAGTTTAAACTCGTTTTGGAACAAGTCAAACACGGTGTAAGTGTAAACTTTTACCATTTGTATTAGTATTGGTGACAACTCAAATCTCAACATTGCAAGCTTATGCAAGGACTCATACTCACAAGTCAACCCATTGTATCTCTTCTCCTCAACAACTCGTTCAAAGTGTCTGGAGAATTGGATAATATCCACACTCAGATTCATGTGAGACTTGAAATTAGAATTCAAGCTTTCACTAAGTTAGGTACTTCGCATCCCAAGTGTGAATGTTTCCTTCATATAACATAATGCCCATTTTTCTTTTACGGCACAAACTAATTTAATCAAATTATTGTCATCAACATTATAGTCCAAAATCAACTAAGCCCAAGCCATCTCAAACTCTATTTCAGTGTCAAGGTCATCCATGCATTTGTTGAAATCTCTTAAAAAATAACTTTTTCCTTTCATCAAGTTACCAAGGTGTTTAATTCCATTTTGCAACAAGTGCTAGGTACATAAACCATGATGAGTCTCAGGCATCACTTTAGTAAAGGCCTTAGCCATTGCCTAATCCTGGTCAATAAAGATAGACTAAGGTTTTTGTTGGTTGTGTGCTTCTAAAAATATCTCAAATAACCATTTAAATGATTCAACTGTTTCATCATACAATAATGCTGCACCAAAAATGACTGCACCCTTATAATGGTTGAAACTAGAAAATAAAGCAAGTGGCCTACTTGCACAATTGGTACAATATGTAGTATCCAATGACACAACATCACCAAAATACCCATAATCCAATACCATATTTGTATCAGCCCAAAATACATTTGTGATTTATTCGTCTATATCCGTTTGGTATGCATAGAAGAAAGACAGGTTCTCCAACAATTGTTGTTAAAAGTATTGCAAAAAGCATCCTACTTCACCACACACCATACTTCTTTGTCCTCTTACATTGAGGTAATTTTTTACATCCACCCATGTGTACCCAATATTAGCTCTATGCCCCACATGTGTACTCATTAGTTGAAATGTTAACTTCTACCTTTATCTAGAGTCATTAGCCAAATCAATCTCATAAGCTTGGACTTCAATTATCTTTCTATGTGATGTAAGCATGTGTGTTGTTTCTAGAAGTTGCAATGGGTGGTTATGGTCCTCTATAAATTCATGGATGACTAACTTTTCATTCTTCATCATAAGTGAAATTCTTGATTTACAATTAGTTCTAGTCTTAGCTCTATGCTTTTTAACCAAGACATCTCTCTTATCTATCGTTCGTCACCCCTCCTTGCAACAAACAAACCTGCATGAAGTGATAGTATCGTCTTCTTTTCTCATATTCATATATCGTTTTCTTACTCCAAAACCAGCATGTACACCATAATCAAGCCAAAATTGCCAAGCTGCCTCCAAACTATCAAATTTCATACCAACTTTTAGCTTCCAATCAACATTTGAACATTCTATGTTATACTTCCTATCAAAGCAATGGAAAACATAAATAAACCTTGAAGAAATTATTTCCGTAATTTGGAATATGTAAATGAGAATAAGAAGTAAAAATCACTACCTCCATGTTATAATTGCACAATTTCAATCACCTCAATTTTACTACCTATATAACCATCAACTAAAAAAAAAAAGAACAAGCTTGGTTTATGAGTTTCATATATAAATCAAACTATTAGAGAATAGGATAAGGCTAGAAATGCAATCAAACTATTTCACTTGTATTCATTTTTTCTTTTCTTGCCATTTTTATTTCAAAATTATGGGATGAGAAACATGTTATTGGATAAATTAATAGGTGTTACAATATTGTTCAAATATGATAAAAGGAATTAAATAATTTTTTTTAAAAAAAACTTATAAGGGTGCTCCTTAAGTATAGTGATTGGTGAGCAACATCTGATGTGAAAATGGTTGTCAAGTAATTGGATTAGATGATTCAACACTGTAAAATATTTATGTAAAATCATATGTAATTTGCTCTCAGACTTTGTTGATGGCCCTTCTCCGTTCATGAAAAGTAGTCACTCAAAAGGAGAAGCTTTCTCACTATGTAAGCAAAGAGTTCAACTAAAAGTAAATATTTTATACAAGTGTCAAAATCTAATTTATTTCTACAATCCAATGGTTGAAATTATTGGAACGGTACTCTAACGTTCCTGCACTAAAGTTAGAGGATCCGGATCCTTGGGATCGGGTCCACAATGGCCTACCTTGAAATGGCCCACAATTTAAATGGGTTATGCTGACCCGCATCGCAAAATAAACAATCTAAATTTTTTAGGCCTATGTTCGCCCCGCATAGCCCGCAGGCCAATAGATCAATCGGTGACCTATGAATGAATTAAAAAAATTAAAAGTGATGATTTTTATACATTATTATTTATCATTTTGTTTTATTCATTAAAATCAATAACCCACACTATGTTATATAAGGTATTCGCACACTTTATTTTTGCAAGAAATATTTTTATAATTTTATATTTTGCTAACTTATATATTAGGAATACAACACTAAGGTGTATTCATAAAAATAAAAAGTAATTTTACATTAATTCTTTTAATATACTTTTTAATAACATTAAATGAATAAGTAAATATTTTTAATATTTTAAAAACATAAAAATTAGCTGTGTTAAAACGAGCCAAAACCCGATAAGCCAGCTCGGCTCACCACGGGGTTCAAGCTAAGTCAGGCTAAAAAAATAACCCCCCACAATTTTGGCCCATTTGCAACCCGGCTCACTTAACCCAGCGAGTCAAATGGGTTTGAGCTTGGTTGGCCCGTATTAAAATTAAATAACATAAAAATGTACACTTACAATACACAGACTCACCACACGCGAGTTGTAATGTTGACAAGGGACAACACATTATGTTTTTCAGTTCACTACTTTTCATTACAGTTTTGCAGACCATCAAACCCTAACCTAATACTCACTCAATCACTCTTGGTCTTTCTCACTTAACCCGCCACGCCACTCCAACCACAGCTTCCAACAATGCGCGTCGGTTGTTCGCTATTGCCGGCCACCTGTACAACTCCTTGTCTCTCTCACTCATAAGGCACTGTTACTTTGTGTCGCACGTCACGCCTTTGTCACCGCTAGGCCAAGATCGCCATTGTTGGCCACCCCTTCATCACCGTACAAGAAAGGTTCTCAAAGAAAAAAGGTTTTGTTGTTTTAGACTTTCATTCAGGTATGTCAAATTTCATTATTTTCGTTCGTTTAAGTTAGTTATTATTAAAACTTGTCTTGGAAAGTTCTATGGACTTGCATTGAGCTATATGATTGAAGATATGAAAATTTTCAAATTCAATATATTTCAGTACTATTTTTGTGATTTTGTCTTTTTTGTTATTGAGTAGTGGCTATAAAAATTGACAAAAAAAATGTATCAGACATTTCAAATACTACTTGTAGGTTTATCATTTACCAATCTAAAATTTTACTTTTTTGATTTATTTGGTTTCTTGAATAATCCTATAAGTTTTAAATAGCATTAAACTGTCACTTTGCATTTTTTTAATTTTTGATTTAAATGGTGGAATAACTTATATGTTCTAAGAAGTTGATTAAATTTTTGAGCAAACAATCATAGTGGAGAAAACTTTTCAATGTGTATTGAATAATAATCTCTAGAGGTAGACATGTTAGTGTATTGAATAATAATCTATAGATAGAATCTAATGTTGGATTTCAGTACTATTTTTGTTTTGTTTTTTTTGTTACTTTGTTATTGTTTATTGTTAACTGTTCATTTCTTTAAATATTTATTTCTCAATTAAATTTGTAGTATGGAATTTGAAACTATCCATTAAAGAAATGTCAATGTAGATTGCAATGATGATGAGTGTGGAATTAATGAATATAACCAAATCCAATTGAGAATGAAAGTGGTGACATGCAAAAACAAAATAAGAAAGCTAAGACATGCACATCTGAAGTTTGGAAATACTTTTCTAAAATTGGTGTGACAGAAGGCAAAAAAAAAAAGGCTAAATGTAATGCATGTGGGCAAAAGTATATAATTGGTGGGATTAAAATAAGGACTTCAACATTAATGTGTCATGTGAAAAGGTGCAAAACTACCCCTAAATATCAAGATATAGGTGGAATGATGATTGATCATGCGGAAAAGTTAAGGGCTAAGGAACTTAACCATAAACGTGTTCGTGAGATTATAGCAAGGGCTATTATTGAACATGGCTTACCATTTAAATTTGTTGAATATAAATGGATTAGGGAATTGCTCTCATTGTTAAATCCAGATATAAAGCACACAACTAAGAATACAACAATGTTTGATGTGTGGAAATTTCATAATGAAATAAAGGAGAAATTGACACATGCAATGTATAAGTGTCATAACCGAGTTTGTTTGACATTTGATTGTTAGACTGCTTGTACTCAAGAGGGACATATTTGTTTAACAACACATTTTGTTGACAATAATTGAAAATTGAAAAGTAAGATTCTTGCTTTTTGTAAAATGAAGCCTCCACATGTTGGTCATGATTTGGCAAATAAAATGTTTGAATGCTTGACTGAGTGGAGAATTGGTAGAAAAATATTATCACTTTAGACAATGCTACTGCCAATAATTGTACATAAGAAATTTTAGGTGAACAGTTAAGATTGCAAAATAACTTGTTGTGTGATGGTGAATTTTTTCAAGTGAGATGTTGTGCTCATATCCTGACTCTTATAGTTCAAGAAGGACTAAAAGTGGTTGAAGGTGCTTTACAAAAGATTAGAGACAGTATTAAATATGTGAGAGCATCAGAGGCAAGAAAAACAAGCATTTAAAGAATGTGTTGTTCAAGTGAGAGTATTGATACTAAGGAGGGCTTAAGGTTGGATGTACCTACTAGATGGAATTCTACTTTTGTCATGCTTGAAAGTGCTCTTAAGCATCGCTGTGCTTTTGGAAGTTTCATCATTCGTGATAGAAACTACAAAAGTTGTCCATTAAATGAGTGGAAAAGAGCTAAAAGGATGTGTGAATTTTTTAGGTCATTTTATAAGATAACCAACTTGATGCCATCCACCTCTAATGAATACTTCATGCAAGTATGGAAAATTGAATGCTTGTTGCAAGAAACACTCAAAAGTGATGATCCATTAATGAAAGACATGGCAGATGAAACTTAAAGCACTTCGATTTTACTATTCAAAGTCTGATCCTTCTACTTGTAATGAAAATATTAATCACATAAAAAGCAAGATGTACAAGCTCTTTGAAGAATATGTAAATGTAAGGTCAACTTCATTGGGTGCATCAAGTTCCCAACTTGTTCCTCCAATTGAACAAGATTTCAATCTAGAGGAAGATCAAGAGATGGAATTTGATCCATATAATGTAAATTAGTTATTCTTTCTATATTTTCTTTTTATTATTTAACCCTTTCTATTTCTTAACTTATTTTATTTTTCTTATAATGTCATAGGAATATATCTATTATGTGAGCCAAAATGTTAATGTCACCAACAAGTTTGAGTTGGATCTTTATTTGATTGAGACAACACTTGAGCTAAGTTTTTTTTGAAGTTAGATGTTTTGAGCTATTGGAAAGACCACCAAGAACATTATCCAAATCTTTGTAGGTTGGCATGTGAGGTGTTAAGCATTCCAATAACAACTATTGCTAGTGAGTCTGCATTTAGCATTGTTGCTCGCGTGCTTAACAAGTATTGTTCTTGTCTTCTTTCGGCTAATGTTCAAGTACTAATTTTAACCTAAAATTGGTTAAATGGCTTTGATGAATGTAGTAATTTATATTACTTCTCAATACTTTATTACTATAGTACTTTTAAAAAATATTCATTGCTAACATTTATTTTTTTTGGTGATTGTAGATGGAGATAATGTCAATAATGCTAAAGAAGAGGAAGTTGTTCTAGATTTCACAATCTATGACTCCAATGTTATTCATGACCTAAAATGATCACCTATTCACCTTGACATTTTAGCCTTTAGACTCTAATGTTGTAGTTGTTTAGTAATTTCAATCATGTAGGTAGGCACTTGGTATTTTTAAGACTTTAATGTTGTTGAACTATGACTAATGTTTGGATGTTTGGTTGAATGTTGTTTGTTGGACTATGGCTAATATTGAATGGTGTTAATGTTGTTGGACTATGGCTAATGTTTGGACTATGACTTTGTCATTTGAATGGTGTTTTTGTATTTGTCATTTGAATGGTGCTATTAGATCACGTGTCCACGTTACTTGAATGGTAATATTACATGCTTAAATGTGTCATCTAGACCACCTTATTTGAATTGTGTTATTGCACTTTGTATTTGTCATATGAATCATTGAATGGCTTGATACTTAAATATTATAGTGCTATTATTTGTATTTGTATTTGAATTTGAATTATTGAATGGCTTGATGGGAAAATATGACTTTTTTTAAGACAAAAAAAAATTATTGATTTTTTATTTTTTTATTTTTTTATTTTTAAAATTTTGGTGAGCCAACCCACTTAATCTATCAACCCATGATAGGTTGAGCCGAGTTTGGATTTTCTTGGCTCACCAAAATTTGAGCTGAGTTAGGCTAGCCCATTCTTAAATTCAACCCACAGTGAGCCAACCTATGTGAGCCAAGTTGGCTGACTTTAACACCTCTACCTATGATAAGAAAATTAACAGGTTGAAAAACATGCATCAAAGTGAAGCCAACTTCAATTTCATGCAAAATGTGACTCGGGCAAGTGCTTCCTCCCATCCAAGCCTACTCAATTTCATGCAAAACGTCTCTTAAACCAAATTGTCCCTATTCTTATGGAGCAACTACTTAATGATAATGATAGGAGGGTGGGTTTTACAAATTCAACATATCAGGTTGGTGGAGCTTCTAATCATAGAATTAACGTGTTAAGAAACATGCAACAAGTTAATGCCTTCTATAGTTACATTCCAACGTAGCTCAAGGAAGAGCTACTTCCTTACATCCATGCCAACTCAATTGCTTGCGAAATAACTCTCAAAGCCAATTCACACTCGAAACTTGGAAGACCCTTAAAGAAAATAATGAGATGGTAGAATTTAGTAATCAAATTGGTGTTCCTCTAGATTCAAATAATCAACTTGTTGAGTCTTTGGATTGGTCTAATCACCTTGGTGACTTTGAGAACTTGGTTAATGGACGCATTAGGACTGAAGATTGGTCTAATCAACTAGGTAGTGATCTTGTGGGTTGGGCTAGTCAACCTGATGAATCTATCTTGCAAAATATTCCTGTTCAATCTCAAAATGAGTAATAAGAAGTAACTTTGCTTGCCTTGCCATCACCATTGGATAGATTTCAAATAGATCACAATAATATGCCTCTTCTAAATGGCTAACTTTGAGTAAACTTGGATTTTTTTTAATGCTATAATTATGTAGTTTAATATGTGGGGTTTCTTTAACTATAAGTAAGTTTTAGGCATTCATTTGCTTGAAAGTGTTTTTGGTAGGAAATGTAAGTTTCATGTTGGTAGAAAGTGCAGGCTTTAGTTTCATATGTAGTTTTAGTGTATTATCTATACTGTATAATGTTTCTTTTGAATTCATTGTTCAAAGTTGGAGTTTACATTTTTCTAAGATCATTAATTCTGTGTTTAATAGCGAAGAGATGACAGAGAAATGGAAGGGGAGGTGTGAAAATAGGAGGGATTGACAAAAGTTCGTTTATTTGGTATATATGAAATATGTTGGAAAAAATTAAAAAGGTGGTAGATCCCACTCAAACTTATTTACATGCAAAAATGGTGAGAATTGGCGAAGAAATGTGAAATGACTACTTATAAACACGATTTTAAACATGGATAATCGATTACCGGTGATTGATAATAGATTATCATTTGTTTTTTTATATGTAAAACCGTTTATTTTTCTGATTTAATCGATTAAGTCAAGATTTGATCGATTAAATCATAAAAATAATTGATTATTTAATTTTAAAATTGATTTTAAAAATATTTTTTTTCTTTTATTTCTCTCTTTCCTATTTCTCTTAAACCAAACAACTTTATTTCTACTCTATTTTTCAATTGTTTTCATTCACTTTATTTCTCTCTTTTCTATTTTCATCTACTGTATTTCTTATCTATTTCTTTCCATCTTACCAAACACAACGTAAATTTTTGATAGAAAACATTTTAGTTGTGTATAACTTTTATTTAAAAGTTATAAAGGAGAGAATTTACATTGCAGCTCTCAAGAACTGTTGAGATCTTTGTGATTGTGAAAAAGTCAATTACTGTAGTTGAAGAAGTTGATTTTTTTTTCATGAGATAGCTATATGCTTATATGAAGGGTTTGATATATGTGTTTGAAAATAAAAATATACAATATGCATGTTTAATAAAAAATGAAATATGATTATTACAGTAATTTAATATTGATTTCATTAAATTTTGTACAAAGATTGTTTCTAAATTTACCCCAAATTATCAATCTTAAGATTTTTACTTTCAATATCAAAATAAATGAAATAATTATTCCTTTTATTATCCCTAAATAAAACATCTTTATTAAATAGAATGTTCTTGATATGCCCAAATATTGTGCATATTACAAGAAATTTAATTATGATTAATGAATCAGTTTAATTTTTTTCATTCTAATTATAAATTGAATTTGTGCATATTACCGTAATTTAATATTGATTTAATTTCATTAA
Source organism: Spatholobus suberectus (assembly GCA_004329165.1). Taxonomy (NCBI): domain Eukaryota; kingdom Viridiplantae; phylum Streptophyta; class Magnoliopsida; order Fabales; family Fabaceae; genus Spatholobus; species Spatholobus suberectus. The sequence continues at coordinate 13,215,066 of CM014729.1, read as the reverse complement.
ATTATAAAGATTGTTTCCAAATTTATCTCACATTATCGATCTTTAAAATTTGTATTTTCAATATCAAAATAAATAAAATAATTGTTGCTTTTATTATCCTTAAATAAAAATCTCTATTAAATAGAATATTCTATATATATCCAAGTATTGTGGATATTATAAAAAAAAAATGAATATGATTTATATGCTAAATTTAATTTGTGCTTTTTCATAGCTTGATTTCACAGCAGCACTAACTAATAGGTGTGACGATATTAGCTTGCAATATTCCTTACATTTGACGAATAATTTCCCAAAATTATGATAACCTAAAAATTAATTAGTAGATAACAAGTATATTTTTAGATAATTATAATTTTTATTTTTGAGCATATGTTGGGAGAACATGTGATTGAGGGTTCAATCTTCAAGGATTTGATTTTTAAATTCGTGTGTATGAAATAACATTTATTGAGAGAAGTCAATTCTTTAAATAGATCTTTGTAATGGAAAAGATTAGTCTTTAACTTTTGGTCGAAATACTCTAGACAACAAAAAAACTATAATTTTTATTTCTGAACTTTTATTAAATTTTGTTTAAAGATTAAAAATTTTATTAAACCATAGAATAAATAGTGTAGTATTAAAGAAACTTTATCACAATAAATAATGTAATGATATTGGAGACAATAAATGAAGAATTTATTAAAGTACTGAGGGTAAAAATTTATATACTATAAGCTAAACCGCAAGTAACATTTGAAAAAATGTTAAAAATTAGCAATATATACATATATATATATATATATATATATATACACATATATGTTTACCAAACATCTCTAATTAAATAACTTTATAAGTAATAAAAATAAATTGTAAATTAATTGAAATGACTTGTACACTTTGTTTGGTATAGGTGAAGTAGAGAGGAAGTGGAGTAAGGAGTAAGAAAGAGGAGGGAAGCGTACAATTTCTATTTGTTTGGCATGCGAAAAGTAGGAATGGAATATTTAAAATTTCGGTGGAGCCTACAAGAGTTTTAATCCTCTCTAGCCTGCGCAGAAGTAGGGGGAAGTGAGATCCGTGCAAAAATAATTGATTATCGTAACACTACTACATATATAATTGATTATTGTAGAAGGATATATATAATCATTCTTTTACCTTTCTCCTGTATAATTTTTTTAGCATGCTCATGTAGCTGTAGATCTACTAAAATGTCTAGACTCATCCATGTTTCTAATTGCTAATTTAAATAAACAAACCTTTAAAATATGAGAAATCAATATAGTGGTTATCAATTATCATAAGTACTTATAAAATAACCATCCACAGTACGGAGTATCGATGTTAGTATCCCATTTATCAATTTTATATAGATTACTTGTAACCAAAGGTAAAGAGGTCCTTATCAAGCATTTTGGATTTTGGTGTATGTATGCCCTTGGCCAGTAGGAACTTAGTCCTATACCTAATCACACATCATTTTTTAAGGCAAATCTCTTGCTATTCAGATTAAACATATAAATGAAAAGAATAAAACAATAATTTAGGTACGGGAACCAATCAACTCATAGGTTGATAGAATAAAACTACAACAAAAGAACCAGATGTAAAGTAGTTTGTCATGTGGTAGTTTAGTTACCCGCTGTTGTTCCAGTATTATTATGAAGCATGCTGCACATTTTATATATTCAAAAATATCAATTTTGTTGATTGCTGCAATGTAAAACACCAAATAGAGAAAGACTTCAATAATGAGGATCAGCCGGATGTTTCATTCAAACTGGTACATGCCATTATACAACACTGCTTTATAAGTTTCAACCAACAACAACATACAAAATAAAGAGCTAAGTTTTTTTTTTTTTTTTTTTGAGGGCGCAAAAAGAAGTTTGCGCAAAAAAGAAGTTTACACAAAAACTAGAATCAAAAGATGATCTCAAGCTCAGAGGAATTGTGTTGCTATAACATCCTTCGACCAAAGGATCCTCGCCACCTGAAAGGCAATCAGGAAATCATGTAAACTGCCTAGCTGATTTTGCAGGCTCTCTTCTCTTGGCACTTTTCTTCATCATGTCAGCCCAACTGGCCAAGACATTAGACACTTCAAACTTACCAACAAAATTCATCTTTCGAGCAAACTCCTCAAGGATGACAGCATTCCCAGTTTTAGAAATATCAGAAGCAAACTTGTTATAATCAAGCTGAGGAGCTTTCATCCCCTTCTCTAACATTTCCTCTAAATATTTACATGCCTCACCGGCTCTGTCCTGTCTTATAAGCCCACCAATGAATACAGTGTAGGAGTTATCATCAGGACAGCACCCCTTCTGATGCATCTCATCCCAAATCGCGTGACCCATTTCATAATTTTTTGTAACAAAATACGATTTCATTATCATGTTGTAAGTGTGAATTGTTGGTTTGATGCCACTTTGAATCATTTTCTTGTATATTCTCACTGCATCATCTGGCATATGCTGGCTTGCCATCAGTTTGATCAAAGCATTGTAGGTCCTCCCATCAGGTGAACAACCTCTTTCCCTCATTTCCTTCAGTAGATTGTATACCACATCCATTTTCTTCTGCCTCCCAAACCCAGCAATCAAACACGTGTAAAGTGCAGCATCAGGTTGACACCCACAATCTACCATTTCATCAAAATATTCTATAGCTTCCCCCATCATCTTTTGTTTGCAGAAGTCCTGTATCATAATTGTATAACTCCGAACATTGGGCGAAGGACCTTTGGCCTTCATGATTTCAAACAACTTGATGGCATCCGACTTCTTCTTACACTTCAACAACCCTTCAAGCATAACATTATGTGCAACAACATCCGGCTTAAATCCCCCATCAATCATCTCATTCCACACCCTCCCTGCTTCCAGCAAGTTTTTTACCCTGCACCAACCACTAAGAAGTATGGTGTAAGTTTGCAAATTGGGTGCAAATCTATCTTTCAGCTTCTCAAAAACAGCTTGCGCTTCTATACCAAGCTTTGCCGCGCCAAGACTATCAAGCAAGAAATTAATCACATCAACACCCACTTTAAACCTATACTTCTTCATCAGATCAAAGATGCCAACAGCCTTTTTCCTGTGCTTTGCTTCAGCAAAGGCTTTGATAGCAATGGAGAAAGTCTCCATTGTCAAAAGGCCCTTCTCACCCATTTCCTCAAGCATTGCCACCATGGTCTCAAGTTGTCGAGTCCTCCCAAGAACACACATCATGCAGTTATAAGTTCTAGAATCATGAGCAAACCCGGCCTCTCCCCGGCCCAACAAAAGAACCGAAAAGCCGGCTTCCTAGCATGCTTGAACCTCTGCAGCACATCCACAACCAAATCATGCGACAACCGAACCCCACATTCATCAAGAACCGCTTCCATGTTCCTATCCAACGCAAACAATTCATCAATCACCTTGCATACCCTCTCAACCTCTTCAGGATCTGCGCGTGATTCACCACTAACACCTCTACCATCAGAAACCCCATCTCCATCGTCCTCAGCCCCGGAATCAACATCACTAGCAAATGTCCTAGGATCGTTCAAAAACGGAAACTTTTCTTGAAAAGGGGAAAAGGATGAGGCAGAAAAAGTTCCCACACGGGAATTAGCAGTTTTTTTTGTAGAGCAAGGAATGGAGAGGGGTGTGGCAAAAGAAATGGAATTTGACAACGAGAATGATGGAAAGTGCAATTAAGAGGAGAATGAAGCAAACGAGACAGGGGCAGAGAGCTACCACGAGGTAAGCGCACTTGCTCTCCTCTTCTTTGCGGTCGTCTCTGATGGAGACAGCGAAGCTGCTCGAAGACGCAGCGGGGGCCATGTGGCAGTGGTGAATGATGTGTGTGGTGACGCAGGAACAACGCTAGATGTCGAATGTTGGAGGAGGTTCTGGTTCTGTGTCCGAGAGAGAGAGTCATTGAAGTGCCATTTGCATTTTACACAGTACAATAAGTAAGGACGAAAGAAGAGAAAGTGGCTAGCGAGTGGGTGGAGTTAGGTGTTTGTGTGGCAGCGAAGGGATTGGGAAGGCTGGCACGGTGAGGGACTGAGGGTGATGGGCTAACTCTTGATGGGCCCTTGGGCCACTGGAAATTGGAATTGCATACAGTTGAGATAAGGTTCAAAGTTCGTAAATACGCAAAATAATAATAATAATAAAAAAAAGGTATCTCAATAATTTCTTCAATATCAGATCATCAGTAGGCAGTCGATACCAAAACAAAAAGATTATCAGTAGCTGTATTTTGAAAACCAGATCAAATTGGCCGGTTGGACCAAAAATTGGTGAATTAGTCATCTAAACAGTTCAAATAAATTATAGAATCGGTTTGAAAAATAACCAGTCAAAGAACAAGTAAAATTAGTTAAACACTGGCAAAAAATCGGTTTCATAGTGGTCAATGAAATATGCCTAGTACAACATCATTTTAATTTTTTTTCTTAAAAAAAAATTAACCTAAAGCATTTGTCATTTTCTTTTTATATTTTAAATATAAACTTATTTTTATTAATAAATATTTATGTTTATTGTTGAAATTTAGACTTAAGTATCATAACAAATTTTATTTGAACTTTTGTGTGTAATGTTGAAAACCTATAAAATTATGTTTTATTTTTAGTATTATAAAGTTATGATATTATTTTTTAATATCATTTGTATATTGTTTAATTATTAGTATTATTTTATTAATATCAGTTCGATCACAATTGAACTACTAAATCTCGAACCAGTGCCGTGACCAGTTCAATGACCACTCCAGATTTAAAAACATTGATCAGTCTACGGTAGCAAAAAGATTGGGTAAATTCTCAAATTATTAATTATTTTAATTTTTTATTTGTTAAAACTCTTATTTAGCATTTAAATTTGCCAAAAAATACTCACGATAGAAAAAAAAAATCCACTAAACAAGTTTAGATTTAAGTATAAATATTTACTCATAAAAAATTATAAATATATATAAGTTTAAGTAATTTACTATTCATCCTACTTCATAACTTCATTTTTTTTTTTTTGTATATAATGATTCACACTAAGGTCATAAGTAATTTATCTATGATTTTATGCATACTACCCTAATCTTTCACTACTAGGCCAACCCTAGTGGGTTGATAACTTCATATTTCATTAAATATGTATTAAATTTAAAATAAAATAAATATTGAATCGGTTGTTTGACAAGTTTGTTAATTATTTATCCAATATCAAAACATTACTCTATATTTTGCAAGTAATTATTTTATTACAGTTGGGTTTGAGTCTAGTTAAATTGTTTTAATTGATATGCTTTATTATTAGGATATGAAATATCTTTAGATATTTTTTGAGTTAGATTGCATTTTTAATTAATGTAATATTGTTAATTTTTATATTAATTTAGTACAATTAACATAATACTTTTGTTTTACAAGCTTGCAGTGGTGGAGCTTGAAAAAAATAGTTGGAGGGGCTAAAATATTTTTTATGACTTTTATACTCCTTTGTTATTGAGTTAAAAAGAATTGAAAAATTTATTGCTAAATTTTTTGTGTAAAAATGTACAAAAAACATTATTTTTTTTCACACAAAACAAAATTTGTGTCAAAATAAACAATAAATAAATAAAGTTTTCAAAAAACTTAAAGAAATAATCATATTTTATCAAAATTATAGTAAAAATTACTTAAATTTTTGTAGAAAAAATTTGCAAAAACTAAAAACACGAAATTCATAGAGAAAACCTGCATAAAAAAAGTTATATATGTTTTTTTTAATATGACTATTCAATTATAGTGTAATAGTTTATATTTATAATTATCATTTTTTATAATAAAAAAATTTATTTATATATATATATATATTAGAAAGCCCCCCTATGTCATAACTAAGATCCGCTACTGCTGGCTTGTAATAATAATAATAATAATAAAAGTATTGAAAAGCTATAACACGGTGTAGATTTTTAGTTAATTATGCGAATTATTAAAGGGAATTTAGCTTTTTATTTATATTATTTGGAATTTTATTGCATACTTTTAATGTTGTACAATTCTTGGAAGTTAATTTCATAATTAATTGAATTTCACATTTAATTGTTGTAGAAATTCCTAGATTTTAATTCAGCGCCAATAAAACAACACTTGATGTTGGATTGTTCAACATCCACCACTACAGGTTCTTTTGGAGAGCCCAGTGCTGCATTGATAGAGAGCCGTTGTTCTGGAAAACCAAGTGCCAAAAAGCAAGAAGAAACCACAACATTAGGCACTAACGTCGCAAATGTAATTTGAATATTTTGACCAAAGGAAGGAGTTTAGCACATAAGGAAATAGAAAATCATTGAGTTCTTTAACATTTTTGTAGCTATGGAGGCCTTAAGAAAAGGATCTAATAGTACATATGCACCATATTTTTATCTTCATCTCTATTTTCCTGTTTTTTTTTTCTTTTCTATGATTGCATGTGTAACTAAACCCTTTAATGAACCTTAATTGAATTACTATGTAATCTAAACTCTTCTTGTTAAGTACAAGTTTATTTCATGATCTTTCTACTTCTTTCTCTATGCACTAAGAATTTCTTTAGCAATTTATTTCTAAGCATTTCTTTAGTTAATTGCTATTGAATTTTATTGAAGGCTTGCATTATTATTAAGTCTAAGACGATTCAAGCTTCAATTTTAATGATAACAAACGAAGAATAAACCTTATATTTTGAGATAAAGACTAAATATGCTTTACATTACAAATTGTCTTAAGAAGATTGTCCTATAAGGCAATTTTCACTAGGTTGACAATTACAAGTTTTGTCTGTCGAGACTCAATTAAAGAGTTTCATGATCTAATGAAGAATAGTCTCATAAAGAAATCTTTTATATAAAGCGTACCAAGAAGCTTCCTTAGTTTATTCTTGTCAAAAGAAACAAAAAGAGTCTCAAAGGGGGTCAAAAAGGACAACAGGAAGCAAACAAGACAATGCATTAGCATAGCAATGTACTTGAAGTAGTAAAAGTAAGAAAAGTCCATATGTAGCACTATGCAAGTACCAAGAAAAAAAAAAGATAAGTAAAGTGTTTTATCATCTTTTACGTAAGAAGTTGGTGAAAGCATTAAATATCATATTTAATGTTGCATTTAATTCTCTAACATTCATATTTCTTGAAGAAAGAAGAACTCTAACGGATGTTTTCAAGCTCTTATAAAAAGCTCAAGAAAAGACAAGTTTAGGGATTCTAGAAAACAATCATGAACGTTTTTGTTTACTGTTGTTTGAAAACATTCTCTGTAAATTCTTATATATATATATATATATATATATATATATATATATATATATATATATATATATATTCTGAGCATACAAACTATTAAAGTTGTTTATCTTTCACATAGGATGATAGCTTACGTCTACCCTTTGTAAGCATTTTTGTGTGATTTACTAGAGTCTAAATAGACTTAATAATAAAGAATAAGAGCCTGGAATTAGTTTTCCTATAAATCTATATTTTAGTGGAATACTTAGTAGTTTGTCAATGACATAATGTAGTCTCTAGAAGTGAGAGAAATCACTACAAATTTGATGTGTTATGTTCTCTCTTTTCTTTACATTTTATTCACTATCGTAAAGGGAGTTGACATTGTACTAAGATATCTGTTTTCATAATAAGTTTATATATTTCAAGTTGCAATTGTTTTTCTCATAGGATGATTCATTTGTTTGTTTCTCCATGCATGTTTATAAAATATTGCGAATAGTTTTTAAAAACATAATTCACTTCCCTTCTTGTGTTTTTCTATGTTTTACATTTACCATTGTAAAATTGAGCATACACTAAAATTGAGATTAATTGTCATTATTATGGGTGGTTTTTTGGAATAGATCAAGCATTGTAATTATGAGTTCTTGGTCATTGCTTAATCAAATCAAATATTATTTAAGGGATTAGAAATACTAATTTAGGTAATGGAGTTTTGAATTAAGAAATTGATCTTAATTTTGTGGGTTTGAATTATTATTTCATGTTATAACTTATGTTGAATGTGAATTTAGTTGCATAGAGAGATAAAGAAGGAAATTCTTACCCTATAGTTTCTCTCTAAATCTTGAATTTTAGTAAAAGTTGCTACAGTTGTTTTTATTTATTTTGTATATCAATTTTTATTAAATTTTATCCTAATTAATTTGCATTGGTCAAATAGCTTAGATTTGGTAATATCAATCCGTGTAGAGTGATATGTTAGATTAATTATTTAATTAATCTATTTTTTTTATGGATTAACACTAATCAAATTATTAGGAATTATTATTTAATTATTAATATATTAATTATGGTTAATAGTTAGTAATATGACACCTAATTGATGGATGTTGTATTAGACTTTTGTTTTGAATAGCCCATGATGGGTTGGGCTATTCAATTCCAATGAGAGGTCTTTGCCCTCATACGATAGTTATTTAATCATTGTCTCATTAGACAGTTAATTCCCTCTGTTGAGCCAATCGTGTATGAAGGTAGTTTTCTCTTATTCTAGTTCTCCATATGGTTTACTCGAATCTCATGAAGAACAAAATAAAAAAATTCTATCTACCAAGTGTGCATATTCTATCATGTTATTCTCCTTATACTTATGCGATAATATGTTATAATATTGTATCTATTTGATCCTTGTATGTTTAAGGTTTTTAAAATTTAGCATGATATTTATCTTACAATTACATTTTATTAATTACTTAATACAACTAATGTATTTACTGTGTTCAAACCTAAAAAAAATGTACTTACTATGTTCCTATGTTCTAAAAACTAGACCATATTGGCCAGTTCAAATTGAAAAACTAATGAACCGATCACCTAACTGGTTCAACTAAACCACAGAATCGGCCTGAAGAAAAATCGGTTCAAAAATTGAAAAATCGGTTAAAAACTGGTCAAACCCAGCCAAAAATTAATTCACAGCGGGTCAAAGAAAAATGCTTAATACAACATTGTTTTGATTTTTTTCTTAAAAAAATAAAAACCAACCTAAAGTATTTATCATTTTCTTTTTTATTTTAAATATAAACTTATTTTTATTAATAAATGTTGATGTGTATAATTAAAACTTACACTTAAGTATCATAATATATTTGATTTGTACTTTTGTATAGGTATTGTAAATGTAAAAAACATATAAAATTATGTTTTATTTTTAATTTTTAGTATTATAAAATTATGATATTATTTTTTATATTATTTATGTATTATTATTATTATTATTATTATTTTATTAATACCTGGTTTTACCACGATTCAACAACAGTTAAACTATTGAACCTTGAACCAGTGCCTTGACTGATTTAATGACCGATTCGATTTTAAAAACATTGTTGTAATCAAATGTTTATATTACTTTTTTATTTTTACCTTCTACGAACCTTCAACGAGGTACATTAAAAGGAAAAATTATTTCATTTAACTAAAATGTTGACCGTAAGTCTAAATATAAGTGTATAGGCAGAGATAGGATATGGGAATATGAGACTTTTTATTTTTTTTTTAAAAAATGCATGTAGGAGGATGAGTATTATAACACATTACCTATTATCATCCTTATTAATGTCAATAAAAAACTAGATGGAAAATAATTAAAAGTCAAAAGTTAAATGAGAATTTTAAAAATTAAACTTAAGAAATGACGTGACATGCTTACCATCTCACGGAAGAATTTTGGAGTACATCTTTCTACCAATATCAATATTGAGTTAATCTTAAATTTTTTGAAGTTATCTTTTTAAGCTCCTCAAAGGGATTTATACTACCCGTGAGTTTGTTATTAGAGAAAAAAGGTCTGATAATATAAAGTAGTTTTATACTGTTATCCAATCACAAATTATTATGTATGGTAAATTTGTTAACTTTTAAAATAATAACTTTAAAAGTCATATCAACGGTGAATTCCAATTGGTTGACAGTATAAAATTTTTTATACTGACAATGCATGACCATTAAACTCTTGTTATGATGAGGAGGAAGTGTGATATTTAAAATTTTATAATTTTTTGGAGTGTATTACCCTCAAAATATTGCCCCAGTTATTACGGGTAAGATATTTATATAATCCTTATTTTATATTTCGTTTTGATGTATATACAATGGAAACACTCTTATGTCTCATCTTATCCCAAAAAAAGAAAAGAGACACGCCAATGCAGAAAATGAAAAGGGAAGAAAAGGACTTGGATCAAATAAAGACACCAAGTGCAACTGTAAATAACGCCTAAATGTTTGTTTTTTTGGTGAACTGAAACGTTTATCCTAGTCTGCATCCTCGTTCTTATAGATGATAACGTTGGAGCCAAGGATTATTGGGAGCTATTCAGATGTCCTTATTTGCTTTTATTTATTTTTTTAATTGCCTTAATGTAGCCATACAATCAAAACAGGACAACTTTACATATGATTATCAGATTGTCGCCATTTCATGACTGCGAAGGGATGATTATATTTAACATACGGATTTAAATTATCTATGTCATTCTCAACTTCTTTAATTTAAAAATATCACTTTTTTAATGACAACATTTTTCTTCTAAATTGTTAATTTTTCTACTGAAGCGTTATTTAAGTTGAGGGATGGAAAAGAAGATAAGAAAATATAACAAATTATTTGTTTTCTTGACATAATTAATACTTCAACAAACTCCACAATTTTTTTTTCTTAGATATCTCCTAGTCAAGAGTCAGAGACTAATCTCTCGGATAACTCCACAATTTTATAACAATGACAATAAGCTGCGTCCTTTGTAAAACTTTAGCATTGTGTCGATATCAACAACACGGCCTGCAGTGGTGACATTCTAATATACACATAAACTATGTCCATGCAGTTTTGTCATGTTCTTATGTGTCCTTTTCCTAGAGATGAAGATGCTTGCCTTATAATTCAACCTTATAAACCGTCTTCCCTTGAAGCTCAAAAGGTTCGGTAAGTCATGTAGTGGCACTGTTTTGAGATTTCAAAGAAGCAAAAATGGGAGCAGTGAGTGATGGAAACCGCAGCAGAAAGAAGCCATCATCAAGAGGGCACCACAGGTTTGTGGGGGTTCGACAAAGGCCATCAGGGAGATGGGTGGCAGAGATCAAAGACTCTCTACAGAAGGTTAGGCTTTGGCTTGGAACATTCGACACTGCTGAGGATGCAGCTCGGGCATATGACAATGCTGCTCGAGCTTTGAGAGGTGCCAATGCTAGAACCAACTTTGAATTGCCAGAGTCATCAACTTCTGGTGGTGCTACTAAGCGTGGTGGTGGTGGTGGTTCCAGCTTCATGCCTGATTGCATCGAACCCTTTTCTTTTGAGGATGTCAATGAGCCAGGTGCAGAAGCAGAAGGCCTTCTCGGTGCACTTAAGGCCAAGCTGCTTGACATAAAGAAAGGGAAGTTTCACTTTCCATTTCTTGATAATTGTGCTGCCCCAGTTGTTCAATCTGGCATGGTTTCAAGATCAATTCAGAACTGTTCTGGGAGGAAAGAGTTATTATTACCATCATCAGCTAATAATACTGTCCTCTCAAGGATGAATGGAACTGGAACCAACCCTGTGCATGGTGTAATGAGTACTACTTTAACTTCATCAAACACTTGTGCTAAGAGTGTGCTTGTCCCGCATCATGATCATGAAGGTGCTGTAGCAAGCAGTACTAGAGTCAACTCTCATCCACTTTTCCAAACCCCACATATGGAAAACATGACATGGCCCAGTGAAGTGGCATGTGAATTGCCTTGGCCAACACTCATGAGCCAAGTTCCTGATAATAGTCTGCTTGCATCTGCCAGTGCAGCCACCTTGACATGGCCACTTTCTGGGGTAATTGAGTCCACTGTTGATATGACATGCACAGATCAGGGACCATCAAGTAACAACAAAAGTGGCCAAATGAATATGGTGAGCATGCAGTTGCCTCTAGTTGGTGGTGCAACTGAAGCCCTTTGGACATTGGAGCAGCAACAATTTGTGCAATGTGAGAACAACAGTTGGTTTAGTTATAATGGCTCTTGGGATCCTTTCCTCTATGTGCCCTCAGAGCTATCTTGATTAGTGTTAATATTTTTTTTTGACAATGTTGATTAGTGTTAATATTGTCAGTGAAAGAAATCTTAATTTGTCGATTCTTAATATTTGTCTACTAATCGCTCTTTTAACTTGATACTATGGAGGACCCTCTTTGTATGCTCAAAGATTTACCAAAATTATTCTGTGGGGGAAGTAGATTAATGTTGCGTTTGTTCCAGATCTTAAAACACATATAGCCACAATTTTCTTCATTTTAATCTGGAAGGCATTATTTTATTTATCTGTGATAAATCCGTAAATATGCCAAAGAATAATACTCATTCTTAAGTCCCCAACGAAAGTTTTATTTTGCTTTCTTTTTATTGAATATTGATTCATTGACACCAGCAAATAAATTAATCAAACGTTTAATCTTTCTTTTTGGGGCTAAACTTAGAGATGTTAATATTCTTTTCGTGACTTTGTCTGCTCCCGCAAACGTTTGTCAAGAACAAAAATAATAACACAATTAGCTACTCAAGTGATTACCATTCTATAATACAATTAACTCCATTCACGGTCCTCAATATTAATTTTCTTAATTTTGACTCCTAATGGGAAAATCTGTCCCTGGAAGTATGGTGGAGTTCGCATGATTTTGTTATTTTAGTGACCAAGAGTGCTATACTTCTTTTAACACACTTTCTACTATTAATTAAAATTTATTAAAAATTATAAATACAATTCATTAAATAAAAAGTAGGATCTACAAAATTTTTTATTTTTAATAAATTTCAGTTTACAGTAAACAGGTTGTTCAAAAGAGTATATTATAAAGTGTGTTATTAGTCTTTCTCTTTTAGTGATAGGTTACAATGTTTTTTACAACTTAAATTTAAAGAAATAATATTTTTTTAAAATGAGAAAGATAAATTATTACTTTTTAAAATGAATTATATTAAATACACACTTTTTTGATGAATAATTAAATACACACTTAATATAATCTAATCTAAATTAAAGGAACACTCCAGCAGATGCCTTACTATTTATTCCAAGCATATCCTAGTTTTAGGAAATTATTTCTTGTCCAACAATTCATTCATTCCACCTGCTCCTCCTTTGTAAATCCTCTTATTTGAGATTAAAAAAACTCAAAATGGTTTAAGTGGTCAGACTTTATTCTTTTCATTTCCGAATGTATCGTCATTTGGTTGGCAGAGATATATATCACGGGGTTCAATAGGGAATAAACAATACTTAAATATTGTAGTGGTGGGTATTTGTATGACGTGGACAGGAGCCATGACAAAATCTACAAGAGGCACAATCTACGGCGAATGAACGAGGCTTTATATGCATGTTAACATTCCTTTTTCACTTTTTCCTTTTTTTTTTTTTTTTATCTTTTTAGGATGAAAATCCAAGTTACACCCTGCCCTGGAAGGAAAGCAAGTGCTAATGCTTAGCTTAGATCTTGAATAAACGAACGGTCCTCGTTACACTACCAAGCTCTTAATATTCAGGAGGAATTCAAGGAATCATGGAAATGAATTAATTAAATGGAAAGTGTTGCATATAATTGCAGAAAAGTTTGAGGAAGGAACCTCACCCAGGAAAGCGAAGGGACTAATTGACATCTTACTTATAATCCATGGGCTTGAGTTGCTATAGAATTTGTGCCATTTCCAGTCAATCCATCATCTGTGGCGCATCCTGTCCACCAAGCCAGGTAGGCCATGGCAATATTGGCCCGTTCCGGCATCAAGATAATATTTTTTTAATTTATTTGCAGAGAGTCAAAGAATATATCGCATCTCTTATCAGGAAGACATGAGGAAAATAAATTGCCTCTCCATCTTTTCTCCTGCAAATTCCCCTTTGAGAACTTGAAGTATAGGCAAAGAATTAATTGCTGGATTGTGATCTTTAATAAAAATAATTGTTTTATACTTGTCAATAAACATCTTAAAAATATTATCTTTAGTACAATTTTTTATAACTAATGTTTTAGTCTATGTAATGTACAAGGTAAATGTTTATTTTATATAATTAAAATTTATAATAAACAAATACTTTTGAATATATAAATTATATTAAAATTAAAATTTGTAATAAATAAATATTTTTGAACATATAAATTATATTTTAGATTTATAATAAATAATTTATATTGTGATACAATATTATTTTTAACTATTGATAATTTCTTTTAAAATATATTAAAATTCAATTTAGAAATAAAGATAAAAAAGATAAGAAGTTAACAAAATTTCTTAAAAACGCTCTTGTTGAAGAAATTTTTTTAAAAATGCTCTTCTTGAAGAATAACTTCTAAAAATATTTTCATTCAAGATAATTATTCTAATTTATAAAGAAAGAGGAATGACTACTAAAAATATATATAAATTAATTGAACTAAAGAGAGCATTTTTATATAGTCCTCAAAAGTTATATAGTCCTCAAAAGTTATTGGTTTGCAAAAATATCCTTTTCAGTACGTAATAGTAGTAGCAGCAGTAGCAGTAGCAGTAGTAGTAATAGTAGCAGCAACAGCAGTAGTAGTAGTTAAATATAATAATAATAATATCATAATAATAATAGTTAAATATGTTTTTGGTTTTACAAATAAGGTAATGTTCACTTTTAGTCTTTAAAAAAAATTATTTTCTTCTGATCTTATGTTTATGGAAATGTGTGAGGTATGATCCTTGTCTTTCACAAAAATTGTCTTTGTTTTGTTCCTCGTTTATATAAATAGGAATTATAGATGACACATTTTCATAAATGAGGGACCAAAAAGACACGATTTCTTTAGGAACTAAAAATGAACATTATCTTATTTACAAAAACTATAAGAATCCTAACAATAATAACAATAACAATATATAGGACTATAATAATAATAATAATAATATCATCATTGTTGGATAAAATTTTTATTATGATGTTTTAAGATTATATGATATACTTATTGATATATTTAAATACTTAAATTCATTGACCCACATATAAGTTTTTTTTTTTTTTTTGAGGTTACATATAAGTTTAGGTTAATTAGTTTATTTAGATAGAAACATTTTTTTTTATTTAAGAGGTGTTATTATAAAGTAAGTTTTTATATAAGCTTCCAAATTAGGTTAAGCTTTTAACATGGTAAAGCTAAACTTTAAAAATTAGCCTTTATTAAGTGAATAGGTTAGGCTTAAATCTTATTATAAAACCAAATATTAGGCCTTACAACACAACCTAGCCTAATATCCATTTTTGCAATAGAAGACTATGACATCATTTGTTCTATATAGTTGATCCCATCTAATGAGAAAAGGTTTATTATTGTCATTGTCATAGAGAAAATAGGCTATGCATTGACAGTATAAAATAGTTTTACTCTATCATCCAACCACAAACTACCATATATGATAAGTTTGTTAACTTTTAAAATAACTACCTTAAAAGTCATACTAACAGTAATTTCTGATTAGTTGACAATATAAAAGTTTTTATATTGATACCATTAAACTTGTCATCATATGTATCATATCACATATAATTGGTTAGGTGCATCACACTGGCTCTTTATAAGAATTTCACTATCATTTACTTGATTTCTTAGTTAACCAATGTTTGTCTAGGACCAATGTTTGACTGTTAAACATAGAGAATCCAGTCCATGACTATTTTTGACATACTTATAGAAATATGACATAGATTATGAAGATATGATGGAAGACATGATTTAGAGATATGGTATAAATTTGGTTAATTTTGTTTCTAATTATAGTTAATTTGATCTATATTTATGATAATAGCATATTTATAGAAGATTTGTTATATATTATGCAATTAGGACCATATTTTAGATTTAGTTTAGTTCTTTTCTTATTTTAGTTTATTCGTGTATATGTGTATATTTGAGTATTATAGAATTAATCAATAAAAAATATAGTTTTTTTTTCTATTTTTTTCTCTTGCCTCAAGTTGGCATCAGAGCCTACAACTAGTAGGCTTGATAGAATGCAAATACCCTAGTTGTTTGTTGCATGCCCAAATCTAGCAACCCTAAAAGTCTTAGCAACCGTTCCAACTAGTTCGCCAATGTTAGATCAACCAATCCTTGAAGTGTCGTTGCCATTTGCACAAAAACAATTACGATCGTATTGTTAGATTTAGATTAATTCTTGTTAAACTGCTAGTATGCACATAAAATGATATACATACATACATACATACATACATATATATATATATATATATATATATATATATTAAGTGCAACAAGTATACTGGTCGAACAAGTAGCAAAACGACAAGGATTGAAACAACAACAATTCTCACAATTAGCTATTATTCTAATCATGAGATACCTATAGATGATTGCTTGAAGATAGTCCATGACTTGAGCATTCAAAAAGTATCTTCTGCTTCTATGGTTTTGAAAATGAGGTATATATCATCCATTAGTGCTATCAAGTGGTTTGCCTGATATCACGAGGGTGGTTTCCCTGTATCATGGAAGGAGTGTCCCTTCATGATATTAGGGTAGTTAGTGCATGTCTTGATCTTCAATTGTTTCGGGGAATATGCTATCATATCAAGATAGTTAATAATCGACCAAGCAAGACCACCATACTTTGAGGACGACCTTTAACCAAGCACTCTGGGGAAGGTAGGTTGTGAGATGGGAGCCTTAGTTAGAGGATCTCGGTTGAACACTGAGAAGGTATAACTACTAATTAGGCAAACAAGGTATTGGTGATAACAATAAACATCAAACATAGTATAATAGATGATGTAAATTTAATACTATTGTTTATCAGTGTTTAGATTTAATGTGATAACAATGATAATGAAAATGGTTAAGGGTTTGAATCCTTTTATATTCCAATACAAAACACCCACAAGGATTGGAGTTTAGATTACGCTAAAATAAATCAAGTCTAATCTCTTGGCATGAAATCCCTTTAATATTGATCCTAATGTTCTAATCTCTTAGCTCCATTAATATCAACTTAAGCATTAAGCTCAAGAATCTAAAAGAACACATGTATTAAGAAGTTATACCCCTAAACTCATCTGAATACAAAACAATCAAACTCAATTCCAGCTAGGTACATAAGATTCCTCATTATGCATACAACTTTAAATCAGTTCATCAATGGTCAATAAATGAAAAACATTAAAAACAGAGATGACAAGTCAATCTTGTGAATAACTTGCATTGAAGAACAAAGGGTTTAATTACAAAGATTTTCATAAAGTTTATCTATCCCTAACCAAGAAAGATTTAGCAAAACATAATAAAAAAATGAGATGGAAGAGTAAGAAATGATAGTGGATGATGACAACTCCATTGATTCTTTAAGATCATCAACCAAGGGTTGAATCCTTAATTGTGGTGACGACTTAGGGTTGCTTAAAGAGAAAATGATGCTAAAGAGAAAGACATCTCCCAACCCATTTTGCCTAACGGGCCTTACAAATTGGCTTTTATAATGACTAGAATAGGCCCACACCACATAACAAAATCAATTAAAGTGCACAAATATTTTTATCACCAATGTTGGACATTGGCCTCAGTATTTCCAATGCTAAGTATAAAATATCTGGAAACACCTTACATTTCAACGCACAACACAATGTTTCCAATGTTGAAGTGAAGGTTCAATTCACCTTACCTGGTGTTGAAATGGGCGTTGATTCTCTTAGTGCGTTTCCAATGCTAGACATTAGTGTAATCCACTACTTCTAGCATTGAATCCTTTTTCTTGCATGGCATGTTGAGACTTCAAAGAAAATTCCTAGCTTACTTCATCTAAGCATGGGATGCCGCTCCTAGCATTTTAAATGCTTTGGCCAAATACAAGTGTTTTGCTATTATTTCCTATAAAATTAAGGAAAATCCACTTAAAAGCAATATTTACAAAATAAAAAAATGCAAAACAAGATTTATACTAATTCATATCTAATTTTTCAAGGTTTCCTTCTTTTTGAATCTTTTTCTCATTAAATTTTCTTCGATAAATATGCACATAAATTTAATAAATATGAATTTATTAATTCTTTCCTTAGTTTTAGTCTATCCTTATATTTATATATTTGAGTATCCTTTGTACAGATCAATCAGAAAATATAGTTTTTCCCTATTTTCTTTTCTTATCTCAAGTATACTAAAGACTTCACGTCACATTTTGAAAGCCCTTCTTTCTTTTACAAAAATTTAGGCAAAAACAACTTTCAAAATCTCTTAACCGTTCAATATTATTTTGAGCTTTATATATAAATCCACATTAAAGAATCTAATTCCTAAGCCATGCCACTTGAAGATTTTGAACTTCTACTACTTCATTGACCCTTAATTTTCCATGCTTTAAATGTTTTCCCTGCTTTGCTCATCACTATATTCTCTTGCCTTTTGAAGTGATTAATTTGAGCTAAGATTTGACAATTTGTTCTGGCTTTCCATATTTTTGTGCTTGGGCTGCTGCTGACCCTGTCTCAAAAGATAAAAGTATTAGATGCCATGTAAATGAGAGGGGGAGAATCACCATTTCTTCTACAGTACCACCCAAAAGATGCTTGTCACCGATTACAGAAGCTTCAATTGCTCAGTGGATAAAAAAAAAAGAAAAGAAAGGCGGAATGGATACATACACAATTCCTGCCTAGATGAAATATGCAAATGCAAAAACACGTGGCCTATATTAGGCTAATAATGTCAGGGTGATAGATTATGAATCAACCGACACATTTTTGTACGAGCCCTTAAATGATTCTGGAATAACTCCTTATATTGAACAGAATCAGTCAAAAGAAAACAAAATGAGGCACATAATATTAAACTAGTCTCAAAGCTGGTTGCTTAGAGCGTTCTGTGTGACTGCAGAATTTAATGTTGCGTTCTCTGTGGCATTGCAACTATCACTTTTTTCTGCCAAATAAAAATATAAGGGAAAGCTTCACCCTGCCTCAACAAGAGCTGTGGAATAGAATTGCATTGCTGAAATGAAGATTACTTGTGATGAATGGAAACCTTTTATAGTAATGATAGCAATTGATTTTTCTTTTGCGGCAGTGAATATTCTTCTGAAGAAAGTCCTTGAAGAAGGAATGAACCATTTGGTTTTCATCACATACCGGCTGTCAATTGCTACCATTTTCATAGCCCCAATCGGCTACTTTAGGGAAAGGTTGGTACCCTCAATTCCCCGATTTAGTTATCTTCTTTTTTGGGTGAAGTCTTTGATATTGTTAACATGCAGATAGACCAAATTGCAATAATGAATGATTTTGAACTCACCCACCTGAGCCACAATTTGTTTGTATTGGCCTCAAGAATGTTAAGCTAGTTACCTAGTGATTTGTCCATTACTGTTGATCTTGAAGACTAATGTTCAAGTAAATCCATGTTTACTTGAAGGGAAATTAGATATCTTACAATTATGACTATATATTTTTATTGCAGAAACGGCAGACCACGGCTGACATTTCGAGTTTTATGTTACCTCTTCATCAGTGCTATTGTTGCGTTAGTCATAAAACTACAAGTCTTTCTTTGTCTTTCCATTTCTCTCTAGCACTTTTTTTCTTCGCATGTACTTCCAAATTATCTGTTTTGTGGTTAACATGAGTGTAGGGGAGACACTCACTGAATAGCACTTTCTTTATAGGGCATCAGTCACTCAATACTTTTTCCTTCTGGGGATCCAATATACCTCTGCTACCTTTGCTTGTGCTTTCATCAACATGGTGCCTGTGGTCACATTCATGATGGCATTACCATTTGGGTATGAGTCAAAATTCAAAGCTATGTCTATGTTTTTCCTATATTCTTTGTAGTAAGCCACCATCACTTGATGAAGGCTAACCGTTTCCTTCGTTCCTTTTCTCTCTTACAGGTTAGAGACCGTGAAAATCAAATGCAACAGTGGGAGAGCCAAGATTCTTGGTTCATTGGTGTGCATAGGCGGTGCATTGATGTTGACTCTTTACAAAGGAAAGCCACTATTTAATTTTTCTCGTTATGAATCTGCAGCTCCTGTGGTCAAGAGTGCAGTGAAGCTAGCTTCTACAAGGACAACGGAGAGATGGACTTTTGGTGTAATAGCGTTGGTTTTGGGAACCCTCTTTTGGTCTTCTTGGTTTATCTTACAATCAAAAATAAGCAAGAGATATCCATGCCAGTGTTCTAGCACAGCCATCATGACCTTCTTTGGAGCCATTCAATCAGCTGTTATTTGCTTGTTCACTGACCACAACTTGTCCATTTGGGTTCTCAAGGGAAATATACAAATCATTGCTATTCTATATGCTGTAAGTTCACTTTTTCATGTCATGAGAGAGAGTGCCCGTGTGGCATTACCATTCGAGATAGAATTGATTTAAAACAAGAGAGAAATTACTTTTTAAAAGGCGAGCGAGACTTCATTTTCTAACTGTTTGTTTCACGATGCAAGTCTTCTAAAGTGAGTTACTTACTTTAGAATGTAAAGTAAATAATCTAAGTAATAGATGAAAAATTATGAAGTAAATAATCTAAGTTATAGATGAAAAAACTAACGGTAAAGATTACGTGCAGATGCATAATAAGTATTTTAACTTTACAGAATCAAATCCTTTGTTTCATGGTTTGGAAAAAGGGTGGCAAAGTCTTAGGCTGCAGACAGCTTTGCTTGATGCTGTTTCATGATTTGAGTTGTGTTAACAAAAGAGAGAAAAAAGATAAAAGCATCTAATACTAACAATGACAACTGACAAATGGAGGAGGAAAAAGTAATTTGGAATTGGAACAGTTTCATGACTTGGTTAACATTAACAAAGTGAAACATTTTGTTTACAGGGGATGATTGGATCGGGTTTGTGTTTTGTGGGCATGTCGTGGTGTGTGAAGAAGAGGGGTCCGGTCTTCACTGCAGCATTCAGCCCTCTTGTTCAGATAATGGCAGCCATGATTGATATCCCTGTCTTGCATGAGCAGCTCCATCTTGGAAGGTGAATTCTTCTACCTATATGCACAGTTACACCCTCACAATAGTGCATCTATGCCCCACATTACAGAGGCTCCTCAATTCTTCTACAGTAACTAAAGTTTTCTATAACTGGATATAACAATCAACTATGATATAACAAGTTTAATCGTAATATACTATCAATGCTTTATATTGTTAATTAATTAAAAATCATTTTAAATAATTAAAATAATTATTATAAAAGTCAACATCAATTCATGATTTAATGATAGTGTGTCACTACATTCTAATTAAATTTACAACTAAATAAGTAGGAAGAAAAAATAGGAGTTAAGAAGGAAATGAAAAAATAACCTTTACCTGATTTATTTTACGTTGACCTGGCTGTTTAGTTTGATGGGATCCATCTTGGTGATGACTGGATTGTACATTCTCCTATGGGGTAAGAGCATGGAAATGCAGAATCGTGTGATCAAGTTAGTCCAAGAAGCTGAAGAAACCAAGGAACAAGAGCCGCAACCGCAAATACAACAGTTGACAGTGTATGTTCGTGCAGAATCGTGTGATTCGCAGTGCCACTGACACCAAAATCGCATTAATTTGCCAAGCGACTTTTTCCGAAGTTTTAAGTTTGTATTAACTTAAACAAAAACAATAAATCAGAAAATGTATAAGAGGTTATGGTTTATCCATCTGGCTTCTCGAAATAAGCTAGTATATATGTGAAATGAGAAGGAAAACGAAAAAGAGGATAGAATTGTGAAGTCAGAAAGTCAAGATGCTACGCTTGCAAGTGCAAACGAGCAAATAACACTTAATTCACTTGTAATCAAGATTTATTTCCGATTAGACCAAGTTACAATAAGTGGAGAGCCATTAACCAATTCCTTGTAACTCTATGATTTCAATAATTTTTTACAAAATAATTATTTTTATATTTTTGAAGAGACTTTTTCGAAAAATATTTGTGCTGGCTTTACTTTTGAGAATTTTAATAAAAATTATCGAATAAATATAAAATCAGAAATAAAATGATAATTTTAGTATTACACAACTAAGAGAAAAAGACAACCACATGCAGGGCACATGCTATGCCTTGGAAGGGATGATATGGAATTGTTTGTGTTGTTGTGTTTATCAGATGACATTAGCAGAGAAGGTATATTAGCATTAGCATACTTAAAAACAAGGAATGTTGTTGTGTATGATTGCAATGATTGACAGAGACCTGATACAAAATTGTACAGACTAGAAAATCAATGAAAAATAAAGTTAATGCTATTGTTCTTGATAAGCTTTATAATATTGTGCAGCTTGAGTTTTTAATTCAAAACTTGTTTTTAAAACCAAGAGTTATTTTGAAAATGATTCAAAACCAGTTTAAAATTAGTTTTAAAAATGAATTTTCTGAAAAAAAAAAAAATGGATTCAAAACCACTTTTAGTTAAAAACTAGTTTAAAACCAATTTAAAATCAAACTGTTGGTTTTTAATCAAACGTAATTTTTAAATTGGATAACCAAACCATTTGTTAAGAAGTAAACAGATTTGGTTTGAAAATCAGTGTGTACTATTTTTGATTTTTAAGTGAGGCTTGATTTAGATTGTGGTTTAATTTAATTTAACCAATTTTTTTACACAGTTGTACTGCTTGTTAAATTCTGCATCATGAATTAATATCAGAATCAAAAATTATTTCAAAAACATTTACAATATTAGGTTCCCACTTCCCAGCATGTTATTAGAAACTCAATAAGAATAGCAGAAAAGAAAGGCGTTGAAAAGTTGGAAGATCATTAGCTGTAGCTAAGCAATTTACCATTAATAATTCTACATCATCATTCTCAAAATAGCAAAGGGATATACAAAAGATGCCGAAGTTGTAATTGTCGCATATATAATTTGCGAAATGGACAGATTACATAGTAAACTTCAGATAGAATCAATCCCCATCAACACAAATTTAAATTTCTTTAAACTATTTCAACAATAAACTTTACAAAGAACATTTAACATCCAAGCTATCACTCGGATGGCAAAAGCACTATATGGGGAAATTCCTGCTACTTTGGGAAATCTTTTCAAACTAACAACACTTGACTTGAGCAAACATAATCTCTCTTGTGAAATTTCACCCTCAACGATTACCAAGGAAATAAAATTGAACCAGTTGCACAGTAATACAGTGAATCATTTGATACACCACTACCATAGGGTCCAAAACCCGAAACAAACTAGTTCAACATAGCCAAAATAAGTCGAACTACAAAATATTCATAAATTGAGAGACACAAAGAGCACTGCAATTGACCTAACATAAACCCAATTATCCAAATCCTACAAGCAGCACTGCAAATTTCAAAAACTCAATTACATTAGCCACGAGAAAGACACTATCCCCTACCACCCACAACACTACATACACAACATAAGACTCAACCAAACATGTTTTCACAGAGAATCCCAATCAATCAAGGCCTACATAACACCAACAGAAACCCACAAGAGACAGAGAAGCTGAAGGCTTAGGCCTGCAAGAAAGGTGGTTATCTTCAAGAGGCACTTTCCATCTTGAAGCATATCATCCTAAAGCTATAGAAGCATAAGCATTCCCCATTTGTTCTAAATCAGTTAGAACTTCAGGGGCATACGAAGTTAAAGGGTTGAGGTCCTCAATAGCGTCACCACTGTGCAAAGAAAACAGGCTAAAACTTGAAACCTTTGCTTGAAAATAACATTCGTGGGTGTTCCTTACCCTGAGCAGGATATTACAAGGGTCAAGGTGTCCATGGTAAATCTTTTTGAGGGTAGGATCTCCGGCCTCTTGCTATCTGAAAGTGCCTCAACACGAAGTTTTGTCCGAGCCATTGGATTTCCTTAAACTCCCTTCGATGGCCCAACCTGCGTCTCCCAGTGAACGTGTGTGTGTGTGATGAATGAGAGGTGTGGTCATTTGGGTAAGGGTAAATTCGGGACTAAATTTTAAAATGTTAAATTAAATAAATATTTTACATAAAATCAATTTACAAGTGTTAGATTTTTAAAGGTTCAGAGAATTATTCGGTCATTTGATTTTAGAGGACATAGCATTTCTCTAAATAAAATCGTGAATTTTTTTACACATTTTTTTTTCTTTGTTGTTTATTTTTTATCGACATTTATTCAACAACAATTCAAATCAACAAGACCGAAAATAACTTGCTGGGCTATTGTTTAGATACGGGCAAGTATCCGAAGGCCAACCGAACAGATAAGGGGTAAAATCGTAAAAAAAAAATAACACTCACATTGGTTGCTCGCAGTCGAAAACGGCGCCTTTTTCTTGCTGGGAAGGCAGAACATGAAGTGGGGAATTGACTAGGGCGGCGCTCTCCTAGCACCGTGGGTGGCGGCGGCGGCGGAACACACGGCGAGACGGCGATCTCCTAGGTTCGTCTCTTTTCTCGCACTGTTCCATCGTCACTTAGGTTATTCTTGTTACAGTGACTTTGGCCTTATTTTTCATTCCGTTGTTTTTAGCTACATCGCCTCGGAATTACTTTTCGATATTTCCATTCTGACTCGATCGATTCTTATCACTCCAATCGCATTTTATTTTGATTTTCGTTTGATAGATAAATGTTGGTTGAAAGAGGAAGAAGAATAAGAGTTGTGTTGTAAGATGAGCCAGCCAACGGTGATACTTGCCACTGCGAGCTATGATCACACCATTCGTTTTTGGGAGGCCAAAAGTGGCCGTTGCTACCGCACCATTCAATATCCTGATTCGGTTTGCCTTCCTTCTTTCTTCTTGTTCCCTTATTTTCATTTTGGTATAGCTACTATTAACAAATAAGAGGCGAGTGCAACATCGATCTAGCTTTGCTGTTTTATTGTTAAAATCATGGTATGCTTAAAGGTTTACTGTTTCAGTGTTTGTGTGTATGCCTATTGTTAGATGGTGGTTGCTACTTGGCTACTTGCTACTAATTTATCAAGAAGAGTGTCTGTTTTTTTTTTTTCCTGGTGTGTTTAAGTTCCATAACTCGGAACTTAGTTTGCCATATCTGATTTGTGCAGCAAGTAAACCGGCTGGAGATAACCCCGGATAAACGTTTCCTGGCTGCAGCTGGTAATCCTCACATACGACTGTTTGATGTTAACTCAAATAGTCCTCAACCGGTATGTCTTTTTCAACGGATGCACTTACTTCAAAAGAAATCATTTCTTTTCTGGTTCCAAACAATTCTTGTTCCTGATATTGTGGCAGGTAATGAGCTATGATTCACACACCAATAATGTAATGGCAGTTGGGTTTCAATGTGATGGTAATTGGATGTATTCTGGTTCAGAGGATGGCACAGTTAAGATCTGGGATTTGAGGTGAAGTAGATATACAACGTGTAATGTAATAAGTTTGCAGTATGACTTATGCACTTAAATTCTTTCTTGATAATCATTGCTTGTATGATAACAAAAATGCAGGGCACCGGGTTGTCAAAGGGAGTATGAAAGTCGTGCAGCTGTAAACACTGTTGTGCTGCACCCAAATCAGGTTATGTTTTACCATTTTTTTTGGTGGCTATACAATTTATCCCTGGCTTATGAGTACATTAGTCATTAACACAATATAAGAAGTTAGAAGATGTAACAAGTAATAACAATAATTAATTCATGAATCAGATTAGTAACTTGGACTGAATTGATCTTACAGCATATTTCATATTTTATTTTACTTCATTTAACTATTTGCCATTTTTATGGGTTCATATAACTATTGGTTTATTGATTGATGTTTAGATCTGGATTCTGACATACTTTCAATAATGAGAGCTTGTTTCTGTTTCATTGCATTTCAGTTGAAGAATGGATCATTAATGCTCTTTCTTCATTGACTATGGTTCCTTAATATTTGCTATATCCAAATACATAAGATTGCTGTTCTTATAGGTTCTTGCTTTGTGGATCTCATTGATTTATTTATATTTTTGGGTGATCAAACAGACTGAACTAATATCTGGTGACCAAAATGGCAACATTCGTGTGTGGGACTTGACAGCAAATTCATGCAGTTGTGAATTGGTATTAGTTATGATCCTTTTTGTTTAATATGGATATCACTGTAGTTTCAAAATCAAGTTTCGAAACATTTTCTATCCAGGAAAAAAATCCAAAATAATATTTACAAAGAATGAACTGTCTGAAAATTATAATCCTTGTAGTTCTAACTCTCTAGGCGTACACCTTGCAAAAACACATGATGCTTTCTCTTTGATGACCTCCCACATGTACTCTAATATACACTCAATTGTCATGCTTCACCCAAGGGTTCTTTCTGCTCTAATTAAATGGCGTATAGGTTTTTTATACTTTTTCCTTTTGGAGAGATGTCATTCCCCAATCTCCTTATGCTTAGATTGATAGTCCTAATTCCTAAGAATCAGTACATCTCATTATGCCCTCTCTTTTTCTCTCACCTTAAGATGAAAAAAATTATGGATGAAACATTATTTTCAATCTGTGGAAGAAATGTAGGTACCGGAGGTGGATACAGCTGTACGCTCTTTAACGGTAATGTGGGATGGGAGCTTGGTAGTTGCAGCAAATAATCATGGGACATGTTATGTGTGGCGCTTATTGCGAGGGACTCAGGTTGTGCCTTCACAAAAATATCAGAATGATATTACCCTCATATCAAACTTTACTTATTTGTCCTGTTGGAGTATGTCTTTGTGCAGACAATGACAAACTTTGAGCCTCTTCACAAGCTGCAAGCACACAAGGGATACATCCTCAAATGTCTTTTGTCACCCGAGTTCTGTGAACCCCACAGGTTATAAAGTTTGTGCTCATATTTTGCATTTTTTAAATTCCTCACCATCTTATTAAACTCAGACATGGCAAAGGTTGTGGTCAAGTGAACAGGCCAGTGGTTCAGCTAATGGAATTGTAAAAAAAATTGCAAATAAGATCAAAGGCTAAGGGTTTGTTTAGAAAAACTGAAATATTGGCAGTGAAAATTTTTTGTGATGAAAAAAATTAAGTACTGAAGTTGAGGATGAGCTCCTTCAACATACATGTGCGCACATGCTCAAACACATGCTGTGTTGATGAGTATAACTGTATAAGCTTTGGGAGACTCTGACCCCTTTAATTAAAATTCTTCTCCTGTGTGCTTTTGTTCTACAGTCAAGCAAATGCAGTGAAGCTCACCTTTTGTTGTAAAGTCATATTCATGGTCCTTTGCCATGAAACTGGGCTTCACTGCACTTGCTTATTCAATATGGTTTTATAGTATTTAAATAATTAAATCCCTATACTTGTTTGAGCTGGCAATATGCAAGTTGTAACCACAGTTTAAATTGGAAGCATCAAACATTTAATAGCGCACCTGACTGGTTCTCTAAAATTTGTATAAAACTGTTTGACTGGATGGCTGTCTCTAGGTATAAGCATTTTAATATATCTATGTCACCATGACTGGATGAGGGACCAATTCAGCGTTCCAGCCCCAGTCCTGATAATTTCACTGTCAATAAGCATTGATGTACCTCATAGCTTCTGTAAGATGTTAATATTTCTTTGTTGGAGTTATTCTTGTAGGTACTTGGCAACTGCATCTTCTGATCATACTGTCAAAATATGGAATGTTGATGGTTTTACACTAGAAAAAACTCTTATAGGTAATTCATGAAGTCTTGTGATAATCAAGTGCTTTCTCACTTCCCCACCACTTTTCCCAAAACTTCGTTTCCATAATAAGTGAGGTTGGCTGTGCTTCCCAGGTCATCAACGCTGGGTGTGGGACTGTGTCTTCTCTGTGGATGGTGCCTACCTTATTACAGGTACTAACTTGGTAATTTTTCAATATTTATCCACTTAGTTATCAGCATTCAGCAACCAGATATATAAACAGGAGTTTAACTTTGAAGCCGTGTTATATAAAATTTTTTACACCATCATTCCATGATATTTTTTACACATCACAATATTTGGACTTTCTAGTAGGTAATAGTTTGATAGCCAAACTTCTTTAATGATTTCATAATCCATGACTGAATAATAGTGTAATAAAGTTTTATACTGAAATTGCATCACTATTAAATCCTATAAAGAAATACTAGCTATTTATGGCTTTAATAGTTATAATAATCATGTAGTTGTTACTTAAACTGCCTTTTATGCGTGTAGAGCAGACTGGAGCCTTCAATTCACAGAAAATATTCCTTTGAATACAGCTAAAAGGTCACAGAAGTGCAACAAACCACAATTTTTTTGCATGTTTAGATGGCTGACTGGTCTTACATTTTATTTTCTAACCAATTGCTATGCCTAATTATTTATATATCTTTAATGAAAATCCAAGTATCCTTTGGGTTAAATAAAAGCAAAACAAAACCTAGTATTCCAGATTTGAAAAATATCAGACATATTCTAATGCAATCTTGGATAAATAAGTTTAATTGCTTGGAAAAAAATCTTTTTATATTTGATTTTAATGTAGAGATTTAATTTAAGTCAAATATCATTATAAGTGTAAAGTTCACTGAACAATGTGTGTGTATTTGTGTGTGTTATACAACTAAATTGTATCATTCAAGTTATTCTGCATTGTGAATTTTTAAAAACTTATATTAGAAGTATTCTATTAAGTATACTCGATCGGAACAAATTTTTATTTAGAAGATGAAAAATAAAAAAGGAAAAGAAAGCATTTAGTAGAAATTGTTGGTGTTGAAACATTGGTGGCACGTATACATTTGAGTGACCTGCCCAAGTTGTCACTGGTTTATACTATTTATTATTTTTTTTTTATCGTAGTAGTTGTTGAGTCATCTGTAATTGAAAATTGAAAATAAATAACATTTCCCCCCATTTCATAGTGTTCCTATTTACCCCTCATCACCTTGCATTATCAAATTTGTATTTGGACGAGCTGCGATTATTGTGCTTGGTAGTCAACTGATCTCAGAATTTATTAAAGTATCGTTCCATCTACTTAAGCCACATATTGTCATTGCAGCTTCCTCTGATACAACTGCTAGGCTCTGGTCTATGTCAACTGGTGAAGATATTAAAGTTTACCAAGGGCATCATAAAGCTACAATTTGCTGTGCCCTACACGATGGGGCTGAACCCGCAACTTCCTGACATAATGGTCATAAAGTTATTTTTCTCCATCAGATACGTTTGTTTTGTAAATAATAATCTGCCACTTTGGTCTTTGAAGTTTAGTTCTTTGACGGTATGCACGTTTAGTCAATTCCGGAGTAATCTAAATTGTACCATAAGAATATTTCTAATATTATTTGGCGGTAATTTCTCAACTAGAGTGATCTTATCAAATAGCGTGGATCAACCACAAATAAATATTTCACGATATCACTATGCATCATTTTCATTTAGTGAAAGTTATTGTTACTTATTTTGATCTCTAAATTCTAAGGTTTGGTTTGATCTTTGCATTGTATACCAAGTTAGTGCCCGATCATCTTTCTAAGCTAAAGGTGCCAGGTGTATTGTAGTTTTGTTATGTGCAACGTTAACTAATCGAGTAGATATATTTCTTCACGATTTTTCTTAATACACTAGTGACAACGAAGTTTAAACTTATTACTTCATGCGAACTATCTAAGTTTGTGATCACTAGTTCAATTTTAGTGTCATTTTTTTTTTCCTGTGAAAATTGATTTTACAAAATGTACTGAAATGATATGGCACAGGGTAACTATTTTAGTGAACTATTATAAATCACTACGATAAAACGGTAAGACATCATTCGGACATAAAAGGGTAAGATAACTAATATCAAAAAAAAAAAGAAAGGGTAAGATACCTCTTATTTAATATTTACAAGAATATTTAGTTAAATTCTAAACTATTCTAAATGTAAAAGAAATTAAAACTTTTGAATTTAACAATTGTTTTAATATTATTAAATATTGCTGCCAAACCTATTTATGAAAATTTGGAAACAAACATGCTACATGAATTAACTTTTAATCGTAGGTGTGAAATGAAAGCCAATGTTTCACTTGCTTTTGTGTGTGATA
The DNA here is from genome assembly GCA_004329165.1 of Spatholobus suberectus. Classification (NCBI taxonomy): domain Eukaryota; kingdom Viridiplantae; phylum Streptophyta; class Magnoliopsida; order Fabales; family Fabaceae; genus Spatholobus; species Spatholobus suberectus. The sequence goes on along the minus strand of CM014729.1, from coordinate 13,185,056 downwards.
TTCCAAAGTTGTCATTTTTAAAAAGAGAACTTTTAAAGCTTAAACACACATTTTAAGTGAAACAAATGACGTGTATTTCCATTAATTTATTTTAAAAAATAAATTAATTTTACCGTTTCGTAAAAAAGGAAAACATTAATCATTTCTCTAAAATTAAGTGAAGGGGAGATTTATGCTTTACTTGAAACGAAAAAAAAGGGGGCGAAAGGACAATGAAAGGACGAAAAAAAGTAACAACTGTGTTTCTTCCACAGCCTGGTACCATTTTAAGAGGAAAGGAAAGATAAAAAAGAATATAGGATAAGCTTTCATCCATTTTAAGTTTTGAGTGAAATGGAAAGGAAAAATTGGTTTTATGTAATAAAAAAGACTAAATTACTGTTAGTTCTGCATATTTCTTTTTATTAGAAATATTTATGTCGCTTTATATACATATTATTTTTCTTTACACAATCAAATAAGAGAAAAAAAAAAGGTTTTAACTTTCTTTTTTTTTATTTTCTTTTCTAACAAATAACTTATAAAATTATCTTATTTTCTCCTCATTTTCTTTCATTTTCCTTTCTCTTGTTTTACCTTTTTTCCTTTCAATATTTTCCCCAAAATCAGACATACCCTTACGATTTTCTATAAACATCCAAAACCCTCGATAGTCATTACAATATACGTGAATATGTATTCTCACATAATGTAATAAAGAAATGACCGGGTGATGTTCGATTCCCCACATGCCCTTTTCTTATTTTTTCTTATAACGTGAAGTTACTCTGCTAAAATATTTTACGAGTGATGTGGCATGAGCTTTTTTGGTTTTTGATACATGATGTGGTATGAACTTTTATATCATAACGGCCAGGTACCACTTAATTCGTGCACATCAGTACATGATATATTATCTTACTGTTTCGTGAGTGTTATTTTTGTGAGATTTATCATTACCGTGTCTCTTAAAGTAGTTAAACACCGATACGAATCCCCTATTGTTAAAAAAATAATAATAATAAAATTGTGTAAAGGAAACTCATAATTGAAATTTATATAACCTTTGTGGTGGGCATTACATATTTACATAGAGCTTTGCATTGTAAAACTTGAGCACACAAATTAGTAATTAATAATTCAATGCATGCACAGTGTGGAAATTGATTCAGGGTGAACATCCTCTCATTCTTTCTTTCCTTAATCTTTTATTTATTTTTACAAAAACAATTTCCTTAATATAAATTACTTAACTTCCCATAAACACTTTTTTTCCTGATTATAAATCACTTGACTTCCCATAATCTTATTTAAAATAACTTAAGCCTGGTTGTATATTTAGCTAATCTATACTGACCAAAGTAATTTCATCTCCCCCATTTAACTTAAGCAATATTACTTTATAATTATTCAATAATATGATTTATGATAATTATACTAATTACAAAGAAAAACTTATTAAAAAAATTCTTCTTTCCGTACAAACTTTTACATTATTGAACATGCAAAGACGTTTTCATCACTGAAGGTTTGATTGGGATAAAGATATTGGGTAGAGTATTGAGGAGGATAACTGTACGTAATAACATGTTCATTGCCTTTTTCATTATCTTTCCCTTCTCTTTTGGGTTCCCTTTTATTGTCTTCCTTCAAAATCTCCGCATGCTTTCCCAGTTTCTTCTTGACCTTTTCAACAAGTTTTGTTGACTCCACCGTTCCTTTGACAACGACCCGTGATTTTTCTTTGTCCACTTCCACAGAATCGACACCTACCCCATATTAACAAATTAGATACTAAATACACTATTTTGACAATATAATCAATCAATTATATGCTATCTTGGATCTTAAAGAACTCTATTGATTATGTTGATTTATTTCAGTTTATTTTTTAAAAAAAGTTAATATTCACGTAAAAAAAAATAATTCTTAGTTTGTTTGAATTCAGTGTTAGAATTTAACAGTAAGGAATGTCAATTTTTAATGAACAAGAATATCTACCTTCCATTTTCTCAATTTTTTTCTTGACATCACTTACACAGCCTTCGCAATGCATATACATCTTGAGCACCACTGTTTTCATTTTAGCCTGCTTGCAATAATAAAATACAAGATAAAACATGTATATAAGGGAACAGTGAGAAAAATAACATGATGAGAGAGCAATAATAATAATAATGATTAGAAAATTTTAAATTTACACCTGTTCCTTTTTTTCTGGGGTTTTTTCTGTTTGTTGTCAGGCTTTGGTTTTGGTGAAATCAGCTCGACATTTTTGCTATATTTCCTTCGAAGTCTTTCCAAAACCTTCACTGGATCATTCACAGCTTCTCCTTTCACGATGACCCTTTGATGTTCTCTATCAACCACAACATGCCTCACTCCTAGTCATTGTATAAGCATCCATTTGTTAATTAATTAAATAACAAGAGCACACGACACACGCTTGTATATCCATAGTAAAGATCTAAAGTGAACGAAATATTACCATCTAAACTTTTCAAGCACTTGGAAATTTGGTTTGAGCAACCTTCACAATGTATGAGTGCTTTCAAAATAACAGTTTTGTCTGATTCCTTCTTTTCGTTATGTTCTTTGTTTTCCTCCTTGTTCTGTCCACAAAGAAAGAAAACAAAATTGACAATGTCAAATATGTAATTTTCTAAATAAAACTAGTAAAGTTTCTTGATCGATCTCAAAGACTTGAAAACAAGTATAACGTTTACAGATAAAGAGAAATGTGACTTAGTTCATACTTGAAGAATAAATTGCAAGAATTTGAGTGAGAAAAAATGTTAAAAAAGAAAGAAAAGAGTTCGGAAGTCAATTTTGCGTACATTCTTCCCATGGCTCACACTTAACTAAGATGGGATGATAGTTGTTCTTCGGACCTTATGTATATATACTAATCATATTATAGCACTTAAGGTATATATATTTATTGTCATGACGTACATAGAAAGATGGAATAATATGGAATTTGCAAAACTCACAATTATATCTATACATTAATGCTTTAATGTTCAATTACAACAAATATCTAGAAGTTCTAAAATTGTCATAGTACGTATAATACATATATAGGTTAGGTTTGGTAAATTTTAAAGAAGAATCAATACAATAAAAGCCAGAAATAAATTAAGAAGATTTCATGATTATGTCTCATATACTCCTTACAAAACTGAATTTCTTGATAATTAGATGCACAGAAACACTGAAATAGCAACAAACATACCGTAATTTTAACACTAAAATATAGAGGCATAGTACATTCAACAGCAGAGCTATTCACTTAAAGATGGAACAAGAGAAAGTTTATGCAAATTCAACTTTGTTCTCAAATTTCACAGAAACGCGCCGTTTTCGATTGGAAACAACCAATGTGAGAGTTTCTTACGATTTTACCCCTTTTCTGTTCGGTTGGGCCTTCAGATACTTGCCATATCCAAACCATAGCCCAACAAGTTATTTACAATTTTAAAAGTGTAGTTTTACTTATTGACCAAGGTTAGAACAAAAAAATATTTATTGACCAAGAAAATTAAAAGGTTAGTTTTATTTAATGTTTTAAAAATCAGACTAATCAGTAAATTAGTAAATATAATTTACGATTTATTGATCTAACCTGATTATATTGTGACTGAACCAATTATAATTAAATATATATATATATATATATATATATATTTAGTATTAATAATATAAATAAAATAATATGTTAAGAAATGTAAATTATTATTAATCCCATTTAAAAAATGAAAAATCTAAAACACATTTTTTTTACTATATAGAATATTAATAATAAAAATTGGAAAATTTTAAATTTACACCTGTTCATTTTCTCTCTCTTTTTTTTTTTGTCAAGCTTTGGTTTTGGTGAAGTCAGCTCAACATTTTTGTCGTATTTATTTCAAACTCTTTCCAAAACCTTCACTGGATCATTCACAGCTCCTTGCACAATGACCTTTTGATGTTCTCTGTCAACCACAACATGCCTCACTCCTAGTCATTGTAGAAACATCTCATTTGTTAATTCTATAATAAGAGCACAAGACACAAGAACAAAAGATGTAAATCAATTAAAAAAACTTAAACGCTCTTCCAATAAACCGATCCAGTGGGATACAAAATTAAGTCAAATAATGTATGGTTTTGGTGAACAATGTACAATACTTGGTACACGCTAGACAGGTTTTCTCTGATTTAATTATTGTAATCACATGATACTACCTTTTAAGGGTTTATTTGGTCCACAATGCAAATTGAGTTTACAGACCTTTTCATACCAAACGCACACTTATTAATATACTTTTTGTTAGAGCGAAAAAAAATTGTTTCTGAGAAACGAAGTTGAGGATCCCATACAAATAATAGAACTAAATATATTATTATCTTTACAAGAAAATATGCAATTTTCGTATTAAGGCAGTAACTCGTGATTTGTCTTAGTGTCATCAAATAAAGTATTTGCATATGTAATAGAATGATTTCCTTTATTTCAAGAACTTATGTGATTTGTTGTTAATTAAATTTTGAATATACGTATTTAAATTTTTCATGTTTGAATTCTTTGAGTTCTTATTTATTTCTTAAATGTCAATCTTTTTCCTTAATAAGATTGTGTTGAAAACGTCAAACACACACGCTCACACACACACATATTGGATAGTAATAACACTTTATTAATTTTTGTTATCCAAATAAAAATATATATTAATAAAAAATTAATGATTTTCCTGAACCAAAAAATTGAAATTAAAAATTAATTAATTACTTTATAAAAATAAGAAAATTCTACAAATAAAAAAAATAATATTGAGCAATTACAATTCTTAAATTTTTAAATTTTCTCAAATTTTTAGAAAACAATGTTCAAATACACACTCAAGGATTTTTTGAGCGAGCCCACAAAGCAACCAAAAACTTAAGGCCTCATTTAGGGTGGTTTTTAGTTTTAAGTTTTAAAATTTTTAAAAACCAAAACAAGTTTTAGTTTTAAATTTTCAGTTTCAATTTTAAAAGTTATAATCAATGTTATAATTCTCTTTAAAAAGTTATTGATAACAACAATTCTTTCACAAATTATGTATTTTTTTAAGTTCTTATTAAGCAAAAATTACTTAAAGAATAGTGATAAAAAATAAAATTAATTTTAAAAATAATAATATTAACAATAATAATATTTATTTCATAATAATAATTTTAGTAATAATAATAATAATTAATTTTAATCATAATAATAATAGTTTTAATAATAATAATTTTAATCATAACAATAGTAATTTGAATAATAAGAAGAAGAAGAATTATAATAATAATAGTGCGGAAAAATGATTTTTCATTGATTTACAGTGAGTACACAGGGTGAATAAATAGGAGAACAAAACAGAGTTTGTACATCAATCTAACCTTAAAAATCAGGAGGCATAATCTCCTTGGAATCTATTTGTTAAAAAAGGAAAAAAAATAATACAATTGATCCTGTAAATTTTAAAACTAATTAATGCCTAGCTATAATCAAGGATCAAATAATCCTTATTGATTTTGGAAAGAGAACAAATCTTGTTTCCCCAAATATTCCAACTTCAACACTCCCCCTCAATCTGGGTGATAGATATCTATCATTCCTAGATTGGATCTAATACTCTCATAAGTGTGTCTTGGAAGTGCTTTTGTCAAAATGTCTACTGTTTGGTTACATGATGGCATATGGACAACACTGATAATTCCATGGTCAATCTTTTCCTTGATGAAATGCCTGTCAATTTCCACGTTTTATTTTATCATGGTGGACTAGATTTTTAGCAATGTTGATGGTAGCTTGGTTGTCACATAATATTCTCATAGTATAGTTGGTAGGGATTATGAGTTCTTCTAGCATCTTCTTTAGCCAAATTCCTTCATAGATACTATGTGCCATGGCTCTAAACTGGGCTTCAGCACTACTCCTAGATACTACTTATGTTTTTTACTTCTCCAAGTCACCATATTGCCCCACACAAAAGTGCAATAACCTGTAGTGGACTTTCAATTTGTTATACAGCTTGCCCAATCTGAATCTGTGTAGACTTCTATGCCTCTGTTTGTATTTTTCTTGAAGTACAAGCCCCTTCCTGTTAGGACAAAGGACGAATTTATAACCCTCAAATATTTTAATAATAACAAACAGTTAAAATATATGTTTTTACACAATCGTTTGGTCATCCGTAACAGGTTTATAAGCAACAGTCTGATATCTTTAAATATATATCGTCTTTAACCTTTGATTCAATCAGTAATAGATCTTACAGACGATGACACTATTCTAAAAATGATTTGCACATCAATTAGAGCAAAGCTACCTCGAAACTTATAAAGGCCTATATACCTACTTTCGAGGAAAGTCCCAAATTTAAGATTTTGCTTGTCCTCAAGCAAGAAATAACTTGCACAAAGGGGTTGAGCATATCCTTCAGCCTCAATTCAAATACAATTTCAATCAATCACAATTAACAATTGCCCATTTTTTTAGAACAGTCTCACACATATATTTAGTCAACTCAGTCTTAAGAGTCACAATTATCTCCAAAAATAAAACAAGTTAACACAAAATAGTAAATCCTCTGCCTGTACTCTCTACCTGCTTTACTCTCCTCAAGATTAAGTGTTTTCACTCAACTCACCAAAATTGGGTTCTATTTACACTCAACATCATCACATATTATTCCTACCATATGCTTGACAAGAATCTAAAATTAATATTACAAAACAAGTGCACACACTCAAGAGGTCTTTCTAGGTTGTAATGAGGCTAGGGTCACCGGTGGGTAAAAATATTTAGAACTAGGCTAAGCAATTGAAATTAAGGGACTATCATAGGCATCATCATAGTCATTTCATCACTATTATTCATCCCTTGGCATTAATATTTTGTGCTTGCCAAGTTTTCAACCCCATTTATTTACAGTAACAAAAAATATAAACATAAAGAAAATTGTACTTCTCTTCTTCTTCTTCTTCTTTTTCAACTTTTTCTCTTTTTTTTTTTTTTTACTATACAGATTTGTAAGAAGAAAAGTTTAATGTTATTATACCTTACCCCAAACTTAAGTCGTTGCTTGTCCTCAAGCAACCCCAAACTTAGAATTCAGCCACAAGTAGCATGTAAGAGCAGATCCCTTAATTCCAATTAAGAGGGACAAAATTGTTTTTCACTTTTAGGCTTGTAAAAAGGTAATTTAAAGAACAAACAAAATAAGGCTCAAGGGGGCTAGCTAAGGGTGATTATGCAGGGTGGCTAAAATTTGGCCCTGGCTCAAAAAGAAGAAATGTGCCTCTATCATATGTGTGTGAACAAATCAAGCAACAAAAATAAGAATCAAGTCAATTTCTGAAGCAAATAACATGCAAAGAAGAAAACACATCGAATAAAAAAAATATCTGTTTTGGCCCAATTCTCAAGCAAGGATGAGAGTAAAGCAACCACAAAGCACAGACAGATTCAAGACTAGCAAGTGTTAACAGGCAATACTGTAAAAGGTCATGTGTATCAAATTGTGAGTGACGTATAAAGTGGAGTGACAACTAAATTTATAGAGCATACAATGGCAAGTAACAGTCAATAATGATGATAAAATAAGAGATGAAGCAAAGGCGTCACATAGTCATTACATGAACACACAGGAAATGGTTCAATACAGCAAGCCAATAGACATGAAAAAATAAGAAAGTAAAAATATAAGGAAAGACTTGTCTAGAGTACAACCCAATCCTTACAACTGGAGACAGCCATCAGTAACTGCCTCAATAACTATCATCAACATCATCTTCAGAAGTCCAAAATGTTGTTGCAACTATTGCAAATCTCTGGAACATGCCCTAAAAGTACTTAAACAACCAAATCAAGTGAAAAAGCACCAATAATAATAAATAAATAAAAACTGGAAAAAAAAACAAAATGGAAGAAAATAAAATGAGATAATCGACACAGGTTGCCTCCTAGGAGCGCTTGTTTAACGTCACGAGCTTGACGGAATCCACTAGGATTTAGTTTTCAAGGAGGCTGATATGTTTGGCTTGTAGCAAGCCCTGAACATTTTGAAGCCTTTGTCATATCTTCAGCCTGTACAAAATTGCAAGAAGCAAAAGAAGAGGGCTTCTTCAAGGAGTCCAACACTCTAAAAACTACCTCATCATCATCAAGTCTAAAGGTCAACTTTCCTTGCCGAACTTCTATCAAAGCATCTCCTGTATTGAGGAAAGGCCGCCCTAAGATGATTGGGACGTCCTCATCCTCTTCCATATCCAGCACTACAAAGTCTACAAGGAAAATGAACTTGTCGACCTTAACTAACACATCTTCTACTATTCCTCTAGGGTGAGCTATAGACCTATCAGCCAACTGAAAAGATATGTTAGTAGGTTGGGGCTCTTGCATCCCCAACTTCTTAAAAACAGAGAAAGGCATCAGATTAATACTAGCACCCAAGTCACATAGTGCTTTCTCAAAAGATAAGTTGCCTATAGTGCAGGGAATTGTAAAACTCCCTGGGTCCTTAAGCTTAGGGGGCAACTTTTTAAGCACCACAGCTGAACATTCCTTATTGAGTTGCACTAGCTCAAAGCCTTCTAATCTCTTTTTGTTTGAAATAATTTCTTTCAAAAATTTGGCATATTTAGGCATTTGAGTTATTGCCTCAACAAAGGGAATGTTTATGTGCAATTTCTTAAAAATTTCTAGGAATCTCAAAAATTGTTTATCTTTTTGCTCATCTTTCAATCTATGGGGAAAAGGAGCACATACCTTTTCTAGCTCAGAAATCACAATACCTTTTTCTTTTGTTCAACATGACTCTCCTCAATTAGAGTCTTATCTTTTGTCTGTGGTGGTGCCTGCTTCTCTTTTCTGGTTGGCCCCTCCAATTCTTTCCCGCTCTTAAAAGTAATGGCCTTCACATCTTCTTTTGGGTTGGGCTCAGTTTGAGTGGGTAAAGAACCTTGAGCCCTCTGAGACAATAAATTAATCAAGTTTGCTATCTATGTCTCCAAAGACTTGAAATGGTCATCAGTCTTGGCCATATATTGCATCATGGTGTCTTGCAGGTTGGGCCTTCTCTCTTCCTGTCTTGGACCCTGGTTTTGCAGGTGTGGGGGTCTGTAGATATTTTGATTAGAATTTTGTTCTTTTTGTTGTCCACCCCATGAGAAGTTAGGGTGGTTCCTCCATGCTGGGTTGTAAGTGGAGGAGTAGGGGTCTCCTTGGTTCATGTTTGAACTGCCTGCATAATTGGCTTCCTCAACGGCCTTAGCAAAGAAATTTCTCATTTGACAATCTTTTCCTTCATGCCCAGTCACTCCACACTGATTACATACTAGAGGGAGGGGCGGTGGAGATAGGAGATGAGTCTGTGCGTGCATGATTGTCTCCAGCTGCTTAGTGATAGCATCAAGCTTATGGTCCAAAGATGTGTTGGACTCAACTTGATAAGCTCCTACAGGTCTCTTTAGAATGTGCCTGTCTCCAAAGGAGGCATGGTAATTGTTAGAGGCCATGTCTTCAATGATAGAAAAGGCCTCGTTAGGTGACTTTTTCAAAATGGTTCCTCCACAAGCTGCATCAATGCTAGTCTTATTTTAAATGGAGATCCCACTATAGAAGATATGAATTAGCTGCCCCATTGGGAAGCTATGGTGTGGGCATTGCCTAAGTAAATCCTGGAACCTCTCCCAAGCCTCAAACAAGGACTCTTGTTCGAATTGGACAAAATTCATAATGTCCTTCTACAGCTTGTTGAACTTGGCTGGAGGAAAATACTTCATGAGAAACTTGTTGGTGCATTGGTCCCAAGTGGTGATGGACCCATCTGGCAATGAAGATAGCCAAGCCAATGCCCTATCTATTAGAGAGAACGAAAACAACCCCAGTCTAATAGCATCTTGGGTGACACCGTTATACTTCACGGTGTCGGTGATCCTGAGAAATTTCTTCAAGTGGCCCAGGGAATCTTCATTAGGCAAGCCCCCAAACTGTCCAGAATTCTGCACCATGGCAACAAGTGCAGGCTTGAGCTCAAAATTATTTGCCTCCACCGTGGGGCGACGAATATTGTTAGCCACCCTAATGGTAGGAGAAAAATAGTCTTGCAAAGTCCTATGTGGTTATTCCGGTTGTTCAGCCATAATGTCTTTTGTTCTCTGCTCCTTCCTTAACCTGCGAGCTGTCCTTTCAACTTCAAAATCAAACTGTAAGACAGGCCTTTTAGAGCGGGTTAGCATAAACAACAGAAAAACAAAACTAGAGAAATCTTGCAAAACAAAAAATGAAGGAAAATAAAATAAAGAAAATTAAAAAGAAATTATTAACAAAGAGTAAAATGCCTAAATCAATGAGAATTTCCTTTTACTAATATCACACAATTAGTCCCCGGCAACAGCGCCAGAAACTTGATGCGCTAAAAATACGCTCAAGGGCAAGCGTACCCTTATCGCAGTAGTAACAAAAGGACATGAGTCCAAATATCGAACCCAAAGGACTAAATGGTGATTACTAGTTTCCAGAGATTCTATATTGTTTAGGTAAAATTAAATAGGTACTGGGTTGATTCAATAATGATAAACGTGAAATAGGAATTGTAAAACAATGGTAAGTAGAGAAAAATTTAGACAAAAATAGGCTTAGAGTTGTGGTTTCCTTCGTGCTCTTAAGTTCCTTCACATCTAATTCTAATTGAACCTCTTACTATTCGTCAATTACCAATATTCCCCTACGAATTTTATTGTCAATTGTTGGTCATAAATTGTAATAATCCTTTCTAAGTTAATTTCCCAGTTGATCATGTGAGATATTAAAACCCTAGGAAGGCATGGGGAATAAAAGGGGAGGATTAAGTTAATTATCTAACCCAATTGGAAATTAGGAATGAAGGTTGATCGTACGACAAAACTTAATTTGATTACCCTACACGTCTACCAATTAATTGCGGTACGGCCGCCATTCAATTAATTGATTCGAAGCATACAAGGGATGATCAATTCCAAGTAAGAAAATAAAAATAGTAAAGCAATCTAATTGACTGAATAGAAACAAGAATTCAATTAAAATTAAACATTTAGGAATTCCAAACACTAAGTACACCACAACCCTAACAAGAAATTTAGCTACTTATGGCAAGAAGAGAAATCATAATTTTAAATATATACATCAAAGGAAAGAGAAGAAGAAATCTTTTACAGAAAAAGGTTTTTTCCCAGTCTCTGACTCTGAGTATCCTATTACCCTTTAAGAATCATTCTCCAGAAGCCAAAGAGCAAAAAAAAAAGAAGAATTGAGGAAAGAATAAAGATAAGACAGTGATCCCCTTTTTGTGCTTTGCTCCTTGCTATTTGTAATCTCATTTCAGAATTTTGAAGTAGACGACTTAACCCCGGTCCATTCTGCCCAATCTAGGTCCATTAAAAATTCAAATAAAATTAAAACTTGGATCTCGGACCCGCCCAGCGAGGTTGGAAACCCGCTGGGCGGTTTTTCGGAATTCACTTCGCTTTGACGCCGGGCGGGCTATCCAACCCGCCCGGCAGAATACCTCCAGGGCAAGTCCCGCCGGGCGGCCTGAAAGGCCGGGCGAGTGCAACTTTGTGCACTCTATTTTATGCTTCAAGTCTCCTTTTTGGCCCGTTCTTGTGCTTATAGACTTTTTTTAAACCTACTTGATAAGTATATTACTCCTCTATACCTGTGGACTGGATTTCTTTTCTTTACTCAACTAACTTCCTACATAAAATTCAACAAAATTAAGGCAATTCATGTAATTTTAAATAAAAAGCTTAGAAACACACATTACATGAAATCCGTCATTAATGGTCTATTTTCTCAAAAATTTCCAATGAGTTAATGTAAAAATCATGTGAACTTGCTTATAAATCTACATAAATATAGATTTATCAGTCAACAAAAAAGGAGGAATGTGTGTGCGAATGTCAGAACGGGAAAGTAGGCATGACAACTGCTACAAGATTGAGTACAAGAATAGAAAAGATAAGCAGACTGCTTTATCTTATCATATGACAAGTTGATGAAAGGCATTAAATGCTGCATTTAATGCTCCAACGACTCTCTTCATCAGACGAAGGTCGTCTTCTAGAAAGCTCTCAACGGATACTTTTGGAAAAGCCTATAAATAGAAGAAAAAATATCTTTCTAATAGTCGTTGTTGTCATAGTCACTATTAATTATGTAAAATCATAACTTCTTTAAGAGAAGAAAAAGCTCTTGTATACTCTAATTGTGAAATTCTCTTTGTACTTCATTGTATATTTATCTGTTAAGATGTAAAACCTAGTGAGGTAACTCACGCGTAAACCTTTTTCTTAACGAGATTGGTGAAAGTTTGAAAAGGCTTTGATTCATAGAATACTTGGGTTTTTGCTGGGAGAGGCAAGTAAAAGACTACTTGGGTTGAGCTTGAAGAGGCTTGTGGAAAAAATACTTGTAACTTAAAAAAGTTAGTGGAACTTGGTTGTAGTCAAGAACTAAACGTAGTCTCTAGAGTGAGACGAACTAATATAAATCTTGTGTGCCTTTCAGTTTGCTTTGCTTAGTTTTAATATTTGTCTATTTTGTAAAATGTCTTTGAAACCTTCTTTGATCATACCCTTTAGACGATACATCTCGAAAAAGGTTTTGCGAAAATTTGCTATAACACAATTCAACCCCCCTTCTTGTGTTATTTTTGTATCTTATACTTCCTAGTGTACCTTTCAGGTATTGTAGAATTTTAATGATAGCTTTCATGTGGGTGTCATTTGGTTGGTTCATGTGGCAGCTGGCCAGGCTCATAGCAAACCCGATATCAAGTCGAGTGTGAGTCAAGTAGATTAATTTCCCAACTAGACTTTGATATCTTTCTTTGTTGGCTGGTGGACTTTGATTTTGAGTATCACTCTTCTTAACTGGTTCTACTGGGGTGTTTGCAACCTTGCATCCAAGCATCCCAGTTTCTTGGAGTAAATCCAAGGTGTATTTCCTTTGGGACACAAAATCTCATCCTTTGACCGGGCCACTTCCATTCCAAGGAAGTATTTGAGTTGTCCTAGATCTTTCACTTCAAATTCCCTTGCCAAAAGATTTTTAAGATGCTCAATTTGTTCATCATCATCCCTTGTGATGACAATGTGATCAACATATGTAACATCCTCAAAATATTACTTAAATAATTATCTAATAATTTTTATTTGTTTAATTGTCTTGTGATGTTAATCAAAAGTTTAGATAGAAATTTATAAATTTTGAAAGCTTTGATTTTGCTTCAATGAATAAATAATATCTAGACTTAATAATAATAATAATAATAATAATAATAATAATAATAATAATAATAATAATAATAAAGGTAATAATTGGAATTATATAGAAATGTCTAAATAATTAGCAGAGACATTTCTAAAGTTGAGAAAAATATATTCTAGTCTTAGAATAATATTAGAAAGGTATCTAAGAAATAAAAATAATTTTTTTCAATTCTATAAATAAAATTAGATTTATTGCGATTAATAAATTAGAATAAAGAAAGATAATTAAGAGATAAATCGTAGAATAGTCAAAAAATTTAAGAAAAATAATTTTTAAGCTTAGAAAAATGATTAGAAATTTATCATGAATTTTTAGAAATTTTTTGAGAATTTTTATAATTTAGCATATATAACTAAAAAGTGTTCACAAACACTTATAGAGCACAGTTAAAAATACTAAATGAGCTTTAAAAATTACAAAAAAAATTCAAGAGGTTCCTTAGTGTGTCTAAACCTTACCTGAACAAGGAAAACTCAAACTAAGATCTCTATAACAGTTTTCTAAAATAAGTTCATAAATAGCTCATAAAATGACTTATAAAATAAACTAGTTATTTTTAGCTTTGTTTGCAGAGACATCTTAGATATGATATTAGAGAGGAACTAGATTAAGTCTAATGCCATTAACTCCAACTCCTTCTAAGCCTGTTGAATCGAAATTAAAACAAACATCGAATATTTTAGTGACACACGTCAACACTTAGAGATTAAAAACTTGGTATTTTCTCTCTTACCTTCTATAAACCAATGAGCACCTCCTTCTCCCAAACCCTCATCTTCACTTCTTTCATTCTCCTTCCAAATCTCTCAAAACTCCAAGGTTTTCCCAAGGCCCAAGTCTTCCAATTCCATTGGTGACCAAGCTAAGGTGAGTATAATCTCTTCTTCTTCCTCTTTCTCCTCCATAAATTCATCACCCCTTACCATCTACCATTCTCCATCAATCCCTTTTTGTCTCCTCTTGAAATTTCTTCAAATTCTCTAGGGGCTTTTGTTATAAAACACTAATTGAAGCTTATTTTGTCTTGATTGTGCAATTAAGAGCTTGATTAGCAGCATGAATGAGCAAAGCCTTCTCCTCCCCTCTTGTGGACAGTTACAGGTCACTATGGGTAAGGGGGTAGAAACTAGACTAATTTGATTTCAAGAATGATAATGGCCTAGATGGTGGTTTTGTTAAATTGTATGTTGTCAATTTCATTTGTATGACTCGTGGGGATTCTAATTGTGATGTGCTTGCATGATTGGCCACATAGAGCTTAGTTGGGCCTTGTATGATGTTCTTGATAATGGAATTTCTTGAAATATACGTCAATTTCTTGATTACAACGCTTAAAGATTAAATTACAAGTTGTTGAATTTTTACTGCAGTAGAACAACCTCTGTTTTTCGTGTATAATTTCCTATGTAGTTGGAATTTTTGCATGATTTTCTGGAGAGAGATGCCTCTGTATGTCTAGAAAATCCTTGTAAAATTTTGTAATCTAATTCCATGGGATGAATATTTGGCGAATTTTGTTTGACAACTGTTCTGTCAAATCCTGACAGTAACCAGTCACGAAAAAGTGCTCAATTGAACCCTTAAATGATTTTATAAAAATTAAGAAAAATTATATTTAGAAACCAGACATATTGAGGGTTAAAACTGCAAAAGATGGTTGAAAGAAAAATTCATTTGCTATGCCAAAATGATCAACAAAAATAGGGTATCACAATATGGTAGAAAACAAAAAAAAATGCTTATGATGTAATTGGTTTGTTAATTGGTGGTGAGCTTTAGATGAATTACATGATTTGTAACCAATTAAATGGAATGCATGATTAGGACTCTTGAGTCGGTGGACATAATGTAGTTGCTTGAACCTTAAAGTGTTAGACATGAAATTGTGGTTTGCTATTGAGTTAGCTAAAATTATAATTAATGTTTTATAATGATAATATATATGAGAGCTTATTTGGATTGAATAGCGAATGATAATGACTTTGGTTATGAAAAGTGGAGGAAAGATGAATAATGTGATATATTTTGGTGAATTGAGTTAATTGGATGATTGAATTGTCGAAAGTAACATCGAAAGTAAAAGTGCAATTGAATCGACGAAATGTGTGATAGGAATGTTATCTATGAATGTTTATAATTGAATATATTGTTCTTGTGGGTGTTCATACATCATATGCATATGTATTGATGTTGTAAACCATGCACTGATGGCATGTGTTTTGGATGGGGAAGCCACAATTTGGTACACTGGGAAATAAAAGGCAAGGACCCACTTGCGGAAGTCTTGGGGGTAAGGTATCGAGTGGTGAAAGTCTCAATGGCTAGGGTAGCGCCCTTGAGCCAGGATATTCACCTAACCAAGCTTGATAACTTCGACAACTGCTCAGCATTCCAGGATTAGTGTGAGAGTATACCTCTGTTTGGACTATGAATGTCCTAAGTTGAAAGATTACTCGTTCCCTCGATGATGAGGAGGATTGTACCTTGGTGTAAGAGAGGTATATGTACTCTTAGTCACTTCTCATGGATATTGATGAACACTTAGTATATTATGGGCTCACATGCATTGCATTAACAAGTGTCTCAATAAAACCCCGAATTGGTGTGGTATGGGACGCATCAATTACAGATGGTAGTAGTACAAACGGACTTGTAGTGCTACCATTTGGATTTATTGAGTAACTTGGTAGAAATTATTAATGGATTGAAAAAAAAAGACAATAGGTCATACATCAAATCTTTGTTTGTGTGTAGCATAGGAATGGGATGCATTATGTGTGCATAATGACTATGATATTTACATATGTTGTGATAATTTATTATGAATTATGAATGTACTCTTTACTAAATGCTGTAATGTTTAATACATGGCTTTATAATTTATTATATGATATGGCTCTGTTAATGTCTATCATATTAATTCTGTGATATGAACTATGGTTTGGATGGGTCTCTGGGTTTATTTGATTTCTTAGTTTTAAATTGTTTGGTTCTTGCCCCTGATTAATCCGTCCCTTCCTTCATCTACGAATGTTTGGAACAAAAATAGGGAGCGGATTGCCTTTTGATTTATACGTGAGCAGGTACATGGCTTAGGAATGCGTGGTATTGACAAAAGAGTCACCTTGGCTTGAGGCACTACATGGATCATAAGGCTTACAACCCCCAACTAAGATGGTATTAGAGTGGCGTGGCGGAAGTGTAGTTGAAGATGTAAAAGACCTGTTCCTATGGAACGACAAGTTCATAGTTTGATTCTATAATACCAGATGTCAAAATAATCTGGTGTGGTGTCAAAACTGGTATTCCCTTGGGATTAGAATGGTAATGCTCTAATCTGAAGGAGTATCCAGTTGTGTAGTAGACAGTGCTATAATTTCATTAGAATGTAATGTAAACTCTTTTCGTGTCAAGAATATGTAGCTGCATTTTTGTAGAGTTTTAAATTGTATTTCATTTTTATTGGTATTTGTTATCATAGTATTTTATTAATGGTTTGGTAGTAATACTCTTATTTTGTTTTACATGGAAAAAGATTTCACATTTTATATTATGCTATAATTTCGGTTTTAAAGGATTTAAA
Organism: Spatholobus suberectus; assembly: GCA_004329165.1. Lineage (NCBI taxonomy): Eukaryota > Viridiplantae > Streptophyta > Magnoliopsida > Fabales > Fabaceae > Spatholobus > Spatholobus suberectus. Next base: position 13,168,167 of record CM014729.1, on the reverse strand, counting down.
CAAAAAAAAATCTACCTTAATTTCTACTACTGAGCTATTAGAGCTCGAATTTGAGTTACAAAAATGTTGACAGTTAAGGGTGTTACAACATACACTATGAATAATGTTGTCCTTCCTTCCAAAGAGTGTTTAACAGACATAATGTGGTCTGACTGACATTGTACAAACCCATCCTTGTTGACAACACGAGTCAATCTATCAAACCATGCTCACGAGGACTGCTTTAGTCCATATAGGGACTTTTGCAGTTTGCATACTTTGTTCATTGTGCTAGGTGTTTCAAGTCTAGGGGGAATTTGCATGTACACTTCTTCCATTAGCTCACCGTTTAAGAAAGCATTCTTGATATCCAACTGGTGTAGGGGCCAATCCAAGTTAGCAGCCAATGACAAGATAACTCGAACTGAATTTAGCTTGGCGACCAGTGTAAATGTTTCCTCGTAATCAATTCCATACGATTAAGTGAACCCCTTAGCTACCAATCGGGCTTTGTACCAGTTTATGTTCCCATTTGCATTATATTTAATTGAAAAAATCCACTTATATCCAACAGTTTTTTTTTCCTTTTGGCAATGTAGTGAGTACCCAAGTATTATATCATTCTTCACCAAGGCTTGAATCTCCTCTGCTACAGCAACTACCCATTGTGGTTATTGAAGGGCTTCTTGTATGTTCTTTGGCATTTGGATGCTGTCAAGAGATGCCACAAATGTTTTGTACCCCTGTGATAATTTTCCATATGACACATATTTTTCGATAGGGTGTTGAGTATAAGTTCTCACACCCTTTGTTAGAGCTATAGGGACATCAAGTTCAGATAGTTCTTGAGTAATATGATCAGAATTTGAGTTGGGAATAGGGTTACCTAGTTGATCTCCATTTTCTGGAGTTTGGTTAGACTCATGACCTTGCATTGGAGTTGTGCTTGGGTTTATCCCCTTCAGAGTTTTCTTTTTCCTAAAGTAAACCTGTAAATTGGTTTCTTGTGTAATGGTATCTTGAGTTGCTTGAGTGGGATCTACTCCCCTTGGTTCTGTAGAATCTACTTCTCTTGGTGCTATAATCGCTGTTGGAACCTCTTCATTAGTCTCCATAGATATTGCAGGTTCTATCATCTCTAATTTTCCTCTTCCCAAAGGCTAAAATTCTACCATTTCATTCATGGTTAATATCTTCTCCCCCTGGATTTCACCTCTGGGGTACTCTGGCTGATCTTCCAAAAATATCACATCCATAGTGTGATAGAATTTCCTAATTATTGGGGAGTAGCACTTGTAGCCTTTTTGGTGTGGTGAGTAGCCAATAAAGATACATTTGATGGATCTAGGGTCAAGTTTGCTGCGGTGTGGGTTCAAGTTATGGACAAAGGCTGAGCATCCAAAAATCTTGAGAGGAATTGATGTGAGGATGCAATTTGTTGGGTAGAAGGTCTGAAGGACAGATTGTGGGGTGTTAAAGTTAAGAACACGAGAAGGCATTCTATTTATAAGGTAGGTTGATGTGAGAATAGCTTCTCCCCAATATCTTTTTGGTACATTTATGGCCATCATTAGTGATCTTGTGACCTCCAAAAGGTGTCTATTCTTCCTCTCTACTATCCCATTCTATTGTGGGGTGTCCACACATGAACTTTGATGAACAATTCCATGTTTTTAGAGATAAGAGTTCAGCATAAAGTGATAGTACTCACAGCCATTATATGTTCTCAAAACTTTGATGCTGGTCTGAAATTGATTCTACACCATGTTATGAAAATTTTCAAATATCCTTCCTACCTCCGATTTTTCCTTCATGAAGAACACCCACGTTACTCTTATGTGATCATCAATGAAGGTAATAAACCACCTAGAGCCAGTGATGTTGTTGACTCTAGAGGGCCCCCACATATCACTATGAACCAAGGACAATGGTTAAGATGGTTTATATGGCTATGCTGGATAAGTATTACGGGTATGTTTAGACATTTGACACACTTCACACTAAAAGAATTTTGATTTTTATTGAATGTTGAAGGAAAACAACCTTTTCAAGTACATAAAATTTAGGTGGCCTAGTATATAATGCCACAACATTACTGAGCTTTCATTGCTTGAGGTTTCCACTACACAAGTATTTGCTTTGGGTTTACTTCTTGAATCATCAACTTGAAGGAGATAGAGCCCAGCACATTCCTTAGCACTACCAATCATCTTCCCTAACTCCAAAATCTGTAATTCACACAAGTTAGAGGAAAATTTAGTCACACAATTCAAATCCTTTGTCAATTTGCTAATTGATAGCAAGTTGCAATCAAGTTTAAGGACATAAAGAACAGAATTTAGTGTAATATTCTCTAAGATAACAACAGAACCTTTTGCCCATGACCTTTGAATGAGTCCCATCAGCTATTCTGACAATTGAGTGAGTGTTACAGGGAGTATAATTGTTAAGGACAGCTATGTCACCAGTCATATGATCCGAAGCTCCTGAGTCTACAATCCATGATTTGGTTTTCTCCTTACCAGCATTTAGAGCATTTAGAAAATTACCTTTTTGTGCTATAGTTGTTGTACCACTGTTCTTTCCAACATCTTGCAAGGTTTGTTAAAGCAGTTTCTATATGAGATCTATTTGTTCCTTGCTGAAAGGGGCTGCATCAATAGACATCTCCTTACCATGAAGGTTAGTGTAGATTGTGTTGCCTCTTGTCTCCTTGCCTCGAGGGCCTTTTCCATCAACTAGTTTTCCATGAATATTCCAACAATTATCCTTTATGTGACCGATTTTTTTGTAGTGTTCACACCAGGGCCTATTTTTCTTTTGCGAAGGTTGAGACTGATTGATACGTGCTGCCATGGCTGAGTTTTCATTGTAAGGTGTTGAGGTTAGAGTTCCCAGCATAAGTTTTCTCCTGCTTTCCTCTCTTCTTACTTCTAAAAAAATTTCTCAAATTTTTGGAAGAGATTTAGTTCCAAGTATTCTCCCACGCACCTCATCAAGTTCTTTGTTAAGTCCCATTAAGTACTTGTAGATCCTATCCTTCTCAACTAGTGCTCTGTATTGATTTTTATCTTCGAGGCACTTCCACTCTATGTCCTCGTAGATGTCGAACTACTACCAATGTCGATTAAAGGTCTTGAAATACTTTGTGACTATGGACTCTCCCCTGTCGCAGATCATGGAGCAAACTTTTAATCTCAAAAATTACAGAGGTGTTGTCCAATTTTGAGTAGGTCTCCTTCACAGCATCCCACATCTCCTTGGCTGTGTCATAGTACATGAAATTTTCTCTAATTTCATTGGTCATGGTGTTGAGAAGCCATGACATCACCAAGCTATTTTCAAGCTACCATTTTTGCAGATTGGTGTCACCTTTCTCTGGTTGTTTGGAGTCCCACGTGATATATCCTTCCTTTCCTTTTCCTTGGAAAAAGATCCGAACTGATCTTGCCCATTAGATGAAGTTTTGGCCATTTAGTTTGTGGCCAATGATTGGGAGAAACGAACCCTCGATCGAGTTTGATCTGAGAATGGGGGACTCCATTTTGGGTGTGTTCTCTGACTTTTCACCCTCCATAATTGGACTGTTTACCAGCCACTAGAATGGTTCAAATCATGCTCTAATACCATGCGGAAAAATGATTTTTCATTGATTTACAGTTGAGTACACAGGGTGAATAAATAGGAGAACAAAACAGAGCTTGTACATCAATCTAATCCTAAAAATTAGGAGGCATGATCTCCTTAGAATCTATCTGTTAAAAAAGGAAAAAAATAAAATTGATCCTATAAATTTTAAAACTAATTAATGCCTAGCTGTAATCAAGGATCAAATAATCCTGATTGATTTTGGAGAGAGAACAAATCTTGTTTCCCCTAATATTCCACCTTCAACAAATAGTAATTTTAATAATAATAATAACAACAATTTAATAGTAATAATAATAATTTTTATAATAATAGTAAACATGGTCTTGACATTACTAGTGACATAGTTTTACAACTCAAAATAAGAAACAAGAAACCAATTTTCATGGTTTTGACATAAGGCTTAAATTTGTTTTGAAAATGTATTAAAAACTAGTATTTTATCTTGTGCATTGCACAAAATAAATATTCATTTTATATAACTTAAATTTATAACAAACAATTATTGTAATACAATGTTAATTTTTAATTATTGATAATTTTTTAAAAAAATATTGAAATTCAATTTAAAACAAAAAATATTGAAAATGATAGATCGAAAGAGATAAGAGGTTAAAAAATATCTAAAAATACTCTTGTTGAAGAATGATAACTAAAAATGTTTTCGTTGAAGAATAACAACTAAAAATGCTCTCATTCAAGATAGTAATTCTAATTTATATAGAGAGTGAATGGTTTCAAAACTATTTTAGTCAAACACGTTTTATTTTAAAAATTACATTTCAAAACCAAAAATCAAAAACTTCCAACTACTCCAAACGGCGTAAAAGTACATGATTATTCCGATTTTATTATTAGTGAAGCATTACACGTGTTCCTTTCATCATGAGCTAGTTTACCAATAAAATTTAAAGAAAATTAGTCATGTACTAACAGTGTAAAGTAGTTTTACACTGTTATCTAATCACAAACCACCATTTATAGTAAATTTGTTGACTTTTATAATAAATACTTTAAAAGTCATATCATTGGTGATTTCTAATTAGTTGACAATGTAAAACTTTTTACACTGACAATGCATGATCATTAAATTCTAAAATTTAAAGTATAAACCGTTATATATATATGATTTATTAATTGAATAAGGCTTTCTGAATAAAAAGCTTTACCATAGATAATTATTTTATGTTAAAAAAAATAATGAAAAAATTCATATGCTTCTCTTTCTTCTGTTTTTGAAGTAAAAGTTTATGAAAAACCAATCGAAGTTCAAACTTGAAACTAAATAAATTGAGATTTTGTAAGAATTAATTAAATCTATATTGAGATTTAAAATATCAAATAAATTATAATAGATTATGTATCTTTTGAAAATATTGTGGTTTCACTAATTTGTGTGAAAGTGTGCACCTGTATACGTCAGAAACTAAATCCTTCCCTTCTAACCCTCTTGTTAACAAATTCACAACGTGTTGGAGGTGGGATTCGAATCGCCCACCCCAACACTACAAGGCTTGTAAAATATTAGACAAATTTCATTCATGATAATATATATGAAAATTATATTATATATAATTTAAAAGGACTAAAATTATTCATATATTTATTATTACTAAATAAATAATATAATATTATAAAATCATAATAATTTAATTAATTCTAATTAAAAATAATAATTTTATAAATATATAGTTATACTAGTATTTTAGGTGTTTATTTTATATAACTAAAATTTATAATAGATAAATATTTTCAAATATATAAATGGGGAGGGATCAAATTACATTATAAATAAATTTTGTAATAAACAAAAATTTTTGAACATATAAAATATATTTAAATTTATGATAAACAATTTATATTGTGATATAAGACTATTTTTAATTATTGATGATTTCTTTTAAAAATATATTAAAATTTAATTTAAAAATAAAGATGAAAAAGAAAGATTAAAAGAGATAAGAGGTTTAGAAAAAATTCTAAAAATGCTATCATTGAAGAAAAACTCTTAAAAATGTTTTCATTGAAGAATATCTCCTAAAAACGCTTTCATTCAAGATATTTATTCTAATTTATATATAAAAAAAAGATAAATATTTTTAAACATATAAATTATTATATTATAAATAAAATTCATAATAAATAAATATTTTGAACATATAAATTATATTTTAAATTTATGATAAATAATTTATATTATGATACAAGGTTATTTTTAACTATTAATAATTTCTTATATATATATATATATATTAATTTATCTCTTAATTTCTATTCATAATTATTATCTCAAATAAATTATTATGAATTATTTTAAATATAACTATGAATCTATAAAATTATTATTTTAATTAGACTGAATTAAATTATTATGGTTTTATAATATTAGATTATTTCTTCAATGGTAGTAAATGACTAAAGTGTGTGCAATTTTAGTCTCCTTTTAAGTTATACAAAATATAATTTATATCACCCAATAGAAAAAAGAGTATAAAAAAAAATAAAAAACATATTACATTATAAGTTTAATGGTCATACACTGTCAGTGTAAAAACTTTTACACTAATAACCAATCAGAAATCACCATTAATATGATTTTAAAGTATTTATTATAAAAGTCAACAAACTCACCATACATAGTAGTTTGTGATTGAATGGCATTATAAAACTGTTTTACACTTTAACCTATTTTCTCTTACATTATTACTAATATTTCTCAATTAACATAGTTAGCTGGTGTCATTCACAATGTTCTTCTGCTTTGGACAACAAAAAAGTCGGTTACCTCTATAATAAGTGTCCAAGTCCAAGCACGTACAGGCAGCGATTCTTCCCCTTGGAAGTGGTAACGACAGAAAGAAACACGAGAGCCATCATCACAATTAGCATAAGAAGTTAACCCATTGTCAAGCAATCCCGAATCTTTCTTGAAGCTAGCTTTTTCTGCTGATTAGAAATAAATTGAAGATCCTCTTATTGCCACTCAAGTCATTCCACCCACTTCAATTTATTCGCACAGGAACTTAACTACAACCCCTTCACCTCTCGTAATAAAAATATAAATACAACCGCATTCATCATATTGAACTAAAGTCACACACGCCCATACACACACTTGTTATTTAGGGGAAATTTTCATTCAATCACCTCACAGAGATGCCTTCAGAATCATCAACAACGTCAGGCCAATCACCCCCTGCTGACGGCGATAAGCACAAGCACTTGGACAGAGAAATTAGGGAGATGGTGTCTGCCATCACTAATCGTGTCACTGCCTTTCACAAACCGGGCTCCACCCACCACTTGGAGAACGAGGATGAACATGATATGAGGATCATTACCCTCGCGGGAACCAACGATGGGGCAACACTGCGAAGTGAATTGGATGAGAAATCAGGCAAAACTTCTCGTGGCGAGCCTGAAGCATTGAGCACCTTTGTTAACAGCAACTTCCAGGCCATCAACAACTCCATCATGCTTGGTGGTAGTCACCAGGCCAATGACCCCGGTGTGCATTTGGATATCTCAGATTTCACTGATCAACCTCCTCATGGCCGCCACCACAAGGTTGAGAAGCCAGGGAAGAAGGCAAAGAAGAAAGACAAAGAAGCCTCCAAGAGTGAACCTCAATTAAAATAATAATTCAGCTCTACACACACACATGTGCTGAGGCTCAGCAAAATGATACCTCATAGAGTGCCAAGGAATAATTAATAAACATCTTGTGTCAATGTTTGTTTGAATAACCACGTTTTCCTGGTATGTTCTTGGATTATTTTCTGTTTTTTGTTTGTGGGTTGTTAATCAATGATCATATTAACTGGAGACAGTTATCGTTATATTTAAGCAAAGTTGTAATCTCCATGCTAATAATAATACATGTTAGTTGAATTTTTAGTCAAACATCCTAGTGAACAAAGCAATTTACTTGCCATTGCACAACTAAGAGTAAATATTCAGTTTCATGTTGTCTGAAAGTTTATGTGTATATAATTTAATCTTTGTAACAGTCAATTTCATGATAAATTAATCTTTTTCATGTGAAATTGACCAACTTTATAGACTAAATTGATATGAAGTTGAACGTACTAGAATTGGCTTAATAGTGAAGAATTTAAATAGTTTGCATGGAGTCTTAGCTTCAAATCTTAGTGTCATTTAAAAAAAAAATTAATATGAAGTTGACAGATTCATAAATTAACAGCCTATTTGGTTTAGCATTTATTAGATTGGATCCACGTTTATCCGTAAACAACAATGTCTAGTTTCTAAGATTTGTAATATTTTGATTGTGATTAAGTTTGGATCGAGGGTTTTTTTCTTTTTTAAATTATTCTTTTATCCTTTAGTAGTGGAAATTAAACAAAGTACAACGCTCAATTATAGTATTTTAAATCTAAGTTATCAAATATCACATTTGCCAAATCATGAGACAAATAAAATTTAATAGAGAGATGCATAATTAAAAAGTCAGACGCAGTAGACTTGAAAATTAGTGCAATCCAAAAGATAATGATGTATTTTGTATTAATAATGTTTGAAGCACATAATTAAAAAGCACATTATTTCTAACTCATGTGAAATGACAGAAAGTGTAGATGTGTATAAAAAATATTATCAGACATATATAGCTGTAATTAGATGATAAAATCTGAGAAGTTATAAGGTAATACATATGCTAGTGCATACATGGGTAGCACTATACATTTTGAATAAAATAAGAAGATTCTGTTCGCAAATTGATGATTAGCTGAAAGAAACTCAAGGTTATAGTGGATTAGCAGAATGGGAATTCTGGCATTGCCTGCAATTTGTAGCATCTGTCACTGTAATAAAAAACGAACCCAGAAAATTAAACGTATGTTTTCGTAGGCATATATTAAGAAAGTTGGGATCAGAATTAATTCATATCAATCACATGCATGAGGTAACATTGTTTATGAATGATAATTAACCCACTTGACAACTTAATTACCTTTTGTCCATTTTGGTTTTGATATTGCCGTTAAGTTTCCTTTCCCTTAGGTCTTGGGTAACGGAAATGATGTTACAGTTGATCTTTATGCAATGTATAATACTTTTATATGGGTTAAATTAATCTCTAACTCTCTAGTTTTATAGAATTTTTTAATTAAGTCTCTACAGTTAAAAACACTTTAAAAAGTACTTATAATTTAAGGAGTTTGTAATTAAATTTCCACACGCTAATGGTGTTATAATTGCATTAATTTATATTTAACTTAATTGCACTTCAAGTCTCCTAACTTTTTTTTATTTACAATCAAATCCAAGTGTAAGTGATATGTAAAAATAAAAAATAAATTAATAAAAATGTTGAAGGTGGGAATCGAACTCCCAACCTTAAAATCTACCAACAACACTAAAACCATTAAATTAATGATATTATTTTATATATAAATAAAAATTATATTATATATAACTTAAATGTGAGACTAAAATTTCACATATATTTACTATTACTAAGTTAATATAAACTAATAATCTTAAAACTAATATTAATAAATATAAATTAATAATATATACAAGGACCAAAATTACACATATATTTACTACTAGTAAATAAACAATATAATATTATAAAACAAAACAAACAATAACTTATACTTTTTAATACTATATATCTCAATTATAACTTAATCACTCTATTTTAAATGATTTTCTTTTTTATAAAATTGTGTTGTTTTAATTATTTTATTTTTTCTTTGCATATTTTAGTGATTGAAATAAGACATTATTATTGATAAAATAATTTTCACATATCTCACTAAAAAAAATTCTATTTATATCATAGATTTTCAATTAACCATCTTTTGATATATTTATATCATATTTAATATATTTAAACTTTTCTAGAAGTTTATTAATATATACTAATTTATATATATTAGTGAACTTTGTGGGTGGAGATTCAAACTCCATTCATGTTGACAAATATATATTATTAATTTATATATATTAATATTAATTTTAATATTATTAGTTTATATGATATTAATATTATTTAATTTAATAGTGGCAAAAATATGTGCAATTCTAGTCTCACGTTTAAGTTATATATATAATATAAATTTCATTAGTATATCAAATAAAGCCATTAGTTTCATGGTTTTAGTGTTATTGGCAAACTTCAAAGGTGGGGGTTTGATTCTCGCCTTGTTATAATACTATTAGCATGTATGGATTTAATTACAAATTTTTTAAACTATAAGAACTTTTTTAAAGGATTTTTAACTATAGGGATTTAATTAAAAACTCTATAAAACTATAGAGACCTTCAGATTAATTTAATCTATTACAGTGGATCTATACAAACTTTTTAAACTATAGGGACTTAATATTAAATAACTATAGGGACCTTCACGAATGATGTTACAGTTTATCTTTATGCAATGTACAATCTTTTATATGTGGTCCATACTATATTCCTTGCTGTTTGATTAATCCATATCTCTAGGTGAAAATTTTATATGACGTAATCCCTTTTGATTGACATCTGTAGGGTGCATGCAGACAGTTGTTTCATTACTTTAAGAAAAAAAAATGATGGGTATATCATATGAATTTTCATTTGGCTGTATAATATTTTAAATTGGTACATTCATTTTATTAATTATAGAATTATCTACTTATAATTTAACTTAATATGCAATTGACTTCATAAACTCACTTTATTTTAAACTCCAGTTCCTCATTTTTTAAGTTAGTCGAATTTGCACAACATAAAATGTTTAAAATTGTTTTGAATTATGATCAATTTTGTCTATTCATAAATAATATGATAAGTTATTATATAAAATTGATTTACATATAATTCTATATTTTCTTATAAGTATTATTTTATTTAATGTTAGTAGTTATAATAAGATTTTTATATTGTGTATACTCTTCCATTAAAAAAAATTCTAAAAATATTCTTTTCGTATATCTCAAAATATCTATATTTTTTATAAAGTTTTAAATACAAAACTTTCTTATTATACCAAAAAAAAAAAATTGACGTAATTTTAAGTGAAAGAAGTTGTGTTTGATTATTTTTAATTAAAATTAAGTTGATTTCTTAAAGTACATTTGATATATATATATAAGTATATATATATATATATATATATATATGTATATGTATATGTTGAATTAAAAATTTTATATTTGTTATAAACTTAATTTTAAAATAAAATTAAATATAAATCACTCCCCTTAAATTAAACTTTAATTAGAATCATTTTTTTAATTAACATTACCTAAACTCTAAAATAAAATTTGTAAACATTCATCCAAATGCACACTATGAACAATGAGAACAAAGAGTAAAGTTATTTGCATGTTATACACGTCATATTTATGGCTATTGATTGTGGTGATTCTGAGGCGAATTCAGATTTCCTACAGTAAATTTTTTCACACATTCCTGCAACTGGTAAATCAAAACTATTTGATGAAAAATGGACAACTTAGATTTTATTTTAACAAATAAGACTCAAAATACATTTTTGAAATTTGAATCGTCAGATCTTCATCCAATTTCCTAACCACATGGATGTGTAGAGAAGTTTACCACAGGGAATCCAACTTCTTCTAAGGCAAGTTTTGTTCCTTCAACAGAAATCCCTAACTTTAGAGACAGAGTAATGATATAGTTACCATAAATTTTTACAACACTTTTTTATAATTCATTTTTTCTTTATTTCATTTTATCAAATCATTCACTTTTTCTGAATTTGACTTTTTTAAAATGAGCAATGGTAAAGTAAGTAATATCAATCAGTTGATGAGAAAATTAATGATTCATATTCCAACACATCAACAATTTGTTATGCATGTTTGTGTATTTTATATCAACTATTGATTTTTCATCTATAGTTTATATTAAGGTAAATTGCTCACTTCAAAGGATCCAGATCCATCATTTCCAACACTTCTCTTCTTGTCTTTCTCCTAAATTATAAAATATGTTATATAAAATTAATATATGAGTAACACTATCTTAATTATCTACTTTGTATAGGAAGTGTGTTCAAGTAGATGGAATCTTCATCCCTGTGATCAATAAGGGTGGAAATATGTCAAGTTGTCAAGTAGGGACATATAGTCTAGTCTACATCAAGTTCAAGTCCAGGTAGGATTTTTTCAGAAAATAAACTAGGTCAAACTTTTTATAAAAGCCTATTTTGGTCACAAAGATTAGACTTTAGATCATTAAAAAAGTATTTTAAGCTTAACAGGGTAGCCTATTTAGTAAATATAAATAATATTCTTTTGTTAGTATTATTATTATATTATTTTTTATAATGTATTAAAATCCTATATTTATTTACCTTTTAAAATATAAAGCAAGTTAATTAACATAAAGAGTCAAGTTTATAAGCTTAGTAAAGGATAAATTTATATCCTATTTAAAGGCTTTATTGCAAAATAGACTTTTAAATAAGTTATCACAAAAACTAAATTAGACCATAAAAATATACTTATATCATGCAACTAAGTTTAACTCAACTTTTACAAAACCCAATCTATCTATTTCTATCCTTGTCTCATTCCTTGAGTAACAATAGTTTTAATTTTTATAATTTTTTTTGCATAGAATATTATTTTTATTGGCCTAATAGCTAATTAGCTTATTTAGGAATATGTATGACCTATTTAAAAGCTCTAATATAAAATAGATCTTTCAATAAACTAATAAGCTAAATTAGATTTCTAAAAAAGTCATACTAAACATATAAAAAAAATTATAACAATTAACAAGTGAGACTCAAGTCTTATATTTTTTTAAAAATAAATAAAACCTATTTAAACAAATCTTATTTAACTTGACCTATTTCTACATCTAATTACAGATTGCTCCATGCATTTAAAAGATTTCATACTTGTATGAGTTTTACACTAACCATGGTGCATGAAGGCGAGCTCCCGAGGAAAGAATTGAGATCAAGTATAACTTATGCTCCCCCTGTTCGTTTTCTCAATTATGGTCAAACTTTGCCTAAAATGTATACAAAAGGATTACTTCTTTTTTATGATAAAATTGCAATTAATGCTGGAAAGTGACATCCTCGTGGAGAGGAGAAACTCCGTACGAGTGTACAACAAAATACCAAGAATTAGAAAAACACGAAAAAACAAGAATCACTTGTTAAGATTAAGGTGTATCCATGCATGCGACTTAATACCAAGCACAACTGAGAGTCTATAAAAGGGTAACGCCATTTCCTTTTTTCTTTTCTTTTTTAAGAAAGGGACTATGAGAATCCTTTCAATTCATTATCAATAATTCATTAGGGTCGACCTAATGATGAGAATTTAGATAGTTTATATAAAGTTTTAGGTTCAAACTTTATTATCGTCATTATACATAAAAAATCATTGTATGCAAAAGATGAGTAATATTAAAGACACGATATGAAAAAAATTAAAATTTTATTAAGTATGTATTTTGTAAATGTGAATTTAGTTTTTTTTTGGTTGAGGTGTAAATTTAGTGTACCATCGTCGATTTACATCCCAAGAACTATCAAGTCAAAATACACACAACGCAATTAATAACTAACATACGTCCAAACTCCATGGATGAGAATCCAAATACACAATAAATGTTCTGCCTTTGAAACCATATTTCTAGAAAGATAATTGAATTAACAATCTAGAACAAACAGATCCTTAAAAAAAATGGATATATATATATACTTTCAATAAATTTTTATAAAATGTAAATTTAATCAATTTAACCGTTGAACTATGTAATATTATCTTCATGATCATGTATATCAAATTTTACATTATCTGAACTTTTTTAGATTTGTTATCTAACATTAAATATTTACATATATTTTAATATCATATTGTACATTAAAATAAGTGATGTGATGAACTATTAAATAGTTTTGAAATTATATAAAATTTTGTATGTTTAATCTAATTAATAAAAACATCAAATTCAACTGTTAGATTGGTTAAATTTACATTTTACAAAAAGTTATTAAAATGTAATTTGACTAATTTTAAATTTGGTGTCAACGGATCTTGACCACACACACACATATATAGATAAGGTGATTATTTTTCATTTTAGCAGTTGAATTATAACTTTATATTACTATGATTGTTTATGTCAAATTTTGTCAAAATTGAATAACAATAAGAAGGTGATCAAATAATTCATATTTTAGTATACTTTGAAAAATATATATTATGTTGATTTTGATCTATATGAATGAAGTATCAAATAATTTTGTATTAATATAAAATTTTGTATATATGATTTATGTGAAAGGAACTTTCAATCTAATGCTAGGTTTTGAGAAAATATTATCTAATTGAAAGTTATTGAATAGTGTAATAGTTGGTAAAAGTTATACCGGTGTAATTTGATTTCTCAAATGCCTATGACATCGGGTTGAAGCATGGGAAAATGTCAAGGGTAGGTGATGCCGAATAGACAAATTCAAAATGCCATGGATGTTGATGGCACAACAAATCAGGTAATGGAAGATCCAACTAATATATATTGAAAATAAGAAAAATTAGTCTGGATCAACAAAAGGGTTAAAACTTGCCTTGCCTTATATACATACACTAGATTTGGCTCTTAAAAGTGAGAAGAGTGCATTTTAGAAGGGTTATGCTTATATGTAAACTTTGTATTTTGTCCCCCACTGCCAACTAGTGCACAACTAGTACTATACGTGGTATGCTATTAATAAAATTTGTTTTGCCTTTCAAAAAAAAAAAAAAGAATGCACTTTAGAGGATAAAGTGTAATAACAATCAATAATTAGGAAATCCACCATTGAAATTGTAATTAACCATAATTTTATTATGCATGTATTTAAATTTATTATAATTTTAAATTATTATGAATGCACTTTATTTTCTAAAATGCAAATCTCACTTTAGAATATCCAAATCTATATACACCAAGTCAGCAATATCTACGATGCATTTAGTTAGATAGAAAAATCAAAGAAATAAATTAAGAGAAGAGAAAACCAATTTCAAAGTTTTCCCCTTGTTTATAGCCAACACTAAATAAAAAGAAAAAAATAGAAAAAATGTATGTAGGCCAAATTTGAAAGTTTCTTTTCATTTTCTAACACAAATAGAGAAAAGGATACTTAATATTTTATTATAAAGCCAAAAATATATTGATTTTATTTATATTATCACTACTGCATACATTGACTTTTGCATTCAGTTAAAAATGATTTTTTACATTGATCGTAGGTTCATTATAAATTCAGTGGATATAAAATGTAAATATTTTTTACATCGGATATTGAACTGATATAAAAAATACTTTTTAAATCGATTATACTAATAACCGTTGTAAAAAGTTTTGTTGCTTTCATTTCCAAACTTACATTATCAACCTAACAAAGAGAGCCTTTTTGCATTTGCCACAAGCAATATCCCTCACGCTCATCAAACAGCGCAACAAAAGCAAAGCCTAATTTCAAGGTCAAATCCCTGGTGTTCTAAGAAACCCAACAACGCCACCACCATTAAAGAAATTTGCATACAAAAAAAAACTGAAAAAAAATAAAACAAAAAACAACATTCAAATAGCACATAGTTCAAAAATTTCGACCCAATCAAAGTCCATACCCTCATCTTTGCTGTCCACATCTTGACCCTCTTCCAATTCGTCCCCATCAATGGCTTCCCTCTCTTCCTCGTCGAGTTCGACGTCATCTACACACATTGAAGAACCAAAGAAACTGAAATTTTAGGCATTTCGAAGGGGAAAGAAAACCCAAATTAGGAAGTTTCTAGGGTTTACCTTCTTCATCAGAGATTACGCCTTTGGCCATGGTTGAAGAGCAAGACAAGAGCTACGAAACGTAATGAGTTAATAAAAACAACAAAGAATGAACATGTCAACGGAGGAAGGTGGGCACATCGACGGAGGGAAAAAAGAAGCTATTTGCACAGTAGGGAGAGTGATTCACAAAGAGTGAGGAAAAGGTTTTTTTAACTTTTGTGCAACTTTTTACATCTATTATGTGATTAACAGATACAAAAATTACTTTCTGTTAAACTTTTAACTGAGATAAAAAGTTATTTTTACACCAGTTATTAAATAATTGATGTAAAATATTTGCAATTTACGAAATTGTCACCACACTTTATTTTACACAGGTTATTTAATAACAGATGTAAAATCCTATTATAGTTTTATGTTTTTGCATTAATATATATTATAAGAATTTAAATGTCATGTAATATAATTATTTTTTTAATCAAACAAATAAAAGGAGAATTTATTTTTTTTCTATTCATTTTCTGATTTTCTTCTATTTTACTTCTTTCTGTCGTCATGTTTCTCTCATTCAATCAAAACACTAGTAATTAGTAAGTGCTTCATGTGGAATAAGGGTATATACAAAATTGAATAGTTTCTTTAGTTACCACTGAATTATTTCAATTTACTTCCAAACAAATGAGAAAATTGAAACGGTAGGGCAATTATTGTGTGTTACACAGTTTATAGGAATTAATAAATAAATTTCAGAAGTGATAAAATAATAAAGCTAAAGTCTAGTAAAATAGATGTCGAAATTGTTTAAATATTATTTTGACCTTTCGATTTATTGACATAGAATTTATGGACGAATTACAGGAAATGATATTAGTGACTGTTATATTCCCAAAGTATTAAATAAATGTTAATAATTTCCTTTAAACTTACAAAGAATTTAATAAAATAAAGAAAACTATTTACTCCAATGCTCATTCTTTACACAATTGAAAACATTTACTCCTTCTATTTTATTTTTTTGAGTTTAATGGTCATACACTATTAGTGTAAAAAGTTTTACATTGTCAACCAATCAGAAATTACCATTGATATGACTTTTAAAGTATTTATTATAAAAGTTAACAAACTTATAATAAATGATGGTTTGTAATTGGATGATAGTATAAAACTACTTTACGCGGTTAGTGCATGACCTGTTTTTTCTTTTTTTATTCATTCTTGTTGGTTTTTTATAAAATTTTTGCTTTTATTTATCTGACATTTTCAAAATACAAGATAACATTAATTACTTCTTTGTCAATTATACCCTCATTTCTCACCTAATTTTTAATTAATCTACAAATTTACAACTAATATGTATTTATTGTAGAGTAAAAATGAGAAAGAGTACAATAAGAGACTTTAAAACTATTTTATGAAAAACAAAAAAAATTATTGTATGTCTTGATTTGTGTATAAAAACTTTAAACGACACTTAAAACGAAAGCAGTAACATAAGGCATTAGATGTTCCTTAACCAATATCTTTTAAATACTTATTAAAGTTTTAAAAATTGGGTCATGCTAACCAGTGCCCTTAGGGTACTCGTTAAGGAATCAATAAATAATAAAAGTTTAAGTTAAATTTGTGTTGAAAATTATAGTAGAATACATTGTCACACTTTCCAATAAAAAAATTCCATTTTTGATTTCTTAACCAATGGGCACTAATTAGCATTTTACTTAAAAATTGGATTAGACTAAGAGATTGAAATGTGTGAACACCCAATTTTATCCGGATAATTAGAAAAATAACAAAAATAAACATAGAAGGAAAATGTGATAATAATAATATTGGGTCATTCTATTTTAAGCCCATAAATGAAAAGGAGAAAAAGAAAAATAGAAATAAGGTTTGGCTAGCAATTACGGCCTGATAAAAAAAAATATTCAAAACTTTTACAGTGACGTGCCTTGACCCAATTTTGTAAAATAAAAAAATAAAAAATGAAAGAGAGAAAAATATAAACAATAAAATTAAAAAAAAAAACTTTTAAAGCAAGCTAAACATTGGCTTGCAGTGCAAGCTACAATAGCTTGCAGAGCAAGTTACACTGACTTGCAGAGCAAGCTTCTGTAACTTACAGCACAAGTTTAAACAATTAAAATGTTTATAAATAGGGTATTAAAACACTTTCTCAAAAACTTTTCACTCATTTTTATTCTAATTTTCACATCACTCACCTGGGAAGTATCGCTTCTTTTCTCTCATCCTCTCTCATTTCAAAAAAAACATGGCAATAACTTTTCAACCACCATGTGCCCTTCCTCTCTGTTAACACAACATACACATAACTAACCCTCTCGTACATTACTCATTCTCTCACTCCAAAAAGAATCACATGTGCTAATCTTAAACACCACCACGGATAGATCAACCATTAAGCTGCAGTACACCATTGCCAGATCTGGAAGTGTCACAGTGTTTGTTCTCTCATGCAATTCAAGCAGCGCTTGGTTTCTTCACCGTTTGGTGTCTCCCAACGCATCACGCTATTGTTGAGCCACCATGAGCGCTATATCAATCAATAAGAGGCACTTGATCCATCAATAAATCAGCCACATTAGTAACGCATCTCTCTCCCTTTCTTGTTTATTTCCTTCATCTTTTCTGTTTACTCATTTGTTCTTTCATTTACACATACCTCTTATTTTGTTTGTATCAACTTTTATTGTACTTCTTCATTCTTATACCTTGCATGTGGGTTTATATTTTGAGGGAGGATAATGTTGTTCATATCAGTTTACTGGTTTTCTGTTATTTTGTAAACATGAATTGACTTCTTTTTTATTTGACTTTCGCTTAGTGTAGTAAGATTTGTGGTAAAAAAAAAAAACTGGTTTCTGCCTAGTTGTATACATATAATGTAGTAAGGATGTTGGCCTTCCTTTTCGTTGATTTGGTTTGGTACGCTTTGTTGTTTTCACTGTTATTGTGCTTATCTCTATTCTACATATTCTGTTTTTTAACTCACTGATTTGACTATGTCAGAATCTAGTTTGATTGCTTTTAATTTTGTTGGCTAAATGTGCATTGAGTGTGGGGGCTTCTATTGGTGTTGAAAGTAATAATAAATACTCATTGATTGTTTAAGTTTTGGGCAATAGAGGATTAATAAATATATGAGTATTATCATTTCCGTTTTCTTGTTTTCGTTTTTGCCCCTTTTTTTTCTTTTTCTTTATCATGATACGTTTCTTTCTTTAAAAACAAAAATCAATTCAAAGAATATTTGCTAAGTGAATAGATGAGATTAGTTTTTTCTTTTTATTGTATTATTTTTTTATTCTCTTTTTTCTTTTTCGTCTTGATGAATAGTGAAATCAAATAAAACTTAGCGTTTCTTTTATTTTATTACCAATGTGAAATTAGTTGATTAAGCCTTTTGAGACTTTTAGACAAATTAATTAAAAACCTTAAAAAAATTTCTTAAAAATAAAAATATTAAAATATTTAAAAAAAACAAATAAATAAATAAAAACTTAATGATAGCCACTTAGGATGCACTTCCTATTTGGATATTATTAAAGTTTTTAATTTTAATGATAATCATTCAAGATGCACTTCTTGTTTGGTTATCATTCTTTTTTTAAAATAATAATAATAATAATAATGATATTAAATAAAATAATAATTGGTATTATTATTATTAGTCACTTTGGATACACTTCTATTTGACTATTATAAAAATCTTAAAAGATATATTGATAACCACTTTGGATGCACTTCCGATTTGATTATTGAATATGTCTTTACAATATAAAAAAATAATACAATTATTAAATCTTTTACGATATGGAGGTATTTATAATATTAAACTTTCTTTTTAAAAGGGTTTAATAATAGTCACTTTGGATGCACTTCTTTTTGACTATTATAAAAATCTTAAAAGGTAAATTGGTAACCACTTTAGATGCACTTCTATTTTAGTTATTAAGTATGCCTTTACAATACTAAAAATAAAATAAAAAATAAAAAATAATCAACTAACAAAACAGTTTTCTATAAAGAACTACGTGAGTCTAATTCCTCATTGCACCTAAGATACGTAAAAGCAGGGGCCTACCCTTGTCGACCTCAAAAAATAAAAAAATTAATTTCTTTCCAAAAATAAATATTATCTTCTTAATTAAAGTTCTTCTGATAAAAATAATAAAATTTGTAAATATATTTTCTTTTCTTTAAGGGGTAAAATAAATATTTTAGAAGCTATCCATTTTGCACATTTAATTAGGGGTAACCGTCTTTATGACGGACGTTGTAGGGTGCTAATACCTTTCCTACACGTAACTGACTCCCAAACCCATATATTTGGTTTCACATACCACATACTATTGAAGGGCTTTTCCATATGTTTTCTGTTAATAAACTATGGTGGCGGCTCATCTGATTTTAATATCTTTTTCGCCGTCCAGTTATGATCCCGGTTACAACAAAATGGAAATCAGTCATAAGTTATTTTTTGTTTCCTATGTTTATCTTTTTGTTGAGCTAGACAATCATGTTTGAGACACCATTAAATATTAAATATAAATATTTCTCCCAATGATGATTCCAACCTTAATTTGTCACATTGCAAAAAATTACTTCTTTTTGCTATACCTAACTCACATTGAGTCATTGTTATCATCTCATCAATTTGATCAACCCCAAAAGTTGATGAAACTAAAAACGGTCATAATTGGTTTTGTCAAAAGAAATGCTCTTCTTACTTTTTTTTTAATTTTAATTTTAAAACATTTTTAAAATAAATGAAAACCTATATATTACATATGCATATGTGTTGCTATTATTTAATTGTTTACCATGAATTTTTTATCTTTTAAAATATATTTATATGAATTTAAAATTTTATGTAACTTAATTTTCTTATAAATGTATATTAATTTATTATTTAATATATTATATAATATTAATATATATTTAATTATTATGTGTTTCAATTTGATTCAACTATATTAAACCATGATTGAATGTCTTTACCAATTCAAATACTGGTTTGATTTTAATTGAGTTTAATTTCTATGCATTGTTCATAGAAAAATATTTATAGTATCAATTAATCAAAAATCATTGTTGGTGTGGCTTTTAAAATAGTTATTGTAATAATTAACAAACTTACTGTACATGACCGTTTATAATTATATGACGTACAATGTAAAAACTCTTTACATTGTCAATAAATAA
Organism: Spatholobus suberectus; assembly: GCA_004329165.1. Lineage (NCBI taxonomy): Eukaryota > Viridiplantae > Streptophyta > Magnoliopsida > Fabales > Fabaceae > Spatholobus > Spatholobus suberectus. The sequence continues at coordinate 13,147,541 of CM014729.1, read as the reverse complement.
ACTATTTACCCATCAAATAAGAGGATTTTTTTTTAAGTAAGGGTAAGAACATATATTAATGGTTTGATCTTACCATAATTGATTAACATTAAAACATAAAAGTCACATATTTTTTTAAGTGATCATGTAATTTTAAATAAATTTAATTTTTACTTACCGTGTATAGTTATATAGTCAAAATTTATTCTTATATGTATTGTTATATGGTTCAAATTTATAATTCGTGTTTCTTTATAACTATCATGTGACGACTAATTAACGTTTAATCTTGCATGGCTATATGGCCAATATATGTGTGTGTGGGTGTGTGTGTGAGAGAGAGAGAGAGAGAGAGAGATTTGCTAACGTACACACACATTTATTTTTAGTTGGAGTACATTAACAAGTTATAATTACAATTTATCTTAAAATACACCTACGGTGTAACTTGCTAATGTACTCCAACTAAAAAATAAGTGTGTATACATTAGCAAATATTTGTAGGGTTTACTAATATACATACACTTATTTTTTAGTTGGAGTACGTTAGGAAGTTATAACTACAATGTATCTTAAAATACACCTATAGTGTAACTTGTTAACGTATTCTAACTTAAAACCAAGTGTGTGTACGTTATCAAAAGCATATATGTGTGTGTGTGTGGCAAAAATCAAGTTACTTATTTTAATAACTATTTATACAAATTAAATTTGATTAATCTAACTATTAAATATTTGAATATTAACTCAAAGATTATACAACTAAATTTTAGATAATATTTATAATTATGTAATTTTATTGTTAATATTTACATATATTTTTAAAAGTATACCATACATTAAATTAAATTTATTTAACAAATTATAAAATAATTTTGAATTTTTATGAAAACTTGTAATATATATATATATATATATATAGAGAGAGAGAGAGAGAGAGAGAGAGAGAGAGAGTTTAAATACAAATATCTTAGCTAGTTCAAAAATATTGAAGAGAAATAAGGGGAAAATTTAATTTCTTCATTTGGTTCAAAAATAAAAAATAAAAGGAAAAAAAACAAATTAATAGGCTATAATTTTTCAGCTGTTGGTTTTGCTTTGCTTCTAAGTTCTAAAGGTGGGGGTGTTTAGAGGGAAGGAGAGGGAATTTCCTTGAATTAAACACTTTGTAAATTAAATTTATTTACGAAATATTAAAATGTGTATATAAGAGTTTATTTATCTTTCATTTAAGTTTTTTTATGTATATTTTTTATAAAAATATTTTTTAACTAAAGAATATACTTAAACATTTTATGTCATTTTAAAAATAAAAATTAGAAAAGAAAAATATTTTAATGTTTTAAAAGTTAAAAAAATTCTGAAACAATATCATAGAAGCAATTTTTAAAAAATAATTGAAATAAATACTTCCTCAATTTAAAAGATATTATAATCTTAATTAATTAGCATTAGTTAATTTTATTTATATTTGAGTCTGGATGGAATAGTAATTAGTAAGTGCTTCAAGTGGAATAAGAGTATATACAAAGTTGAACAGTTTCTTTAGTTACCATTGAATCATTTCAATTTACTTCCAAACAAATGAGAAAATTGAAACGATAGGGCAATTCTTGTGTGTTACAAATTAAAGTTTATAGAAACAATTAATAAAAATTTCAGAAGTGTTAAAATAATAAAGGTAAAAGTCTAGTAAAATACATGTCGAAATTGTTTTAATATTATTTTGAGCTTTCGATTTATTGACGTAATAGTATTTATGGAAGAATTACAGGAAATGATGTAGTGAATGTTATATTCCCAAAGTATTAAGATAAATGTTAATAATTGCCTTTAAACTTACAAAGAATTTAATGAAATAAAGAAAAATATTTAATACTCATTCTTTACATAATTGAAAACATTTAACATAATGGCAAATGCTAACCATGCGGTGCCTAAAAAATAGACCGTTTTCATTAAAAAAAATATCATTAATGCATATCTAATGTTATTTCCAATGTAATTTCCAGTAAAAACTTTTTATTTTGAATTTTAAGGGTACTAATTAGCAAGACCATCTTATAAATACTCATTAAAGTTTTAAAAATTCGATTAAAATGGAAATCAGCCATGTCATAAGTTATTTTTTGTTTCCTATATATTTTTATCTTTTTGTTGAGCTAGACAACCATGTTCAAGACACCATTAAATATTAAATATAAATATTTCTCTCAATAATGATTCCAAACTTAATTTGTCACGTGTGAAAACTAGTGCTTTTCGTTATACGTAACTCTCATTGTTATCATCTCATCAACTTGATCAACCCCAAAAGATGATGAAACAAAACACAGCCATAATTGATTTTAACAAAAGAAACGGTCTTCTTACTTTTTTTTTTTTTAATTTTAATTTTAAAACATTTTTAAAATAAACAAAAACCTATATATTAAATATGCATATGTGTTGCTATTATTTAATTGTTTATCAGGAATTTTTTATCTTTTAAATATAGGCAAATGTTAACCAATGTACTTAAGGCAAAGGAATAAAAATGGAAAATTTTCATTAAATAATGTCGTTAATGCACATCTACTGTGATTTTTAATGCATTTCCAATGTGATTTCGAATAGAAACTTTTTATTTTGAATTTCTTAACCAGTGATTAACAAGACCCAAAATATATAATATGATTTTTTTATATTAATTTAAAATCTTATTTAACTTAATTTTCTTATAAATGTATATTAATTTATTATTTAATATATTATATAATATTTTTTCAATCTAATTCAACTATAATGAACTGTGATTGAATGCCTTTATCAATTCAAATGCTGGATTTGATTTTAACATGTTATATAAAGGATGCATAAAATAGAGGTTAATTTATATGCATTGTCAATGTAAAAATATTTAGGTAGTGTTTGGGATCAGAAGAAGTTTTAAGTTTTCTAAGACTCTGAAGGTGGAAATGTTTGTTTCCCATGTTTGATTTATTATTTAAAAAATAACATTTCTAGAAAATATTGTTTTCCAGGAATCTTTTTTACCTATATTTTTCATGAAATTGTTCCCATGGGGAGGTGAGAATCTAACTTTCACGAGTTGGAAAAATTTTTACTGCGGATAAAAATATTGCGTTACATTTATTAATTCATTTAATGTAATAAATAATTAAGGTTCTTGAGAAAAACTATATTAAAACTAAACGTAAGAATCTTTTATTTCAAGTAACAAATATAAATATTCCTATGAATATTTATCGCCAACCAAACAGATTTTAGTCATTCCTATGAATCATGATTCCCGAGATTTATGATTCTCAAGAATCATGATTCTTGGACATGAAAAAAAATTTCTTCTACTAAACACACCCTTATAATATCAATTAATCAGAAATTATCATTGGTATGATTTATAAAATAGTTATTATAATAGTTAACAAACCTACTATATATGAAAATTTATAATTAGATGACAATGTAAAAACTCTTTACATTATCAATAAATACACTATTTACTAGTCAATTAGAGAACTTTTTTAACTTAAGGGTAAGAATATATTTTAATAGTTAGATCTTACCATAATTGATCAACATTAAAACATAAAAGTCACATAATTTTTTTTAAGTGATCATGTAATTTTAAATAAATTTAAAATTTGACTTACATGTATAGTTATATGGAAAATGATAACTAGTGTCCTTAGGGCACTGATTAAAGAATTAAAAGTAAAAAAAAATTATTGGAAAGTGTTGTAGTGCACTTCTCCATAATTTCTAGTGCAACACTTTTAATAAAAACTTTTTATTTATTAATTCCTTAACTTGTGCCCTAAAGACATTGGTTAGCAAGATCCTAGTTATATAACCAAAATTTATTCTTATATATATGGTTATATGGTCTAGATTTATAATTCTTGTTTCTTTGTATCTATCATGTGACCACTAATTAACCTTTAATCTTGCATTATATATATATATATATATATATATATATATATATATAGGGGACATATCTAGTGAGAAGTTATTTTTATATGAGAGTAAGAGGAGTTAATCTTGGGCATACAACCATACATGGAGGGTTAAGATTTAATGTCATGTGATTACTTAAAAAGTCATGTGATTTTTTAAAAAGCTCACGTGACTTTGTATGTTTTAATCTTGACCATTCATGACAAGATCTAATGGTTAATATTTATTCTTCTCACTCTCACATAAAAAAGGATCTCTCACTTGATACGTTCCCTATATATATATATATATATATATATATATATATATATATATATATATATATATATATATATATATAATATATATATATATATATATATATATATATGGTAGGGATCAAGTTACTCCACTTAATAACTCTTTGTATATATTAAATTTCAATGATCCACCGTACGAATATTTTGATATTATATCAATGATCATGCATACTAAATTTAGGTAAATCGAACATTTGTAACTAGTTAATCTTATAGTAAATATTTACTTATATTTTAGAAAAGTATATTATATGTTAGTTTGTATTTATTGAATGAAAGTATCAAATAGTTTTTAAACATTATAAAAATTTGTATATTTGATCTATTAAATAACAACTTTTAATTCAATATTTGGATCGGTGAAATTTAATATATACTAAGAGTTATTAAGTAGAGTAACATTATGAAGAGTTACTATATATATATATATATATATGGGTTTGCTAATATACACTCACTTGTTTTTTAGTTAGAGTATGTTAACAAGTTACATCATATTGTATTTTAAGATAATTCTTAGTTATAACTTGTTAACGTACTCCAACTAAAAAATAAGTTGGTATACATTAGCAAATCCCATAAGCATTTGCTAACGTACACTCACTTATTTTTTAGTTGAAGTATGTTAGCAAGCTACACCATTGGTATATTTTAAGATAACATTTAGTTATAACTTGCTAACGTACTCCAACTAAAAATCAAGTGGATGTACGTTAGTAAATTCTTATATATAGATAGATAGAGTGAGAGAGAGAGAGAGACTTAAAATACAAATACCTTAGCTAATTCAAAAATATTGAAGAGAAATAAGGTGAAAATTTAATTTCTTAATTTGGTTCAAAAATAAAAAAAGGAAAAAAAAATAAAGAGGCTATAATTTTTTGGTTGTTACTTTTGCTTTGCTTTTAAGTTCTAAAGGTGGGGTGTTTAGAGGGAAAGAGAGGGAATTTCTTTGAATTAAACACTTTGTAAATTAAATTTATTAAAATGTAACATAAAAATATAGGCTTAATTGCACTTTTGGTCCTCCAAATATTACAATTATGTGCGATTTTGGTCTCCTTAGTTCCAATTCAGCAAATTGAGTCCTCCAGTATAAAAAATGTGTGAATTTTGTCCATCTGTCAGTTTTCCGTTAAATATTTAACGAATTTTATTGACGTAGGTGTTGACAAATGACATGACAGATGATGTGGCCCTACTGGATAATGTGGCGACTAGCATGACGATGAGGTGGCAATTGTCATAGGTTTTGACGTGTCGATGTTACAGCATGCAAAAATGAAAGATAAAATTATCAAAATGACCATGATAAGATTTAAATCCTCCACCTTAGGTTTCAATAACCACCTTTAACCACTAAACTAATGAATTTCTTTAATATGTAAATGTAAAATGTAATATATGTAACTTAAATAAGACCAAAATTGTACATATATTTACTATAATTAAATGAACAATTTATATTTATTATATATATTATTTGTATTAATAAATTAATACAAATATTATTATTAATAATATTATTATATATTATTGTATATTATAGAAAAATTAATGATTTAATAAATATAATTATTTAAATTATGATATAAATATATAAATATTTAATATAACTTATTAGGTAATTTAAATATATGGTATAAATATAAATTTTAGTGATTAAATATACAAATAGATGTTCAACATCATCATGGATCTCAATCGCCTCAACATTAATACTATAATGTTTATTAATGATATTATTAATATTAAGTTATACGTCTACATAAATATATTAATAAAATAATACTTATTTTATTAATATATTTCTTCACCATTTATATCCTATTTTAAAAATTATATTTATTAAATTATTAATTTATCTATTAATATACTCATAGTATATAAAAGTATTATTAATAATAATATTAGTATTGATTTATTAATAATATTAATAATAAGTATACATTTGTTTATTTAGTAGTAGTAAATATATGTGCTACTTTGGTCTCTATTTAAGTTACATATAATATATTTTTCATTAATATCTTAAAAAAATTTATTAGTGTAATGGTTAAATGTTGTTATAGGAATTTAAAGGGGGGAAGGGGGGTTTCAAATCTTATTGAGGCCAATTTAATATTTTTGTCTTTCATTTTTGTATGCCATGTCAACTGCCACATCATCATCATGTCAACCACCATATCATCCATCATAGTTACATCATCTGTCATGTTACTTGTTAGTGCTACGTCAGCAAAATTCATTAAATATTTAACAAAAAAAACTAATGGAGAGACAAAAATCACACAATTACGATACTTAGGCAACCTAATTTATGCAATTAAAACTTGAAGGGCCAAAATTACACAATAGCAATACTTGGATGACCAAAAATACAATTAAGCCAAAATATATTTATCTTTCATTTAAGATCTTTTATGTATATATTTTATAAAAATGTTTTTTAACTAAAGAATACATTTAGTTATTTTACATCATTTTAAAAATAAAAATTTGAAAACAAAAATATGCATTTTTAAAAAAATAATTGAAATAAATACTTCCTTAATTTAAAAGATATTATAATCTTAATTAATTAAATTAAATAATAAATACCGTTCTATTTTTATATTTTTAAAAGTCATTATTTTTATAATCTATATCTATAATCAGTCAATCATTGTTAGATTTTTAGCTGGTCACGTGGCACAACAGACGGCGACACCATATCACTATCAGTTAGTAGTATTTTCACTTTTACATTGAAGACGAGGAGGAATTTAAAAAGTTGAAGAGCAGAGGATAAGATTGGGAAGTGCAACCAAAAGCACACTGAAAGTCTAAACCGGAAACCGGCCACCATCACCACTTGTGCACTTTGGCGGAGTGGTGGCGCCGCTGTTATTATCAGATTCAAAACCGTACTACCCAATACTACCGGCTACCCAGGTCAGCCCCCCTTCTTTTCTCTTCCATGTTATATTATTTAAACTAAAACCCCGTTGATATCGCTGTGACTGTTTTTGGACACAAATTCAACCCGACCCGAATTGATTGTTGGATAATAGAAAGAGAGAGAGAGAGAGAGAATGATACTGGTGGCGATCGTGGCGGAGGTGCTGGAGGAGTACACGGCGGTGCTGGCGAGGGTGGTGGAGCAGGTGTTCCGTTCCGCCCCTGTCCCTCGACGGGTTCGTTTTCTCATCCTCCGTACGCTTCCCTTTGTTTCTTCTCGCCCTCGGACGATTCTACCCCCTCCCCCTGCCTATTAGGAATCTTCTCGTGCTGCTCCTTCATCTTTGTGTCACTGTCCCAATTTGTAAATTTCAGATGTTTTCCTTAACACTGGATAGATACTCTCTTAATGTTTGGTTTAACTTGTCACATATTTCACACTAAATCTATGTTTGTATTTTAGTATTTGATTTTAATTTTGAGTTTCAGCTTCATGCATTCTTTGGATTGAACACTGTAGTCTGCCAGTCGCGACTCTTCGCGTATTCTTAATTCACAGTCACTCATGCCCTGCCATGGTCTAGAAACTTCTTTCAGGTCTTTATTAAATTATTATATTATAATAATTATTATTAATTAATAGATTAAACTTTCAATGAAATGAGATATATTTTTTATTCTTCTTTGTCCTATAATAAATGTTACGCTAAATTATTTTTTTATTTTTTTATTTTTTTAATTCGTAATTTTGGCATTTTACTTTTTTTTTAAAGATGTTTAGTTTTTCTATTTTAAAAATTCATAATTTTGGTTTTTTTGTTTTTAGAGATATTTAGTCTTTTTATTTTTAAAAATTTGTAATTTTGATTTTTCTATCAAATTTTTTGTATTGCTCGTTAGTAGTTTAATGTTGACTTTAATTTTAATATGTCATTTAAGTATTGATATGTTAGAATCAACATTAAATTATTAACGGTTAACGTAAGAGATTCGAGAAATTAAAATAATAAATTTTTAAAATAAAGAGACTAAATATTTTTTTAAAAAAAATTACAGATTAAAAAAAATAAAAAAAGTAAAAACATAATTTAACCTAAATATTATAAATATAATATAATTACTCTAATGAAATTATAGTTATTCTTTTCAATTATTAATAATACATGATTAAATAATAATGAACATGCTGAGTGGCTGAGTATTGACATTGCATGGGTCCAGAATCGTCTATTTATTAATTTAATGTTTGTTGGCGTTACTGGCGTGCATTCTGTGGGCTAAACCTTGAAAGTACTAGATTCATAATGGTTTGTAGGCTTGTAGCTAAAGAAAATATCTTTAGTTACTAGGATTGATAAAAGAATTCAATTTTTGGCGTTATTGTGATAACTATAGCTATATATTGTACATTAATCGTTATTATCTATTTTTAAAGTAAATGATGCGATAATATGAGATTGAGTAGTGTGCGTAAGACAATATACGGTTGGATCATAATAAAAAAAGCTATTATGATGATGTCATTGTCGTCCTTCAAGTTCGTGAAAAAAGGTTCATTTTAAGGCCATAATCAGTGTTTATCTGTAGGAGCTCAATCAATTATTTCTGCTGCCAAACATAATATCATTAAGAGAAAATATATTATGCATTTATAATATAAAATAGTTTTATACTATTATTTAATTACAAGTTATTATTTATGGTATATTTATTGATTTTTACAATAACTATTTTAAAAGTCATATTAATAATTATTTTTTATTAGTTAATAATATAAAAATTTTACACCGATAATAAATAATCATTAAATTTCCTGTTAAAAAAAAATCAATCAAAAGTCCCCGTCATAACAGTGCAGTGGAGAATGGAGATGTTCACTTTGGGTGGGGGCACTCAAAGTAAAAAAAAGCGGTCACAATTATTGATTAAAAAATTAATAATTGATATTTTAATAATTTTATAATTTGTTATATATGTGAATGTATTTTATTATAATTTTAATTATTAGGATTTGGCTTTTTTAAAATTAAGAAAAATTATTTTAAAGAATAAAGTGTATTTACAGGTTATTAATTAAAAATAAATAATTAAAGTTGTAATTAATTTTAAAATTTGTAATATTTAATTTTATCATAATCTTAACTTTTATTTTTTAATTAACAGTTGTAAATGATTTTTTCGGTTCACTTAATTACTTAGTCCCTATACTTAACATATCTTTAAGCTTTTAGCAAACTGTTAACTTTTCACTTTAAAGGAATTGGATCTAATTTTTAATTAATAATTATAATTACACTTTATTATTTAAAGTGCATCTTTATACTTTAAACGAGTTAAATTTTTGGATATTAGGAATCCTTTTTAATACTAGTTATGTTTATCTTAATTTATTCTTAATAAAAATATTAATTGGGTACTGTTTGTCTTACACCCTAACGTGGTACAAGAAATGTGTAAAAAAGAGAACGAAAAAACAAAAGAGAAAAAGTAAGAGATATAATAGAAGATGAGAGAGGGAAGAGTAGAATGAATATAAAAGAAAGAGAGTATGAGAAAATTAGAATCAATATCAATTTATACAATTTTATCAGTATTAGAATTAATATAAAAAGAAGGTATGCAGCTGCGTTAAATACTCAGAGGAAAAGTTTTGTCGTCCATAGTAATCCTACCTGAGTCGAACAAGATTGTTTCTAGTAGAGGATACCTGTTGTCTCTACCAAGAAATATCAATTTATACAATTTAAGTTAAAGAATAAAGTTCATATTGAAAAATTAACTTAGGGAGGATTGAATAAATAAAAACCTCGCTAATTAGTGTAAAGACATGACAACTAGTACATTTAAATTGAAGTTAATTTGAAAAATAGAAACAGTTATGAAACATGAATGAAAATGACTAGTGGTATGCAATACAGATTATGGAAGTTAATTATTTCAAATGATTCAATCATAAATTCTTCCCAAAGAAAAGTGAATCTTAAAGAAGAAAATAATTCTCTATAAGTATCGGTCTTCTTTTTTTTTTGTTTGGGGGGGGAGTGGGTAATGAGGGCTTATTAGCAGTAGGAAAAATTGATCTCACGATGAAGAAAAGATTTTCGTTTTAAATTCATCCAAAAGAAAGTGTTCCTCCTAAAAAGTTACTTTTTACTAAATAAGTCGAAAGTGATATGTTGGTAATGAGTTGTTTAAGCTTATAACTCTATTTGGAGCACCAATAAAGATGACTCAAGTAAAAAATAGAATTTAGTTTCATATTTAAGTGTTGTTTACGATATCAAAAGTGTACACTTGCAATAGTAAAAGCCAATTTCATTATCGTTATCAGAGGTTTTTCTTACATTCAATGAATGTAGAACAAAGTTAGACTAGCATACACGACCATGGATCTTGTTAGGCCAAGTGGTTCGATTATCAGTTTATCACTAGAGGGCCATTTTGCTTAGTAAACATGGAGAATGGCTGATTGGCTCAACAAGCATGGAGAACAGGAGAACTATTGGTGAGAACAATTAGTTGGTTTTGCAAATGAGGACAACGATCGCGAGTAGTAAAGTAGTCTAACAATCACAGGTCAAACACATTTTGTCATTATATTTAGTCAATTATTTTTCAAATTTTCTTTTTCAAGTTAATAAATTTCATTACAAAAATACTAGCAATCTTATCAAAAGAGAGATACTAACATGATGCTCTAAATTCATCCTATTTAACACATTAAAATGGAAGAGCATGCAATATAATTATTAATACCTAATTTCATTTGGATCATTAAAAAAATAAAAAGTGAACATTTTGCCTCTTTTTTATTGGTAAATTTTACGGTACCTGCATATTTTAATGGGTACTGGTACCTTTTTTGAGTAGAACAATAAATAATAAATACATAATAACATGAAATTGATAATATAACTTATTGTTTAGGATCTTGTTATTTTTTAACTGTTAAATTATCTCTAAGATTATTTTTGTTGTCCATTCCATTTACACTAGTATATTTTTCATGTTTAATATTAAATTTTAAAAAAATTGAAGTAAATCTCAATTGATGAAATTTTATGCAATTATAAAATTTAAAACACTATTAGAATTAAATTCTAGCTCACTTATGATGTGATTTTAATGTGAAAATAGTTAGTTTTTATTGTTTCAATATGAAAAGGTACCGATACCTTCTTAAAATAAAAGGTACCGAAACAATTACCTTTTTTATTCTCTCGAGCGATGGCATGTAATTCAAGTCTAAATTCATGACATCTTATCTTAATCTTTACAATTAAAAAAAAGGAAGAAATAAAATAAAACATTAGAAGTAAAAGAATTAATAAAAATAAAATAAAAGAAAGAGAAGATCAACTCGATAAGCCCTACACTTTGCATCTCTACCTCTTGCAAAACAAAATTCACAAGGCAATATAAAAATGGTAATAATAAAGCGAGCTAAAAAGAGAGACAGTAAAAGATAGAGTGAAATTCATCATGAAAATAGAATTTTGGATAATGCAAGACAATGATATCTATGCAATTGCAAAGCCTACGCAATTCCTTTTGGGGTACTAAATAAAGCCTGCAAGACAATCTCCCAAAGGCGACAAGAAGGTTAAAGTTTTGAAAATGCTTTCCATTTTTCTTTTCTTTTTTTAATTTTAGTTACAAAAACATTATCTTATTTTTATTTTATTTTTTCATTTTTAAAATTTTGTACAAAATAATGACAATATTTTTTTATTTTATTTTATGTTTTCATTACTTTTATGTAAAATTTTTAAAACAAGAAATAAAATAAAAATAATATAATATTTTGTAATTGAAAATAAAAAAAAATGTTGTCTCAAATCAAACACCCTTTACGTATCTTCTCAGGTAGGAGACCCTTCAAAATTACGAATGATAAAACAGGTTAGAGACCTGTCAAGTTAACTCATTTAACCTGTCTTTTATGGTGAGGCAAGTTGAGATTTTTAATCAACCAACCAGTTTTGACCCACCTTATTTGGCCCGTCAAAAAATAGGATGGAATAAGTTAATCCGTTATGGTGGCTCTAAAATACCTTTTTTTTTTTTATCCTTGTATTAAATTATTTTTCTATCAAATATCATTACGACTAGGCATCTCAAATTAACACACGACACATATCCACATATTTTTATATATTAACACGCATATAAAATGTCAAAATTGTTAAGTATTTTAACAATACACAAATAAATATAAACATTAAACTTCTATATCATATTGAAAACACATAATGAAATAATAGCAAGAATCATTGTCTGCACACAAACATTATTGGGTGAGTTTTAATGTTTTATTTTCAAAAACTATAGTTTAATAAGTTATATTAACATATTACAATATTTCAATGTTCTTTTAAGTTTGCAAAATGAAAATATTAGTAATTAACGTATAAATTCTATTATAATGAATTTTTTATTTTTTAACTATTTTTCTATAAATAAATTTTTTATTTTTATCCACCATTAAATGAAATAGCTTGAGATTTTTGACCTCCTTTTTCAATGGGTGAACTCATCTCATCCCAATTTAGACAAGTCAATACCTAACATGATGGGACAAATTAACCCATTTTGCCACCATGTAGAGTTCACCCATTTTGTGTAACCAAAAATCAATATCATTCTTTATTTTTGATCCTATATGAAACCACCAAAGCCTTCTCTTCATGAAAAATTATTATATGGTTCAGAATTATCATGGTTCTGACCAATTTTAATATGACATGAAATTAAGTTTTATTAATTTTATTTTATAAATTAAAATTCTTAATTATATGTTACATAGAAATAAATCAGATCATAAACCCGTGGCGGTATGTGAGAATTCCCCCAGCACCTCTTCATCATGGTAACCAGCCCCCCAAAGGGCCTTTACCACCATTGCCTCATGTGAAAGAGAACCAACCTTATCCATATCCACCATGATAACTCACTGTCACGCTATTCTTACATGAGTCATATTATATTCATTGTCTCCTTCTTCACGTGGCACAGGTAGTACCATGAATCAAGTTGACCGTCCCAGCCTCCACGCAACTCCATCAGTCAGCCTCTATGCCAAACCTTCCTTAGACACTGCCCATTAGCATCTCATTCTCCTTTTCTTGATGAAAATTAATAAGCCATATATATAATTTCGTCAATGTGATCGAAAACAAAATGATATTGGGTTCGTAGGATTTAATTCCAATTCAGATATTTTATTAAAAAAAACAGCTATAGTTTGTATCTATTAAGCTCTGATACTAATTGATGAAAATTAATAAGTTCAAATCAACATGATCAAGTAGATACAGTATATATATATAGCATGTTATTACATAAAATTAAGAGTAAGATTGAGAATTGTGTACCTAGGTTCTTTTATAATTCCATTTGAATCACTCTAATAATAGAAATTAAGATCATAAGTTGGGAGCAATTCTACATATTTGCTAGAGAGTTTTGTTCGTAATAAAAACTGCATAATGAGATAGTAATTTTATAACTCCTAGCACTACACAAGGATCTCTCAATGGGTATTCACTCTGATAATAGAAATCAAGATCATAGGTTGAGAGCAATTCTGCTCACTTTCTAAAGAGTTTTGTTCGTAATAAAAATTAATTAATGGGATAGTAATTTTATAACTCCTAACAGTAGATAGAAACTTCTTAATTGGCTATTCACAATGAATGACTCAACCTATTACAAGATTACTCTTAATGCAAAAACTCATCTTATGATATTCTATAACCAACATATAGTCATTAATAAAATTCATAACTATCGATTAATGATTTTTAATAATATTTAAATTGTTGATTCATACTAATTCATTATTATAATTAAAAAAATTTCTAACATTTCTCTCATAAAAGGTAAAAACCTATAGCTGCTTCATCCCAAACCTGTCCCCACAACCTGGAAAACCATTCTGATAGTGACATGCATACCGGCCCAATCACTCATATTGCCATTGAAGACCTTCATTAACCATTGTCATTGACAACCCCAGCCTTTAGACCCATGCAACAACCCTTTTACCAGCTACCACACTACCGCCTTGCCATGCTCCACTTGGAACCTCCATTTTCACTCTTGTCTCAACGACCTCACCATTTCATTTTCCCCATTCTGATCTGCCACACAACCATCACTTAAGAACCACCCTGGAAGTGAAGCCACAATAACCTACACTCGTAGCCCTCTGTCAACAGATCAAGCATCGCCCAATTGAAGCCAATATACATTGCCTCCACCCATTGCCTCACAGAGCCATCCAAAGCCACCGCAAGCTGCAATTTTCAAGGTTCCATTATTCCCATGCATGGAAGAGACGTGGCCGAGCTCTTTCTTATTTTGTTACCATAATTTATTTTTTTTCATTCACTTCTAACATTCCATGTAGTTTGCCTGTATTTAAATTAATATATCAAATGTTGTTACAAACCGTGGAATCTGTGATTAGTTTGAGTCATTTTGAATTGCTTTTCTTGTGTTTTTATACATATATAGTGATTTTTGTTGACTTTTCAAGTTTATTGTTACCTTGGGACTTACAACCCGTGAATGGTATCTTTTAATCTAGAGTAGTTTATACACACTTTCTTCTTTTAATCTACCAAGGTGTCTTTTAAAAACAAAATAGCCGATCACATAAGCATCAAAATATATAAAGGAAGATGTTTATAAACTATTTTTAGTCTCATAAATGTAAGACTGTTTTAGTATATCAAAACACTAAGGTACTTTTTAAAAACAAAACTGCAAGGTTCACATAAGTGCCAAAACAGACAAAAAAAAAAAGGTGTTTATAAACTATTTTTTGCCCCAAATCCTAAATATAAGACTTTTTTAGTATATCAAAACAATTTCTATTATTAATAATATTTTAATTATCATCAAGTTAGATTTTGTCTTTTGTTTTACTTTTAATGTTTTGTAGTATTAATGTTATACATTTTTTTTATGTTGAAATGATTAGAAATCTAAAATGTAAAACTAAACCTATTGTGGTGTCTTTTATAGGAGAAATTATTAGGTGGTCCAAGACTATAGTCTTCATTAATTTTCATATGACATGTGTTGAGTGTCCTTAACTCCTTATTGTAAATTGTAAAATTTGAATATGTGTTATATAAATATTGATTAGAACCATGGACACTTGATAGTCTTAGACTACCTAATATTTTTTCCTTTTAAAGACAAATTCATGAGACCCACACAAGCATCAAAACACATAAAGGAAGGTGTTTATAAATTATCTTTGGCCTCAATTCTTAAATGTAGGACTTTTTTAGTATATTGAAACAATGACTATTATTAATAATTTTAATTATCATCAAGTTAAATTTTGTCTTTTGTTTTACTTTTAATGTTTTAGTATTAGTGTTACACATTTTTTTTTCAAAGTTGTATTATTTATACACAACTTATACAATATTATACAACAATACTTCCTGTGTTTATCTCTTTCCTTCGCATTATTTATTATAGCTAAATTACTATTTTGGTTCCTTATCATTTTAAGAAATTCTATTTTGGTCTTTTGTCTTTTAAAAATTTTGTTTTGATCCTTTATGTTTTCAAAGTAACTCAAAATCGTCCTTATGTTAGTTGAAATTTAACATCGTTAATAATTTAAAGATAATGACGATTAAAAATTGTCACAAAATATTTTTTTTTCCTTTTCCTCTTCCTCTCTCCCCTTCTTTTTTGGGTTTGTTTCCTTGTTTTGTTTTTCTCACTCTTGTGTCGGAGGTGGAGGACTTTGGCCTCTGCAAGCATGTCAACGGAGGAATCATCGACGACGAAGTAGCACATTATCGTCCTCTGGCAGCACGTGAGAGGTCATGTTATTATTCGATGGTGTAGAGAGAATGTGAGAGAGATAGAAATGAGAAATTCAAAATTGAAGCGTGCATGGGAATTGACAATCAACCCTTGTAAAAGTAGAAATAAAAGATTAATCAAATGGAAGATGGGAATTTCCTTCATACAGGTGGAGCTAGATTGGGTTTTACACAACCTTTGAGTCCACTAACCAAATATTTTGGCGCACTTCCTTTAGTGGCGCATTTGTCTGCATCCATAAATGTGGTTTCTCAATAACTCTAAAATATTCATGTATTGTTCACATCTCAACATTCTCACAACCCTCCACTAAAAAAAAAAACCCAAAAAAAGCAACACCACTAAAAGTAGCTAGCAACCTAGTTTGATGTTTCAAGTGTCATGAGTTTTGCTATTCCAGTGCCAGCTTGTAAAAATAAACATTAAGAAGAGAGCAAACAAAACACACAACTTGTATGGTGGAATTGTTGGAAAAAAAAATTTGTTCTACATATTTCAGCATATTTACAATGACTTGCATTTTGTGAAAATACAAAGTTACAAGCAAAAAAGTACAGGCAATGCTAACTTAGTTTAACCACTCTCCCAAAACATGGATTATCACCCAATTTCACCAACTACAAGCTGACTAAACTAATTGCAGATCAGAAAATATAAAAACAATATATCTAATAGATTTTACATCCAAAATATCAAGAAAAGTCTCAAATCTAGCACTTCTCCTTAAGAGTTTTCTTGAGCACTCCAAGTTTTGATCTTAGCATTTCAAATTGACCCTTGCAAAGTGCTTTAGTCATGATGTCTGCAATTTGTTTTTCAAAACTGCAATGCTCCAAGCTAATTTCTTTTGACTTCTCTGCTTATCTAATGGCATGAAACTTTACCTTGATGTGCTTAGTTCTTCCATGCTGGACAAGATTTTTAGCAATAGAAGTAGCAGACTTGTTGTCCACTTATATGACAGTAGCTTCACCTTGAATCTACCCTACATTTAATAAAATTTTCCTTAGTCAAATAGCTTGATTTGTAGCAGCAACAATTAAAATACACTCAACTTTAGCTTCAGCTTCCAGGAGAAAATAACACTTCCAAATGAGAAAACATAACCATAAGTGCTCTTGGAGTCATCTATACTTCTTGCGTAGTCACTATCTGCACATCCTTGAAGCTCTCCACTCTCATTTTTTAAGAAATACAAACCATAATTAGTTGACTAGGAGAATGCATGAATCTAGAAAGCAAACTTGCAGCAAACATTATGTCTGGTCTAGTTGCTAAAAGATACAACAAACTTCTAATTATACTTCTATAAATAGAAGCATCTGTTTGCTATCATCATCGTTCTTCGATAATTTTTCATTCACAACCAGTAGAGTGGCAACATGTTTGCATTTCTCTATGTGAAACTTGCTCAATATCTCCATAGCATATTTTCTCTATGAAATGAAGATTCCATCATTTGACTGAAAAATCTCCATTCCAAGAAAACATTTCATTTCATCCAAGTCAGTCATTTCAAATTCTCTCTCTATGTCCTTCTTAAATTGATTTCGGGAATTTGATTCATTCCCTTTAACCAACAAATCATCAACAGACAAAGCAAATCATCAACATTCAAAGAAACTATAAGCTACACTTCATTGCTTGACTTCTTTACATACAAGGTGTCTTCATTTTCACTTCTTTTAAAGCCTTTTTGTAGAAGATAACTACCAATTCTGTTGTACCAGGCCCTTGGAGCTTGTTTCAAGCCATAAAGTGCTTTATGAAGTTTATAGACTTTATCTTCACTTCCAGGAACCTGAAAACATTCAAGTTGATCAACATAAATGTCTTCATCAAGTAAGCCATTTTAGAAAGTTGACTTTACATCAAAATGGTAAATTTTCCAGCCAAGTTTTGCAACCAAAGAACTTAACAATCTAACTGTAACATGCCTTGCAACAAGTGCAAAAGTATTTAAAAAATCAACATCATACTGTTGAGAATAACCTTTTACCACTAATCTGGCCTTAAGTTTGTTTACAAAACCATTAGGATTGAGTTTAGTTCTGTAAATCCACTTAACACTAATCATTTTTTTATGACTTGGTCTATCAACAAGTTGCCAAGTTTTATTTTTCTTTATCATCTTCATCTCCTCCTTCATGGCAGCTCTCCAACTTTCAAATTCAGTACCTTCAACATACCTTGTAGGTTCTAATGTAGCTACATTACATCTAGCATAAATATGTTCCAAGGTTCTTGTACCTCTCACTAGAAAATCAGTGTCATTATCATAATTTTCTTCATCATTTTTAGAACTTTGCTCTTGCAAACTATCTTCTCCAAGCGCATTTTAGTTGAGCCTTCTGCTTGAGATTTCTCCCAATTCCATTTTGAAGACTCATCAAATTTCACATCTCTACTGACAATAATTTTTTTGGTCACCAAATTATATACTCGATATCCATTGGAGTTACTAATGTACCCCTAAAAAATACCAGCTTCTGACTTATGATTCAGTTTATCTCTTTTCACATCTGGAACATGAGTGTAACACACACAGCCAAATATTTTCAAATGCTCCACCGAAGGCTTCCTTCAAAACCATGCTTCAAAGGGTGTTTTACCTTTCGAGGCTTTTGTAGGCAATAAATTCAGCAAGTAAATTAAGGTATTTACAGCCTCAGCCCAAAATGTCTTAGGAAGACCTTTCTCAAAAAGCAAACATCAGGCCATCATCATCATTATCCTATTCTTTCTTTCACTTACTCCATTTTGCTGAGGAGTGTAAGGAACGGTAAATTGATGCAGAATTCTAGCCTGCTCACAAAACTTTTTAAACTCCCCTATTGTATACTCAGTTCCATTATTAGATCCTAGCTTCTTAATTTGACATCCAACATCATTTTAAACGACAAGCTTGAACTTCTAAAATGCAGCAAACACATCTGATTTTTGCCTTCGAAGAAAACCTAACACATTCTTGTAAAATCATCTATAAATAGCAAAAAATACTTGCTTCCATTTAGAGAAGTTGTGCTCATTGGACCACACACATCAATATGTGTAAGCTATAATTTTTCATTAACTCTCCAGCTTGCTACTATAGGGAATGGCAGTCTACTTTATTTTCCAAATTGACATACATCACACACATCAACATCATCATCAATGGAAGGTTAGTTTTGAACTAAACCATTTGAGCTTATTTGCTTCAAAGTGGAGTCGCTAAAATGACAAAGTCTTTTGTTCCATAAAACAGAATCATCTATTGCACTTGGAAAAGCATGCATAATAGTTTGTTTCCACTCTATTTGTAACACCTTTATTTTTTGCATACCATTTATTATTTTAAGCATTTGGGTAGGAATTTAAAAATCTTGAGTGCGTCGTTGCATTTAGAATAATGAATATATTTTAGTGTAGATCTTTTAATAATTTTTCTAGAACAGAGCCCAAGAAATGATAAAATGTCTAGAAATTAATAAAAATCTAACAAGGAAGAAAATTAATTAAAATAGATAGAAAATTTTAAAATTCATTTTTTAACTTATAAAAATGCTTAGAATAATAAAATATAATTTTAGAAATTTTTTGAGATTTAATTGAATTTGTTTGTGTGAAATGACCAAAATGCCCTTGATTGACTACAAAAGGCTAATTAGAGACTTTTGGCTCATAAAAATTTTGAAAAAAATTATAATATATCTATTTTAATTAGAAAATTTTTATTTAACATTTTTTTACATTTTAAATTTATTTTATGTGATTTATTTTCGAAAATGGCATTTATTTGACATAAAATTGAGTTATTAGGCAATTATTTAACATTTTCCATAAAATAATTATTAAAAATTATATAATAAATAAAATTTTATAAAAATCTATTTTACTGGGTTTGGACGTTGCAGCCCCTTAGAAGCCCAAAACTATTTTATAAAAACCCAAATTAAATTATCTTAATTAATTAAATCATTTTACACCTTACATATATTTAAAAAATATATAAAAAATGATAGGATATTGTTGCTTACCTTCCACGCCAGTTTTGGGGAGGTAGCATTCTAGAGTGTTCAATTGGATTTTATCAAAGCCAATTTACATTTAATTTAATTAACTTAAAATTTGTTTAATATATTATAAAAAAACCAATTCTTATCTTTTACCACAAACTCTCATCCTCTTTCTTCTCCCTTTCTACTGTACATCTCTCTCTCCCCCTCTTCTCTCACTTTTCATTTTCTTACTCACTCAAACACACACCAAACCACACTTTGGTGGTAGATGGAAGCAAAGAGACTTACTCCCTTGGTGGTTTTCTCTCCAAAATCCTTCTCCTCTCTCAATCAAAGCTTCTATTAAGGTAAGGGGGAGTGGGGATTAACCTCTCTATTTTATTTACACAAAAGCTTGTGGGAGAGATTTGGCCCCCAAATCTCATTTAGTTTCTATTTTTCCTTATTATTTGTATAGGTTGTTCATGATAATTTCTATGGCTATATATTTTATATGATGATCTTGTGATGGTTTGTTGTGTTGGATAATTTATATGGTTTCTATTATTATTATTATTATTATTATTATTATTATTAATGTTGAGATTTATTGTGGTTATGTGGTGTTGATGATGTTTATTATCATTATAAATTGCTTTATGATATTTATATTGTTAAAAACATGGTTTATTCTCCATCCATGATTTTCGGTTTTTCATAGATACAAAGAGGAGAAAAATTTTATATTTGACCATTATTATTACTATTATTAGTTATTATTCTGGAAAAATAAAATTTATTAAGTTATAGATATAAACAATTATACACTGTTAATATATTATTCAAATCGGTTCACAGTATTTAAAACAGTATCTTAATAAGTATATACTGATTATATACTGTTAATAATTATATACTGTTAATAAGTATTTGGATATGTTGAAAAATTATTAAAACAGTGTCTTAATATACTGATTATTCATTAAAAGCAAATATTTATATACACGTTAAAAAAATATTTTTAAAGTTTGTAATATATATATGTATATTTAGAATGTTGTAACGAGTATATGATAAAAATAAATTTGTTTGAGATATTATAAAATAAAAGTGTATATAGTTTCTAAAAAAATAAATAAATAATAATATATATTCTGTTTTCGAAAAGTTTAAACATATGATTCAGTTTTATAATATATAAATATTATCCTGTTTCAGTAAAAGTAAATACTGTTTTATAATTTTAATATTATATAAGTAAAATAGTTTCACATATTATTATCTAAATAAGATAGTTCTAAATAAAAAATAAAATCAGTTTTATAAGTTATATAAATGTATGCGTATAATATTCTGGTAAAAGAAGTATATTTTTATAAATATATATAATTATAAAACTGTTTTGATATATTTTAATCTAATAGAAATTTCATATCCGGTTTTATAAAGATCATTTTAGAAATTATTGATTAAAATTTTATATACAAGAATCTAAAAAGATATATGTACTAAAAAAAATTAGAATTAAAAAAAGTAAAATAAGTTATGTATTTATAAATTTTATAAAAAGGTTAAAAGATTTATATTAAATTATTTAAGAACAAATTAATTATACCATAGATTTGTGATTGATGAGTTGAGATATTTGTGTTTTTGAGATTTGTGACAATACCTACTCAGAAAGGTATTGGTAGTTGAGTACCAAATTGTAGAAAAAACTCTACCGGATATTCCGAAGAGATATTGTGTAAAATATTGATTCTTTACCGATATTATGAAATGATACTGTGTAAAATATTGTTGAGTCTGACATACACTGATGAAATATGATGAGTCTGTTGAATTGATGACCATGCTATGGAGCATGTGTGCCTGTGGAATGGGAAGTTACAGTTTGGTACACTGTGGGATGAAGGAAGGGACTATTGATAAGGTATAGAGGGTACTGGTATCGAGTTGTGAGAGTCCTATAGCTAGGGTAGCGCCCAGGATGTCGAGACAACCACGTAACCGACTTGATAACCCTGACACTTGCTCAGCATCACTGAGATTGGTGTAGTGTATACCCCTAAGGAGATGCGTGCTCGTTTCTCGAGAAAAATGATGATAATGATGGTGTGGTACCATGATGAGGGGATACGAGCTCTCAATCACTTCCCAGGATAGATGATGATTGATGATAATCATCAGTGGGGTATGGATCCATACAAGTTATGATAGTTGGGTTGTTTTATGATAACTTAGGTCAAACCCTAGGTCCCCCATTGCATTTGTTTGCCAATAATTTGTTTGCTATTTAGGTTGTAGGCTAATCTTACAAATCTTTTGTGAAAATGATTTGAGGTTATACATATCCTCACTCCTTGCTTTGTTTCTTTCTTTCTATTTCTCTATTCTATACATGTGTTCGTGACATATTATGAACATAGAGAATGTTGATGTCAAGGATGCTACGACTAAGAAGAATTCAAAGGAAGGTGATGCCATAGAAGAATTATTGCAATTGTAGTACACACTTTATGTTTTGTTCTAGGATAAAGGGTGAGATTGTGAATAGTCACTGCTTTGACTTAGGTCCTTTTTGAGGGGTAGTTCTTTATTTCTCTAGTCATGTATTTATTCTATAACAAGGTTTAAACTAATCATATAGATAACAGTGATGTATGCTTATCATTGGAATGATGTTTACATCTACCGTGAACATATGTTGTTTTATAATTCCAGAATTGCATCAATTTCATAATTAAAAGAAAAAAAAATCTCTCACAATTTAACCAAAGTAAATCTAATAAAGTATGGGAATTAGTGTCAATGTGATTGGGTGTCACACTATTGGCAAACTCTTATCTCTCATTTTGATAGACATTAGCTCACACCCAGATGGATCAAATATGGTGCATCTCATGTCTTCAAAATGCAGGGTATAATTCGTTTCAAGCATTTGGCCCACACTCAAAAGACTTTGATTTATCTCAGGCACATATAAAACATTTGAAATGTATTTAGTACCTGAGGAAGTCTCTACAGCAACAACTCATTTGCATTTGACATCAACACTTTCTCCATTACCAATGGTGACTTTGGAGAAATAAGACTGATTCAACTCCTTGAAAATGCTAGCATCATAAGTCATATGATTTGTGCATCCATTGTCTATAAGCCACACCTCTTTGCTACTGCTTGCTGAATAGCAAGAAGCAACAAATAAATGGTCCTCATTTTGTTCTTAATGTTCAGCAACTTGGGCTTGTTGTCCCTATTGCTTTGTTTTGTTTTTGCAAACTTTCTCTGCATGGCCAAGCTAGTTGCAAGCTTTGCATTTGACTGTTGGCCTGAACCAATAGAAATTTTCTATATAATTCTTCTTCTTACGATGAGGACAAGGTGGATACTTGTCTTTGTAGCCTCCTCCTTTGTTGCTTTCTTCTTCTTTTTTTTCCTTTTCCTTTTTACCCACCAAATGGCTTTTTCGAAGAGCTACTGCTGCCCTTAGCTTTGCCTTTGGTACCAGCCACAAAAACACCTTCAACATTTTCTTCCATCCTTAAGGATCTTCTCTGTACAGTGGCTTGTAAAGCATTTACAAGTTCTGTAATTGATATTTGAGAAAAATCCTTATTTTCTTCAAGAAAGGAACTTTTTGACTCAAACCTTTCAGGAAGACACACAAAGATTTTCTCCACAACCTGTTGATCACTAAGTTCTTCATCTAGTAATCTAATTTGCGTAACCACCTTGGAGAGCCTATCTGCAAACTCCTTTACTATTTCAGCTTCTTTCATTTTAATTGCTTATAATTCTCTTCTCAAATTTAACACTTTCATCCTCTTTGTTCTTTCATTACCTTAGAACTCCTCCTTGAGTTTGTCCCAAGCCTCTTTTGTAGTCAAGATTCAAGATCTTGATAAAAACATCATGTATCGCTACTTGTATGATGGCAAGTGCTCTGCCTTCTTTAGCCACTTCTTCATTATGAAATCTTATCTGAGCCACTATTGGGTTGTCTGGTAAATGAGTTGGATTGCTTCCATTTTCCATTACTTCCCACAAACTATGACTCTCAGATAAGTTCTCATCTTTTTTGCAGCCTACAAATCATAATTTTGTTTTGCAAATACTAGAGGTGGAGGTAGGGAACTATTGTTGGAAGCCATTGGTTGAAGGTTTTTGGTGTAGGTTTTCTTGCTTGTTTTCTCTCACTTTATTTTTTAGTTTTTTTTTTTATCACTCACAAACCCTTAAAGATCAATGAAGCTCTTGATACCATGTAAAAATAAACACTAAGAGAAGAGAGCAAACAGAACATATAGCTTGTATGGTGGAATTGCAAGAAAAAAATTCGTTTTGCATATTTCAGCATATCTAGAATGACTTGTATATTGTGAAAATACAAAGTTACAAGCAAAAAAGTACAGGCAATGCTGGCTTAGTCTAACCACTTTCCCAAAACATGGATTATTACCCAATTTCACCAACTACAAGTTGACTAAACTGATTGCAAATTAGAAAATATAAAAACAACATATGATTTTACATCCAAAATATCAAGAAAAGTTTCAAATCTAACACATCCTGCAACTGCAAGACAATACAATTAAGCCCGAATGATAAATGGACGGAGCAGTTTGCATTCAAAGTGATTTTGAAATATCTAGCTTTAATGAGTTTTAATAGGCATTGTCAAGTAGTTCCATTTTCTTGTACCAAAACTGCATAGTTTAATGCTCTAAGCAACACAAAGAGGCTGGTGTTAGAGACCTTGAGGCTGTGTTCTTGCCATAACCTTAGGAAATCCATTTCCCTTGAAAGGTGAAAAAGAGGAGAGAGACAAGAGAGACGGGGGAAGACGAAGAGGGTAATGGAGGAAGAGGAAAGGAAAAAAAAAATCAACTAACAAAAGGACAATTTTGAGCCACTTTAAAAACATAAAGGATCAAAATGAAATTTTTGAAAGATAAATGATCAAAATAGAATTTCTTAAAAAAATAAAGAACCAAAATAGTAATTTAGCCTTTATTATATTTCACACTTATGTCTCCTTTCTCTCTCTTAGTTGTATAATTTATTGTATGAGTTAATGTACAAATCTAAAATGTAAAACATAAAATAAAAAAAACACATAATATAGAAAAACAAAGATGTATTAGGCAGCAAAACAAAAATAATTTGCCCAAAATTAAAATAAAAATAAATAAGATTAAAAATATAACATACGAAAAAATAAAAGAAATGTAATTTCTCATTTTTTTTTATTTTCCTACTTAATTTTATTCTGGTAACTATGTTCATGAATATGTAAATTTTAACTTGTTTATTTTTCTCTTAGTGAATAGCTTTTGGATTGCAACTTAATGGGATTGTTATCTACTGCTTTTGCACAATTTAAAAAATTAAAAATGTTAAAAATTAATTTAATCTTTTTAAAAGAATAAGTTTTAATTTTAAAAGGGTTAACTTAAGCATAATGTGTTGTTAACTTAATTTTTTTCGCAAGTTATTTTAGTTGAGACAGTTTACGTACTTCTAATAAGTTTTTCCTCATTTGAAAATAAAAGAAATTTTGTTTTAAATAAAAATGGCTTAATCTAGCTGTAACAACTTTGAATCTTGTGTTTTGTCATAGGTTTCTTTATCTGAGATAGTTTGGAGTTCTTCATCTTTTGTTATTTTTATGAAAAAATAATAAAATATTTTACTCTAGAATATAGACAACGATTCATAGTACGTGCTGATGTGTAGCTTCTCTACCTTCACGTGTTACAAGAATTATAAGAACTGATGTATAGTCACGTTATTTTACATTCTGTGTAATATGAATTTATCTAAGATAATATGAATTATGGGAATTATAATTTTGAGTTTCTCTCGTCAAACTAAAGCTAGAATACGTAAGAACATAATCAATATATATTCTATCAGGCTAACATTTTTTATATTATTATTTATTGTATTTTTTATCACTTTTATAAGGGTCAAATAAATAGTTTTTTAAAAGTTATTTTAAACTTTCACAATTAATTTAAGATTACCATTTTATAATGAGTTTAATAGTCATACACTGTCAATGTAAAAAGTTTTACACTGTCAACCAATCAGAAATCACCATTGATATGACTTTTAAAGTATTTATTATAAAAATCAACAAATCACAATAAATGATGGTTTGTAATTGAATGATAGTGTAAAATTATTTTACATTATCAATGCATGACCTATTTTCTCTTTTATAATAGATAATATAGAGTGTGGACATCTTCCAATTCATTCTCGAACTTTAAATCTCTTCTCAAAGACTATTTTTTTAAGCAAATAAAAGGTTTTTTTTTCAAAGTTTCTCCTCAATTATTGAACCTTGGTGACTACTTTAATTTTACCCATTTTACTTATTATTTTTAAATTTTTTGTTCATTGTCCAATTATAATTTCAGTCGTAACAATAACTATTTGAGCTGTTAGATAACCTTATAATCAACTTTAAAAGTATAATCAAACATCATATTTCATGAAAATGGATTCCCTTCTGCCTCTCCAGCTTCTTTAGCAAAGAAAACTAAAAATAGAAGCACACAAAAAAATAAAAAAGAAAACAGATGATGGAGAAAAAAAGTAGAGAGAGTTAAAGGGGCTGAAGAGAGCTGGAGAGAGTTTGAACTAGAGAGGATCCAAGCTCATATTTCATACATCACTAAAGTTAGGAATCATTGCATACTATATGATGATGTAAGTGAGATGTACCTGCTTTCAAAAAAAAGGTGAGATGTGTGACATCCATTCACATTGAACAACACACAAACTTATTTACTTATGTAAAAATGCAAGTGAAATTTTTTTCTCTGCTTTTAATAATAGAAAATTTGTAAATTTGACAGAATTTGAAAATGATAGTAAAAATAAAAAAATCTATATGTATTCATCATAGAACTGTACATCATGATTTCATAATCAAAAAAATTATTGAAATATAGGGAGATTAAAATATAATAGTTATGACTTATTCCCAGTACATTAAAAAGATCCTAGTCAGAGCAGTGTCCGTTTACCCCATCCCATAAAATAACAAACTATTAGACTAGCCCTATAGGTCTTCATCAACAGCTGGGTCTTCATTAACCGCAATCAATCATGCATAAGATGAAAAATAATGGAGTGAGATGATTTGTTCTAATATCACTTTTACATGCATGGTAGGAATTCTACCACACAATACAGATAAAACACAGTTGGCAATAAAAGGGGAACCTAAAGTTTATTCTATGTTATACAATTCTTGACTCAATATGGATCCATACTTTCCATTAGTGGGTAACAGTTCTTAACAGAACCTGGGAAGTGACTAGGAGTACATATACCTCTCTCAACATCATCTCATGGTACAGTCCTCATCATCATTAAGGAACAAAATAACAATTTAGGATATCCATTTATAGAGGTATACTCTCACAATTCTAGTGATGTTGAGCAGTTGTCAGGGTTATCAAGTTGGTTAAGTGATTGTCCTGGCTCAAGAGCGCTATCTTGGCCATTAGGACGCTCACCACTCGATACCATACCCTTAAGACCTAACCATGGATCCTGCCTTTCATCTTGCAGTGTACTAAACCGTAGCTTCCCTAGCAGGGAGTCATGCCACTGCATGTCAGTTGCTATACATCATTTACTAATTTATCACTTCATAATTTCTCAAACAGATGTTTCCCTAGTCTCATTTAATTTGAGCACCAGTACAATTAATATTTCTGCCTTTTATTGCAGAAATTGCACAATACCTCAAATTTTAACAGAATAACAATATAGTAATTATACTTTAATTATTAAAATTTTGGCAGAATAACAACTAAACAAATACATGTTAATTTTCTAAATTTGAATAGAGTAACAGTTTAGCAAGTGCATTTTAAGTTTTTAAAATTGGGCAGAGTAACAGCTTAACAAGTGCATTTTAATTTTCTAAAATTAAGCAAAGTAACAGCCTAGCAAGTATAATTTAAATTTGAGAAGAGTAACATCTTATCAATTATAATTTAATAATCTAAATTTGGGTAAAGTAACAACTTAGCAAAAACTCAAGTTTAACATTAAACAATATAACAATAATAATAATAATAATAAAACTTAAGCCTAAATGAGTTTAAGAGAAAACCCTTCCTACCAACATGCAAAGTGACAATAATTTAGAGCCAACCCGACTAGGAAGATAATGGAATTGTTGAGGCAAAGCTCCTAGGAAGAGAACTTTACTAGTTGCTAAAAAACTAGTAAAATTTTAGCATAAAAACAAAGTAAAAGAAAATTTCCTCTAGACAGAGAAGCTCTCTAAGAATTTGGTGGCTTGAGAGAGGGAGAGGTGTGTGAAAAATGACCAAGGATGAGAGGTATTTATAAAGGAAGAGAAGGCTTAGGTGTTTGATGACACAAGCCATTATGTCATAAATCTTATTTTTAATTTATTTTTAATTAATTTAGGGACACATATCAAAAATAGGGTGATGAATCAGCTATTCCTAGGTTGTGGACGTGCTCCCTTAGTTGTCTAGCTTCTAGATGTTAATTTTATTTGCCGGTAAATTAATCGATACCGATAAAATCGCCTAAACTTGAAAAAATTGACTTTTAATATCAAAAAAATTCAATTAAATGTAAAACTGGACAAATACATTATTTCTCATCAAAAAAAAAATTCTAATAATTAATTTTCATTTTTATTAACTTATTTCAAATTTTATTTATTTATTTTGTATTTTTAAGCTAAAAAATTCATAATAAATCCATTTTAATTCAATAAATACCAAAATTTTTATAAAAATTATAAAATTAAATTTTCACCTATAAATAAACTGAAATTACCATTTTCACCATTTTTGGATGTCAAACAAATACTGCCTGGCTTATTAGACACTAAGGGGCATTTTGGTCATTTTACACAAGAATTCTAGAAAATTCACAGAAATTTTCCAAAATTATATTTTAATATATATGACATGATTCCAAGCTCAACTTTACATTTTAATGTTAATTAATTGTTTTTCTCATGTCAGCCCTTAATGTCGAGAAGTAGGGACAAAATCATCATTTCACAAAAATTGTCTTAATAAATTCCTGAAAAATTTATAAAATTATTATTAATTATTCTAAGCACATAAATGACTTAAAAGTAAATTTTACGCACTTCTAACTATTTTTATCTATTTTCTCAATTATCCATTTATTCTAGGGGGAAAATAGTCATTTATCCTTTTCTGGACTCCGTTTCCCAAAAATTATTAAAAATCTAAACTAAGTACTATTCACTAATACGAGCGTAACCATAGGGATCAAATTTTTGAGATTCCCATTCGGTTCTTCATAAATAAATACAAAATAATTAGAAAAATAATTTGATAGGCAAAAAAAATATAGGGGTGTTACAAGATGTACCTAAGTTGTACATGAATGTTCACAAGCCGGCAAGCCCTACACTACAGTTTACACTTTTTCTTTTCGTTTTTAATTGCTCTGTGTGCTTGGTAGAGAATAAGGGTGTACATGGGTCGAATTGGGTCGGGTTTGGCTAAACTCGTTACCTAACCCGATTAAACTTGTATGGGTTGGGTTCATGCTTTTTTAGTGTTAGACCCAAACCAAACTAACCCAGTCATTAACAGGTTGGTTTGGGTCGAGTAATCGGGTCCGTGCTATTTAAAACTTGTTAATTTTTTAAAAATTGTATTTTTTTTCTTATAAATTTTGACAGATTATAAAAATATTGTATTTAGTTTTGGACTTTGTTTCTCATTATTCTTGTTTCTAAAATTAATATAAAACTTACAAGAAACTTAGAATGAGAATCGAGAGAAAAAGAACAACAACAACATGCATGGAATATGTAGTGATCCAAAATTAACAAGGGTTCACAACTTTATGGGTGTGTGGGGTGTCTTTACTCTTTGTCTTATTTAGTATTAGTAATTCACTAATTAATGATTATTAGTATATAAAATATATAAAAAATAATAAATTAAATAAAATGTCACTTTAACGGGTCAAGTTTATAGGTAAACGGGTCCATAAATTAAAACCCGTTACCCAACTTGTACTTGAATGGGTTGGGTCGGGTGCAACCCAAAAGCTCAAAAAAATCGAATTGAAGTAATTAGGGTCGATTTGGGTCAATTCGGGGTCAACAGGTTACCCGTACCCATGAACACCCCTAGTAGAGAGGAAAGAAATAAAGGGAAGAGAGGAGAAATCAGTGAGAAATAAAGTAGAAGTTAAGGTTGTTTGGTTGAAGAAAAATAGAGAGGAAGTTAACTTTTTAAGATTATTTTTCATTTTAATCATTATTATTATTAATATTATTTTATTTTTATTATTAATATTTTTTTATTAATATTTTATTATTATTATTATTATTATTATATAAAATAGAACAGCAAAACCGATTTACATGCAAGTAAATCGATTTATAAAACTTATAAATCGATTTACTTGCAACTAACAAAGGAGAGCAACCGGTGCAGACGGTTTGCGCGGTAAATTCCACACTTTTCTTCGCTAAACAACGAAGAAATATTTAAAGTTGGGTCTCACAATTTTTTTTAAAAAATTTCTCACACTTCCATTCAATCAAACAACCAACTTCTTCTCACTTCCACTCTCTTCCTTCCTCTTCTCCTTTATTTCTTCTCTACTAAATAGCTCCTAAGTATTTTCAGACTTTTGAAGTATTAATTTTATCATTTTTTCTATGAATTTAATTAGAACATATTAATAACATAAAAAAAATTTACACTATTATTTAATTATAAATTATTATATATAATAAATTTGTTAACTTTGTAGTTATTATTTTAAAAGTTATATCTATAATAGTTTTTAATTAGTTGATAATGTAAAATTTTTATACTAATAATATATGAAAATTAATTTTTTATTTTATTTTGATTCAAGATCCTCGAGATGTTAATGCTCTAATGCTGTGTTTGGTAGGGAGGAGAGAAATAGCGGGAGACGAAGTAGGTAGAAGAGAAGAGAAGTAAATGAGAAATAGAGTGGAAATAGAGGTTGTTTGATTGGAGAGAAGTAGAGAAGAAATATAGTGGAAGTTTGCTTTTTTGACTTTTGAATATTTGAAATGGAAGAATAAAATTACGCTTATACCCTTATACCCTTATTTTTTTTACTGCGATATTTGTTGAAAAAGTCTAATAACAAAAACATATATTTGATTATGCTACTCACATAATTGAATACATGACCATAACAGTACTATATATTCGAATATGTGCTTACCATATTCAAATATATGGCACAGTGTATATTCGAATAAAGTTTACTGACATTCGAATATATATATATATATATATATATATATATATATATATATTAGTAAATATTTATATATTAGTAATTGTTTATATATTTATTTAATTTTAAAAATCAAATTTTGAATTTTAATATGTAAAACACATATTCAAATGCGTTTTACATATTCGAATATGTATACACATATTGGAATATTGTGTTCATATATTTGAATATATGTTTTATATATTCGAATATGTAAAACACATATTCGAATATTGTGTTCACATATTCGAATATGTGTTTAATTGTACACAGTATTCGCAAAAGAACGAGGGTATTATCGAACACTTGCAACCAACGCTGCATTTCTTCGCACTTTTGCGCATATTTGCGATGATTACTTTTAGCGTGGGACCCACCTAAAATTTAAAAACTTTCATGCTATTTCACTTGCACCAAACAAACGAAAATCAACCAATTCTGCACACTTTTGCGTTCTTCTCTTCCCTTCTTCGCCACTTTGTCACTACCAAACACAGCTAGGGGCAGACCCAAACTTAGATGAGGGTGTGCAAATGCACCCCCTCAATTTGATAAAATTACAAATAAATATATTAAATTTTTATATTTTGCCCCCTCTATTTTAATATATTTGAACCCACTACTAAGGGTGGACCTATAATTAAATAAGAGTTTTCAAATGCACCCTCTTAATTTGATAAAATTACAAATAAATATGTTAATTTTTTATATTTTGCCTCCCTTATTTTTATATATTTGAATCTATTATTTTCAATTTTTTATTCTTTTCATGTATTTATTATTTTTTTATTGATAATGAGTTGATCATTTAACGATTTCAGGATATGAAATCACGTAGAGGACAATTATAAGGTATGTTATTTATTTGATTAGATATATTAAAAGTTTATGATTTTAACATGTATGTCTTTATGTTTATATGTATGATGATAATAATAATAATTTTTTATTTTTTAAATAGATTATCTCCACTAACTTGAAGTCTTAGATCTGCCACTAAACACAGCGTAAAGGTGGCTGCAACATTAAACAAAAAACAAAAAACTGGATCATTAGATAGTAGATACAGAAGAGAGAGAGTTTAAACTGAAGTGTACGTTTTGAGGTGCTAAGAAAAGTACCACCATATTGTGTTTAGGGTTTAGTACCATCATATTGCTAAGAAAAGTACCATCATACTGTGTTTTCCACCATGTTATTTATACGTGTCTTGAGGGACCAGAAGTGTTACAGTATTTAATAGTGGTAATTTTTTTAGGAAAATGTTAAACATAGGATGTATGCCTGAATGGGTGAAAGAAAGAGATAGAAAAAAAGAAAAAATAAAAGAAGTGAAAGAAATTGATAAATATAATAAATGATAAAATAGTAAATGAAGAGAAAAAAAAAATAGAAGTGAATTATAAGAAAAGCTAAATATATGGGTATAATAACTTGTTTTTTTTAATGCTTGCTTGTTTAATAATGGCAAGTGGCAACAATCAGCTCATAGAGGAACTAGAGGTGTAGATATTTTCTTTAAATAGTGTTTGTCTTAATTTTTTTGTAGCTTTTCTTCTTTTAAAGAGAAGTTAGGTCAAACACATTTTTACAAAAGTTCTTAAATAAATAAAAAAAGCTTATTTATAAGAAAGAAAAAAAATTAAAAAAAAAAGGAAGCTTAAAAAGAAGGTCTCTTGAATAGCTTTTGTAGAGCTAGGTGGCTTATTTGAAGGTTTGTCTTCGAATTTCTCCTGCTACTTTTTTTTGTCACTTCTTTATGTCATTTTTTATGTGATAAAAAATTATTATGTGATTTATAAAAATCTCAAAAACATGACTTTCATACACACACATGTTGTTTGCAAATTGCAAATTATAATTAAAACACATATATTTGCAAATTATAATTAAAATAAAATTTTATTAATTAAAGTATTGTTTTCATTTTTAAAAAAATATAGTCTTAAGTATCTATATTTTTCTATTTATTTTTATTATCATTAAAATAATTTTATAAATATATTTTTTTATAAATATATTTTTTATTGGACAAGATAACTAGTTTTAAATAAAATTAAAGTTTTTAAAATCTTTTACCAAACAACTTTTAATTTAAAAGAAACTTTTAAGTTAAAAAATAAAACTAACAAAGAATTTTTTTTTTTTTTTAATTTGTTATTTCCAACTTTAATTTATAGGTAGTTTTTAAGTAAAAAAAAAAAGGCCAAATATACCCTTAGTAATAAAAGAGCCCGAGTGGGATGCTTATGGGCTCTTTCATGCTCAAAAAAATAACAAATAAAAATTAGTGAACTCAAATATAAGTAAATTTTAACTATTTTTATCCTATTTAATCAGGGTCGGTCCAACATTAAGTGAGACTTAAAGCAAATTTTAAAAGAGACTTTTTTACTTTAAATCACAATTTATTTTATATGCACCCGCCAAAATTTATTTTTTTAAAAAATTGAAAAAACGATCAAGTTCAATGTTGTTGGCGAATATAGATCCCAAGCATATACTAGCGTAAGATTGAGAATTTTATTCTTTTAGTTCTTTTATTATTTTTTTATTTTCATTTTCTACAAACTCTAAACTTAAATTTAAATAATTTTAAATTTTGATTGTGGATTAGATTTGAAAGAGGAGAGAGAGGAGAGAGGAGAGAGGAGAGAGAATATTTTAAAAATAAAAACTATTTAGTTTTTTAAATATATTATTTTTGTGGATGGATTAGATATCCATCTGTAAAAAATTGTTAATAGATGGATTGGATGGATATTATTAGGTGGATCATGGATGGATTGAATTTTTTAAATTAATTTATAATGGATCAAAATGGATTAATGGATTATTTTTATCCAATTCATTATAGTCTGACTAAAAATTTATCCAATCCATCCGTTTGCCATCTCTATTTAAATGAGAGAGCTATATGTTGCGTCTTTTTGCCAACATATATGGCCTTTTTACTAATATATGTGACTTTTTTTGCTTTACAAAAACTAATAACAAATAATGTTAGTTAGTCTAAAGCTTGAGTTTTAGTAGCTTTACTTTTGGGCTAGCCCTTTATTTAATGATATCATTTTAAAAATATCCTTTAATTAATTGAGATTCTATTTTCAATAATTTTTTTATTCTTTATTTTAAGTTTCAACAAAAGACACTTAAAAAAAAACTTTATCTTATAAATATAATTAGTAAAATTAAATGATATTAATTAACTTTTTTAATTAACATAAATGTTAATTAACTTCACGGGTCGAGTTAGGGTCGGGTTTGGCCAAACCTATTATCCAACCCGATCAAAATAGTTTGGGTTGGGTTGGGTCGGGTTCATACTTTTTTTGCATCAAACCCGACCCAAACCAACCCGATCATTAACGGGTTGGTTTGGGTCGGGTAATTGGGTCCGTATATTTTTTTGAAAAAATATTTTTTTAAAAATTGTATATTTTTTTATAAATTTTGACACATTATAAAAATATTGTATTTAGTTTTGGACTTTGTTTCTCATCATTCTTGGTTCTAAAATTAATATAAAACTTATAAGAAACTTAGAACGAGAGTTGAGAGAAAAATAACAACAATAATATGCATGGAATATGTAGTGTGTGTGTGTATATATTTCCAAAATTAATAGGGATTCATAACTTCATGAGTGTGTGGGGTGTCTTTAGTCTTTGTCTTATTTAGTATTAGTAATTCAATAATTAATAATTATTAGTATATAAAATATATAAAAATAAAAAATTAAATAAAATGTCACTTAACGGGTTGGGTAACGGGTACACGGGTCTGTAAATTAAAACCCGTTACCCGACCCATACTTGAACAGGTTTGAATGGGTTGGGTTGGATGCGACCCGAATGCTCAAAAAAAAAAACGACCCGAACTAATTATGTCAGTTTGGGTTGGTTCGGGTCAATGGGTTACCCGTACTCGTGAACGGCCTCCAGTACTGCTGGGGGTTTGTTTAATGTTGGAGCAAGCTTATTCAACACGCTACTCTCAACAACTTTGATTTTGTTAGCTCTGTAAAACAAAATTAAAAGAGAAAAATTAAAAGAGAAAATATGATGAGAAAGAAAATAACGTGAAAATAAATAAATTTTTAAATTATTTGAATCAGGAGAAATATAAATGAAACTGAAAAAAAAAAAGAAAAATAATTTTTTTTTATAAAAACACATATGTCTCTAACTAGGAAAATATTTTTAATTAAAAATAAAAATATCTTTTACAAACAAAAATAACAAGAAAAGAAAGAATTTTTGCTCTATTTTTCTCTTATTTTTAACAAGATGTGTTATTCATACAATAATTTATATAATAATTTATACAATATTATTTTCTGTGTTAATCTCTCTCCATCACAATATTTATTATATTTCACATTTCTCTCTCTTTTCTCTCTTTGTTGTAAAATTTATTATATAAATAACATTTCTCTTTTCTAACTATTATGGAGAAAAAGGTTTAATACATCTCAGGTAATTATTTTCTTTCTTCTCCATTTTCTAAGTAAGCTAAAACAATAAAAGATACACAAAAAATAAAATTTAATTTTAATACATTTCTTAATATAATTTTTTATACTGTCAATTAATTAAAATTTACTTTATGTATAACTTTTAAAACAATTATTATAAATAAAAAATTTAATTACATAACTATTCATAATTAGATGATAATATTTTTTTTTACTTACAATATATTTCAATTAAATTTTAAAAAACATAATTCCTTTCTTAATTACTCGTATTTTCTTTCTTAGTCTCAAGTAGCCAAATACTCAATGGGTAAAAGAAATACACTAATCTTATTTTTTTATAATTTTTTCTAATATTTTATATAAAAATATTAAATGAAAAAATAAACATATTGAGCGTCTTAGAAACTTTAAAAAGACGCAATGTTTTTTTTTTTTTTATCTAATAAATAAGAGAGAGAGAGAGAGAATTAATAAGAGATTTGTAAGAAGATTTAAAAATTATTGAAAGAAATAATTTTTATCTCCCCGTATAAACACTTCTATAGTGAGTATTTTCCCCATTTAAACATACAATATAGACCACTACGATTATGTTCATTTTATGCGTATATTCTTTAACTCTTCATTTCGACACTTAATATTTACTAACTTTAGCAAAATAATTTTATAAGTCTCCCACTACCAAGGTCAACTAACATGAGGATCTTTAGCCTATCAAAATGGAGGCCATACACCATTCCTTAGGAAAACAGTCAAAACACAATAAACATCTAGTGTGGCAATGGGCTAACATGAGGATCTTCAGTCCATCAAGGGCCCAACATCACCTCGTAAGAGTAGATAGGGATGCTTATTATGTAACACAAATTCTAAAATTAGGTAAATGATGAAACTATCAAATCGACCGAGTGTGAGATTTCGGGGAAAAATCCTAATCTCTTGCAAATAACCCTAAATAAAAGTTTCATTTTTATTTTTTAATCTATCTCGTGTAACATGCATGTAGGTATCTCTCCTTAATTTTAACATCTACTTCATTGTTTACTAATGTTTAGAGAAATTATTTGTTCATTTTGTAAATTATGAAAATAAGCCAAACTATGTCAGTCTCGATACAATTTTAAAGTTATCTGTTCATTTTTGTTTTTTTTTTGTGAATCATGAAAATATGCAAAGCCACGTGAGTAGCTGAAAAAAAAAAACAGTTTAAGGTTTTTTTTATTGGTATACAATAATCACACTGAGGTTAGAATCTATAGCCTTATGTATATTACACCAACTCTTACCACTAAGCCAACCCTAGTGGATTTTTCTAAACACCTCATATTAGGTATTTTGCAATAAGTGCAGTAAGAAGTTGGTCTCAATGAAATTAAAAAAAATAAATAAATAAATAAATAAAAGAAAAATGATTGAGTCCTTTAAAATTGGTGGGTTTTTTTTGCATAGTAAATTGATATATACTTTTGGAAATGTGAGGAGTAGCTAATTTCCACTATGGAAAGAAGTCATACCACCGCTTGTGAAAAGTTAATATGGCATCCCTTACACGTTCAAGAGGGGAAGTGAGGAATCCACAAGCATGAGTGATCACTTAAGTAATAAAGTGTTTCTTCTAATTATGTTTGTGTTATGATTTTGTCAAATAAGTTGAGCTTTTACACCAAATGATTTGTGTTACGATATTTCAATTTTTACAATAACTTTGCGGTAACAAGAATTGTCAAATTGATAATCTGATAAGAAATATATATATATATATATATATATATATATATATATATATATATATATATATATATTAATTACAGGAGAGTAAGTGGAATGTGAATTGAACATTTAATTTAAAAAAAGATCATAGCACAACATAAAGAAAATGAAGATGAACAGGACAAAAGCTCAATTTTTTTATTACTCAATAAATCATGGGATAAAATACAAAATACACAAAAAATAAATATATTCATTTTTAATTATCATTTAGTAATTATATTTTCTCTCTCTTCTCTCAAAATAATTATACTCAAAATAGTTTTTGTCATTTGACCTAATATATAAATCTCAACTTCGTGTGTAGTTAAATCATAGAAGTAAAAATATATAAAAATAAAATTAAAGTATATCTTACATATATATTCAAAATAAATGATATTAATGTAAGTAAAATATTATGTTATACAAAATATCATATATTAGGGCAAGAAGTTTTATTATTAATACATAACTATTAAAAAAAATATTTTTAAAAATATACAACATCAGACCAAGGTGAGACAATCCTAAATATAATTCAAACCCGTCCTCGAAATACATAAGGTTTAATTTCTAAAACTTGAACTTGTCAAAATTAACTTTAAATTAAAACGGGTTAGTAGGATGAATCAGGTCATAAACACTTCTATTGATTTCAATATTTATAAAATTTTATAATAATTTAGTGATTCAGTTTTGAAGAATTATTTAGTTACTTTTTTTGGAATCAGATATTCAAATTGTATTATGTAGTTTAATT
The DNA here is from genome assembly GCA_004329165.1 of Spatholobus suberectus. Lineage (NCBI taxonomy): Eukaryota > Viridiplantae > Streptophyta > Magnoliopsida > Fabales > Fabaceae > Spatholobus > Spatholobus suberectus. Next base: position 13,109,207 of record CM014729.1, on the reverse strand, counting down.
TTAAGAACCTAACTGGATTATTTCTTATAAGGGAAAAGAGCTTTTAAAAACATCTTACATGGTGTGTAAATTATAGTATACAGTGTCAACGGATTAAAATTCCATGCAAGCATTTTTGATAAATTAAACAAAATTTTATTAATAAAAAGATTAATGTATTTTAGGAAAGTAATTTTTTTTAATTCAATTTTAGGAAAGTAATCTTGAAAGACTATTTAATGATTTTTTTCTTTCAGAATCAAACCATATTTAAAATGTTATTAATTTAAAAAATTATTAAAGTCAAATTATTTTTAAATTATAAAAACTATTGTTAATTTCAATATTCATAAAATTTAATAATAATTTAGTTATTCAATTTTAAAGATTTGTTTAGTTATTTTTTCTAGAGAACAAGTTATATTTAGTAGTTTTAGAGGCTAAATTAAGTCGTTTCTTATAAGGGATTTTTTTTTTTTAAAGATCTTAATGTTAGAAATTATAAAATGTTGTGTCAACGAATTAAAATATCACATATACAATATATATTGATTATTAGATTTTATCATAAATGGTCAATATTAAAAGTCAAAAGTATGTTAGTTTTTTAAAAGTCATATGACTTTTTTAGGTAACCACATGACATTAAATCTTAAATATCCGTGGTTTATATTTAAAAATGAGTCTTTTACTGTATATGTTACCTCTCTCTCTCTCTCTCTCTCTCTCTCTCTCTCTCTCTCTCTCTCTCTCTATCTATCTATCTATCTATCTATACACACACACACACCCCATAGGTATGCTCCTTGAGGGACAATCTTGCTCAAACTAAGTATATAACACCCTTAACTATCAACCTTTCTGCAACTCAGATTTGAACTCTAATAGCTCAGAAGCAGAAATGGTGGTAGATTTTTTTTTTTTAAAAAAAACCTTTAAAATCGAAATTTTAGCATAATATGAAACAAATTTTTTTCCATGTAAAACAAAATAAGAGTTTTACTACTAAACTATTAGTAAAATGCCCTAATAATGTAATACCACTAAAAATGAAATACAAATCAAAGTTCTAATGTAGTATAAATATGCAGTTACATATTCTTGACACAAAAAGGGTTTACATTACATTCTAATGATACTATAGCATAGTTTACTAGACAATTGGATACTCCTCTAGATTAGAGCATTACCATTCTAATCTTAAGGGAACACTAGTTCTGACACCACACTAGATTATCTCGACATCTAGTGTTATAGGATCAAATTATAAAATCGTTATTCCATAGGAACGGGTCTTCTACCTCTTTAACCATGCTTTTGTCGTGTCACTCTGATACCATCTTGGTTAGGGGTTGTAATCCTTCTAATCCATGTAATGCCTCCAAATAGTGTGACTCTTTTGTCGATACCACGTATTCTTAAGCCATGTACATGCTTATGTATAAACCAAAAAACAATTCGCTCCTTATCTTCCTTCCAAACATTCATAGATGAAGGAAGTGACAGATTAATTAGGGGCAAAAACTAGACAATTTGAATCCAAGAAATCAAATAAACCTAAAGACTCACCCAAACTATAGTTTATATCACACAATTTATATGACAAGCATTAACATAGTCATATCATAAAATAAACTATAAAATCATGTATCAAACATCATAACATTTAGTAGAGAGCACATTTACAATTCATAACACATTATCACAGCATATGTAATAATCATAGTCATTGCACACACATAATGCATCTCATTCCCATGTTGCACACAAACAAATATTTGATGCATGACTTATCAATTTATTGTCTGTTTATCAATTATTTTTATTGAGTTATTCAATAAATCCAAATGGTAGCACTACTGTTTATGCTACTACCATCCGAAATTGATATGTCTTATACCACACCAATTCTAGGGTTTTATTGAGATTCTTTGTCAATGCAATGCATGTGAGCCCATAATCCACTTAGTATTCATCAATATCCATGAGAAATGATTGGGAGTACATATCTCTTTCTCGCATCAAGGTACAATCCTCATCATCATTGAGAAAACGAGCCATCTTTCAGCTCAAGACTATCACAGTCCAAACAGAGGTATACTCTTAACTAATCCTGGGATCCTGAGCAAGTGTCAGGGTTATCAAGCTAGTCATGTGATTGTTCTGGCTCAAGAGCACTACCTTAGACATTAAGACGCTCACCACTCGATACCATACCCCTTAGACCTTAACATCTGGTTCTTGTCTTTCATCCCGCAGTGTATCAAACTATGACTTGCCTAACCAAAAACACATGCCATCAGTGCATAGTTCATAGCATCAACACATATGCCTATTATATATGAACATCCATAAAAACACTATATTCAATTACAAACATTCATACTTTTCTAGAAAATCTAACAAAACCTTCTCTATTTTGGTATATTCCATCATAACTCTTATTAGGTATGGACAATATATCAATAGAAAGAAACCATGGCTAACATGTCCATTCCACAAATTCCATTCATTTCATTAAAATTGTCATCACAATCAATTGACCATTTATAGGTAACATTAATACCATACATTCCATTGATTCAATTCCACTTTCATTTTGTCAGTGTGACCAACATACACTCAATCAATCATTCAATTAATTTCAATTCACCAAAGTATGTCCCATCATTCATATTTTCATTCACTTTTCATAGCCAAAGTTATTATCATTTCTTTGTTCAATCTATATCCGTCATCATAGAAATCAATCAAACATAATGCACTTATAGGTATCAATGGTCAAATAGTCTATGTACACCAAAAATATCAATTTAGCTTTTGTTTCACTTACAATTCCTTTAAAACTAAATATGTTATATTTATGTATGCATATTAGTGAAAGACACACTTTGACAAAATAAACCATGTTAAGTGAAATTTGAAATTCAAGTTATTAACCATTAACTAGTCATGCTACTAAGTGCTAATTAACAAAATAATTACATTTCCGATTTAAGAACACACATTCTATTAGACTTCTTAATTTCTAATCAAAATACCCAACTAATTACCACTTAGTTATACCATTCCCTAAACCTTAATTATCTTGGATTTATTTTAAATAATGGTCAAAGTCACCAATTTCGCAAATAAGCTCACACATGGTATCATTTATAAAACATTGATTATGACTCTAGCTAACCCAAGAACAAATCACAATTTCATGTCCACCAACTTTAGAATCCAAGGTTTACCACAAGTTATCAATTATGTAATTCATCCAAGGTTTACCACTAGTTAACAAATCCAAAGTCCATTATGAATGAGAGACATTAATATACTCTTGTCATATTCCATATTACCTTTATATTACTAAATCAATGGTTTTAATTACCTATATACATGACACAAAGCATAAAGCCAAATTTTGGGAACACCAATTGCATTATTAGAAAGGTTTATGTTTTGTACCACCTTCAATACCTTGTATTTGTCAACCATTTTAACATAGTAAATGAATTTTTCTTATGATCATCTTTTGCAGCCCTAACCTTCAATATGTCTAGTTTCTAAATATAATTTTTTTCAATTTTTACAAAACATTTGACAGGATAGTAGTCAATCAAAAATTTACCAAATATTTATCACATGCAATTAAATTACGAAATTTTACAGGAATTTTTTAGACATATAGAGACATCTCTATATCGAAAATCATGCAAAAAGTCCAACAATGTAGGGAGTTATATATGAAAAATAGAGGCTATTATATTGCAGTAAAATTCAGCAACTTTCAATTTAAACTTCCAAGCATCTAATCAAACATCAAATATGCATTTTGAGCAATTCCATCACCAAGAATATCACACAAGGTCCAACTAAGCTCTATATGGTCAATTATGCAAACACATCACAAGTATAATCCTCAAGAGTCATACAATTGAAATTAACGACATACAATTGATCAAAACCACATTCTAGGCTCAATTTAAATCCATCTAGCCTCTACCCCCCTTACCCATTGGTGACTGTGGCTATCTGTAAGAGGGCAGGAGAGGGCTTTGTCCATCCATTCTAATCAAGCTCCTAATTGCATAATCAAAACGAATAAAGCACCAATTAGTGTTTTTATCCAAAAGCCTTATAATTATTGGATGGAATTCAAGAGAGTGGATGGAGTTCAAGAGAGATTGATGGAGTGTGGCATGGGTGTGAATGGGTCGTGGAGAAGAAGGAGAAAAAGGAAAAAGAAGAAGAGTCCCACCTACACTTGGATTGATTTCAAATTGAGTGGGAGAACCTTGGAAGCTTGATTCTTGAAGGAGATTTTGAAAGGCATGGAGAGCTTTGGAGGAGAAATGAAGTGTTTTGGTGGAGGGGAGGTGGAGTTCTACGAGTTTAATAGGAAGGGAGAAGGAAATGTCAAGTTTCCTACCACTAATACATTTATACAAGTCATTAAAGTTGTCGGTGTCTCGACTGCATTTGTTTTAATTTCAACTCAACTGGTTTGCAGAGAGTTAAAGCTAAGGATATTAGATTTAATCTATTCTCTCTTTGGTCATATATCTGAAGTTTCTCTACAAATAGAGCAAAAAACGATCAGTTTGTTTTACAAAAGATTTTATGAGCTATTTATGAACTTATTTTTAGAAAACTGCTACACAGGTTTCAGTTTGAGTTCTCCTTGTTGAGGTAAAGTTTAGACACACTAATAAAGTTCTTGTAATTTTTAAAGTTCATTTAATATTTCTAATTGTGTTCTATAAGTGCTCGTTGACACCTTTTATTCAAATATACTAAATTACAAAAAAAAATTGATTTTTTTTTTCAATTTTTTAAAAAAAATTCATGATAAATTTCGAATCATTTTTTTAAGTTTAAAAATTATTTTTCTAAAATTTTTTGACCATTCTATAATTTATCTCTTAATTATCTTTCCTTATTCTAATTTATTAATTGCAACAAATCCAATGTTATTTATAAAATTAACAAAAATTATTTTTATCTCTTAAGTACCTTTCTAATATTATTCTAAGGCTAAAATGTAAAATTTTCAACTTTAGAAATGTCTATGCTAATTATTTAGACTTTTCTATATAATTTCAATTATTACCTTTATTATTATTAAATATATATATTACTTGTTATCTTGATATAAACTAACTTTTTCAAGACTTATAAATTTTTGTCTAGATTTTTAATTACCAACATAAGACAAATAAGCAATTATTAATCATTAGATAATTATTTATGTGAAATTTAAGGATATTACAAAGTAAAACCACTATGAGTGACAAAACTCTTCATTCAAGTATATAATACAGCTACGTATCCAGAACTCGAACCTAGACTATTGGTTAAGCTGAAACAAACCTATGATAGTTGATCCATGCACTCAGTTGTCTCTTTCTTTGTATAAGTATTCATAACTTAATAAAATATTTTCTTTGGTAAGATAAAGACTTTTTTTTTTTGTTACCATGTTATAAGTGCAAAATATCCACCAACTTTGTTAAGCACTAATCTTAGTCGAGAAACTTGGCTAACTACCTTTAGTGAGACTTCTTCTCTCAACTACGTTTTTTCTATCCACACAAATCGAACTTGAGGCTTTACTTAAAAAATTCCAACCTAATTGCACCCGAACCAACGTAATATTAGTTGTGCGATAAAGGCTTTATTATTATTTTTTGAATAAAATAAATAAACACATTCTACAATTTAATTCTATTGATCTAATTTTCATATAGCTAAATAAACAAACTCAAACACTATAAATGATTAACATAATAGTTCTTTTTAACTTTGAGTTTATTTTAAATATTTGAATGTGATGTTAATTTTCGTTTAAATCATCCTCATTATAAGTCTTTTAAAGTGAATAAGTACATAAAAAAAAAGATTCATTTATAATTGATTTAGAATTAATTAAGTTTAAAATATAATTTAATTTAAATTAGTTATAAAATACACTTTTATTTTATCACTTTACATGATTACTTACTATAAATAAGATAAATCTAATACTGTTCATAAATGGAACATTTGAACTATTATAAAAAGAGAAATCTTTAATATATTAGTAGTAATTATTTTCTAAACAAAATTTGGCATATTATTTATGTTCATGTTAATAATTAAAGTCAATAATAATGATCAAATTAAATCCCAATTTTAATTAAAAAAGATACGAACAGAATTTGTAATATTTTTTCACAATAAACTCTTTGTCTATTATAGCTATGAAAACTCAATAAGAATTCTTAGTTCTAGGCTTAAATACACTTTTGGTCCTTTATCTTTTTACTAAAATTTGTTTTAGTTCTTTATCTTTTAAAAGATTCATTTTGATCATTTAACTCTCAAATTTGAATCAATGTTGTCCTTTTGTTAAAAGTGATTGTTTTTTATTTTGGGACATGATTTTGAATCTTTTTTTGATCGATTCAAAACCTGAAACTTGTCCTATTAGATTTATCTACATGAAAACTATAGAATCCAACTAATGTTCGAACCAAAAAGGACCACAAATATGGTGAAAAACGCGTGAAAAGTAAGTCCTATGAACAAACAAAAAAGAATCTGATATTAGATTTTTCTGTTTTTCAGTTGTTTGTAAGACTCATTTTTCACCATGTTTATGGTCCTTTTTAGTTTAAACATTAGTTGGGTTTCATAGTTTTCATGTAAGTGAATCTAATAAGACAAGTTTCAAGTCTTGAATCGATTAAAAAAAAGTTCAAAATCATGTCCCAAAATAAAAAACGACCACTTTTAACGAAATGATAACATTGACTCAAATTTAAGAGTTAAAAGACAAAATAAATCTTTTAAAAAATTAAAAGACTAAAACAAATTTTAATAAAAAGATAAAAGACAAAAAAATATTTTTAAACCCCTAGTTCTATTGGTTAAAAAAAAAGAAAAAGGTGCATAAATTATTTGTGGGGGTCCTTGTTGGGATGTACACTTCCATATTAATTTAATCTAACATTAACAAAAAAAAATTAAAAAATCCAAGAAAGCAGAAGCCAGAAAGAAGAGAGGGTGAGCACATCACTACTTGGCGACGAAGTTATTAGCTATCTACTTTTCTCTAAGTCAATAATATCACACGCTTTTGATGTTGCACTCTTTGGAGTTCTGATACTCGTCTATCTGCTGTTAAGTTTTGTGCTTAGTAAATTGCAAAGGAAAGAGAAGAAAAAGGATGATGGAGAATCAGAGCAAGCAAGTTACCTCGTTGACCACGACACGTTTGTCTCCTCTGGCCAAACCCTTCACGCTCAACCGCTCTCCCCTCCAACCCTCTTCAAGTTCCCTTTTTGAATGGTACCCTTTTCTGGAATCGCCAAAAGAAGGTGACTTTGATGGGATTGGGGAGGATTTTTCGTTGCCCACTTACTCACCCTTAGGCCATGGGAAGCAAGGAGGGGATTCTCATGAGAGCTTGTTCGGCAAAGGAAGTGATGTTGCATACAAAGGTAGTTTATTTTATTATTATTATTATCTTTTTTTTTTTTCCATTTTTATGGTTTGCAAATTTTCTTCTGCTGTCTTAGTTTGATTGAATGACTGGGGTGCTCATGTTTGACTCTGATCTTTGTGTTTTTTCTTCTTTGTGTATCACCATGTTGATGTTGATAATGATTGTGCTTTTATTGTCTTGTTGGTTTTCAAGCCCTTAGTTTTGACTTTTGATGCCAATGTTTCATTTTAGATGCATTTAAATTTATGTTACCTTAATAATTGATTTTGCTGTCATACAATTTATTGAACATATTAAGCTTTTTACTGCTTATATGAGGGTTAAAAGCAGGAAATTTCTCTGTTTTGTTTTTTAGACTTTTAGTTTCTTTCTCCTTTTCATATTAAGAGCCCTTGTAAGACTCTGAGCTTTGTGTTTTAAGGTTGTTGACATGCAGTTACGCGTATATAGTTTAACCATTGAGGAGCATGTGGTTCTAAAAACAAAGAAGAAATTGCTAAGACAATAGAGAAATCTTTATTGCTGCTGAAAATTATATTTCGCCCAATTCCTAAAGCAACTCTTCATCACTTCGTATTGCAAACTCTTCTCTAGCTAATTTGATATTTAAAATATCTTCTAATATTGTTAAAAGCATCAAGCTTTTTGTTGAGAGTCATCGATAGGGCGTTTTAATATAAAGTACATCTGAAATTTCTGTTCTTTATTATTACTTTATATTCTTTGTTTTCCTTGTCTTTGTCCTTATGTGTGAAAGAGTAAACAAAGAGACAGTTTACAGTTTACTGTTTCCTTGTCTTTATTGTTACAGTTTACTAATGGATATCTGTCAGTTTGCAACAACAAACTTGGTATTGTTTCCTTGAATCGAAATTTGGTTTTTATTGATATAGATGGAAATATGATTATCAGCTATTCCTTCAACTTATTAGCAAGCCTACCAGGATTCAAATTTGACCATACATGGTTCTCTTCTTGAAACTGTTTTGAAGATTGACTATTCCATGAGTGTGTTAGTGTCTATACATTGGTATATTGGTAATCCTTTACAATTATCAAGTGAATAAATATACAATTTTCATTTCTGAAGTGATGGAAATGTTTAAGTTACATCTAAATCCTTATCTTTATTTTTCCAGTTACACTAACCTTATCTTGAATTATCGGTTTTACGGTGGACCAATAAATTGGTTCAATTATTCTGCTGCCAAGGTTATGAAAAGCTTGTTTCCATGTAGGATTGACCTCTATTGTTCTGTTCGTGAATTTTGATTATAGATATATATATTTTTTTACAAGTTTTAACCTGATGCTTCATGTAGAACTTTATTTAAAGAAAACAGGACAAATAGCTAAGAAAATGATGGAATGATATGTGCAGGTAATCATGCTGTTGATGGGTTGAATCACTGTCTAACAGAGTCTGATGGTGTTTTCAGAAAAAATACTGGTATAATTGTGGCAGAAGACATTCTATCGAATTCTAAAGGCCCAACACATGCAGCTGGTGAATCTAGCTCTTTTCCTCTTTCCGATTGCAAGGTTCCCCCACTCAAATTATCAACAACTGACATGTTCGCTGCTAAAAACACTGCTCGAAATCATTCTTCCAAGAATCTGTATGAAAGTGACTCTGATGTGGATTCTCCTTGTTGGAAGGGAACCATGGCTTTATGTCGAACACCAATAGAAAATTCAGGATCTATACAAATTAATAATGTTGAGAAAACAACAGAAAAACATAACAGTTTAAACCCTTTGGCTCCTCAGTTCTTTCCTGGTATTGGATATGCTAAGCATGATTTTGGGTCTTCCAACTCTTGTGTGCCTGTAGCTACTAATTTGTTATCAGGAGAGGACATGCTCATGAAAACTGTTATGGCTGAATCCCCAGTAGAGTTGAGTAAGGGAGTTGAGCCTCTACCTTCTAGTAACACCTGTGGAAGAGAAAAGGCATTTAATATGCTTAATAATCCAAAAAGTAGCTCTGTGGTGGATCCTGTGCTAAATTTGCATTGTATGGTGACACAATCTTCCTCTAAAGAAGATTGCTCAATGTCAAAAGCAAAACTTGAAACTGTTGTGGATGGTGCTAACTTTGTAAAGGGAACTAAATATCCCAGGGTTAGTAAGTCAAGGAGTGATGTTTACCCTGCAAAGGGTCATTCTCCAATTCCAAATCCGTCAACATCATCATCTGGGGTTGGGGTTGTGACTGATCTTCTAAAAACATTTGAAGGTGTTTCAAAGTCTTTAATTAAATCCCCAAAACCTGATGTTGGGACAATGGTCAGTGCAATGCATGTTCTTTCAGAATTGCTAGTGCAAACATCTATGGATGGAGTAGACTCAAATAATGAACATGGTCGTGATGTGATTATGATCCAGCAAATAATCAATAATCTGAATGATTTTAGCGCAAAAAGATGTGGCCAAAGGATTCCATTGGAGCTTCACAAGGTATGTATGAATCTATTTCTTAGCAATTTATGCACGGCAGTAGCCTATTAGGCCCTTTTGTTTTTATTTTCTGCTCAATCTTTGTTGCTATTGAAACTGATATGTATATGTTTACATTCAAGGGACTTGAAATGACAAGTATAGAGACCCATAATGATCCAAACCAGCTTTATCCACAAAATGATTATATTGGAAAAAACACAGTTTTTAAAATGTTTGGTCACAGTGGACAAAGATTTTTAGCATCTAGCAGTGAAGACCAGTACAAAGGCAATGAAATTGCTCAGGTACCTATATGGCTGTGATGATAACTAGAATCCAAACAGGTTTTATGTTTTCCAAAATCTGAAAAGAATGTTTGAATTATTGAAGCTTCAGACCATTCGGAGAAGTCTGGGGAAAATTCTGGATTTTGATAAACACCTGCACCCAGAGACTTTATTGTTTTTGAACTTATGGCTTGACTCTGAAGCAGAACGGTGTTATAGGAAATATAAAACTTATTGCCCTATGGAAGCTGGGGTGGATGTAAATTGCACTACTGTTGCGGTATTTCCCTCTGCCCTAAAATCTTATAGCAGCCTTCTCTTTGCTACAATAGCTGATCATAATGCTTAATATGGGCTGATGTATATTTATCTTGAGGAATTCTTGCAAAATACCCTTTAATACACTCTTTGACTCTATTGTTAGGTAAAATTCATGTAGGTCACATGAATTTCACCCAATAGTAGAAAATATATTGAAAAAAGTGTGTTAAGAGTGTTACTAACATTTATCATATTTCTATCCTTTAATGAATATTGTGTGGGGCTCTTAACACTACTAAAAAATCACTGTTGTAATTTGTGTACTAACTTGGGTGATGTATCAATTATGTATTTCTATTTTCAGGAATTGTTGAGCTGACGGTGCTTTGTAGATTTGCAAGAGACACAACTTGATTATGTAATCTGACACTGTAAATATCATACATATTTATTATCAACTAATTTTGGAACGAGTTTCTAGTTGTACAAACGAATGCAACTGATTTATGTGAATGCAATGGATCTGGACTTATATCAAGAGGTTTTGTTAATTTGTAATAGTTGACGTTGTGCTACGTGAAAGAGTTCTATCATGCTAGTGGTGCTACTTAATCTTATTATAGTTTAAATTTAGCAGAAATGCATATGCAAGTCTAACAACATTCAAGTACTCATAATTTTTGTCTATATATTGATATTTTATTTGCATCTACATATAATTAGGGTCATTAACTTATTTTGTATGATCTTCTGAAGTATGCAAATAGATGGTAGCTTACTGCTCTGGGGTTCTCTTGATGATCGAGTGACCTATATATCAGCTGTTTAATGATGGCCTATAAGTTCAATCACATGAAATGATTAAGAGAAATGTTAGTAACACACTTTCAAACACACTCTTTTGAATACATTTTTTACTATTGATTGATATTTATTAAAAATTGTAATTTTTTGTGAGTCTCACTTTTTATTTAATAAGTTTCTCTTTTGATTTTGTAGTTTTTAATAAATTTTAATTATTAGGAAAGTGTGTTAGAAGAAGGGTATTAGAGTGTGTTGTTAACATTCCTTAATGATTAATGTCATCTACACTTGTTCCCTACTGAACTTTGAAGTTAGAAGTTACTCTATTTGTCTGTTACTGTTATCCACTTTTGTTAAGGGCGCTTTCTACCGTGAAGACATTCCCAAGTGGTCCCGCGGTGCCATCTACAGTAAAGATACAGTAAATAATTAATAATTAAATGGTATAATTGTAAATATATTTCAAAAAGGAAAAAGACAAAATAAGCCCTTATTAAATATATGAGAAATAACCCCTTTTTAAAAATTTTAATGCAGCATTCAGCATCCCTCGGAGGCTCGGACAACTTGTGAACTGATTCTTGCATCGATCCTGATATGCTCATTTTGTTGAATTAGAAGCTTGTGAACTTGCATACTTGCATGGTCAACTTCAAACCTTCATGTCCTACATAGTGGCGAACCCACGTATTTGAAATTGCAAAAAATTGCTTTAGATGTGTCCCTTTGTACTCTAGGCCAATAAAATTTTGAGAATTTACATTACATAACGCTTTGCCTCGGATGGTGTCGTTTGCTTGGAGGATGGAGGATCTGTAGCCTGCAAGGGCTCTTTGGGGAAGGATCTCTTCTGAGGATGCCGGACGCGCTGGATCTGGACGCTGCCAAGGAGATTTCGGCGGCGGAGGTGGTGGCAATGGAAGTAGTTAAGGCAGTGAATGCGGTGTAGCACTTTTGGCACATGTTGTTGGTGGCAAAGTTCATATGTACTTGAAATGTGACCAAATTGTGTATGTTCATAAACTGTTTGATAGAATGGCTAAGAGGGATATGGTAGATTTAGTCACTGGCCTTAGGGGTTCTGAGACTAAAGGCCATGTTTTGAGTGGAAGACAAAAGTTTATGCTTTAGAGTAACTTGAGTGTTAGGTATTCACCAAGTAATGTTGACAATGGCTTGTTAAGGTTCTATTTGACACCATTGAAAGGCTATAGGTGAAGCATGTCTGGAAAGAGTAACTTAAAGAATTCAAATCCAACAGCCAGAAGCTTAATGTTGGCAATGGTGTGAGTACTGACATTTTACCACTAGTTAACACACCTCTCTCCCATCCATATTCTAAGGTTGTGGGTTGAGCAACACTAAACTGGTAAGGCAGTGTTGTTTGTTTGGAGCAATAAAGTATAGTTGCTAGCTTTAAGGGAAAATTCTGGATTGCAAGGGTGCCAAAAATGGATTCCTTTACCAAGGATTTTAAGCTTTCCCATGACAGATTGTGCAACTAGTTATTTGTAGCTTTTTTATTTTTTATAATTACCCAAGGATAATAAGTTGTATTTTCTTAGGAAAATAGTGAAATTTGCCTGTTGATTCTTAAAATGTAACATCAGGCTGAAGAGAAGTGAAAAGAAATGTTTATCTATATGTAATGTCAAGGATAACAAGTTGTATTAATGCACATATAACTGATATGTCCCTTGCCCAAAATATTAGAGGCCTCGTTGAGTCTTATTCATTTCCTTATTCATTATGCTTATCTATATTGAAGGATTTGGAGATATTAGTAGAGGCTGTGGCACAACGTTAATTTGGAGATGATAAGAAATGGAATTTCCTTACGATGACAAGCTTTCTGGTGTCTTATGAAATTGTAAGAGTGACATCACCCCATTAATTCCTAAATGAATAAAAATTAAACCAAGTTACACTTATCTGTAATTTTTTTCTTTTAATATTAATTTATTTTTTTAACAGTAGCGAAAAAATAGAGTAACATTGCTTGAATCGACATTAATGCCACAACCCAGAAACCCTGTAAATCTTCCTTCTTCTGATAGTTGCGGCATGTTAAAAACACTTTTTGGGTAGATCGTCATGTTCAAAATGTTCTTTTGAAGGTCCGCACGGACAAAACCAACTTTGACACTTTTTGCTTCAGTGGGATTCCTCGACGAAAGGGTCCTCACCTTCCTGTAACGTTGGTGCGGGGGGGGGGGGGGGTGTTATGCAGTCTGATAAATGCGCTAGTTCTAATATTTTAATACAGGGGTTTTGGTCATTTTACATATTAAATTATTATTCTAATTACATTTTCAAATTTTTATTTGGGTACTGTTCATGTGTCCACCTATGAACCATTTACCCCTCTTGTCCACCCTAGAAAGCGCCTTTGTTAAGATATATCATGACATTGCTACGTGAACACTGCATAAGCTCGCGTTATTCTACCATGCATAAACAAACACTGGCCCAGACGGAATATATTTTCTAATATTGAAAATTTCTGAAAGAAATTTGAGTTGTGGATTGCTCAACAGCTCAAGTTTGGGCCAGTAGGTAAATGGCAAAACGTGGCTAGTATCTATGCCTGGCAAGATAAATGGCATAAATAATGAATGCTATATAAACGGTTGTACTTTGAACTTGGCTATGATTGAGAACCTGATTTGTCGGAACAAGTCTACAATAGAAACGTGCATTTGGCTTGTTAGTAACAAATAAACCATCTGCTATAAATACTAAATATCTTATATATATATATATAGGGGTATATATAGTGAGAGGTCATTTTTATATGAGAGTGAGAATAGTAAATCTGGACCATATAACCATACATGAATGGTCAGAATTTAATGTCATGTGACCACTTAAAAAAGTCATGTGACTTTTTAAAAATCTTACATAACTTGTGTGTTTTAATCTTGATTATTCATGGTAAGATCTAATGGTCCAACTTTATTCCTCTCACTCTCACATAAAAAAGACTTTCTCACTAGATATGCTCCTTATATAGGGAGCATATCTAGTGAGAAGTTTATATTTATATGAGAGTGAGAGGAGTAAATCTGGGTCGTACAACCATACATAGATGGTCATGATTTAATATTATATGATCATTTAAAAAGTCATGTGATTTTTTAAAAAACTCACATGACTTTTTATGTTTTTATCTTAACCATTCATGATAAGATCTAATGGTTAATATTTATTTCTCTCACTCTTATATAAAAAAAGCCCTCTCACTAAATACATTCCATATATATATATATATGGGGCAGGATTTGTTAACACCAGGTGTAAGAGTTAGTCAAATTACACATTCAATAACTTTTTGTATAATATAAATTTAACCAATCCAATCGTTGAATTTGATGTTTTTATTAATTAGATTAAGTATACAAAATTTCATACAATTCTAAAATTATTTAATAGTTCATTAAATCACTTTATTTTAATGTACAATATGATATTAAAATATATGTAAATATTCAATATTAGATACCATATTAGAAAAGTTCAAATGATGTGAAATTTGATATACATAATCATAAAGATAATATCATCAAATTCAATGGTTGAATTGGTTAAATTTGTATTATATAAAAAGTTATTGAAGGTGTAATTTGACTAACTCTTACACCTGGTGTCAACGGATCCTGCCCCACATATATATATAGTAAAGGAGACTTGAACTTTTGTAAGTCGTTCATGGAAACTAAACTTAATAATAGCCGTTATATCTAATAAAATTTAACAGAATTGATTTTATTTAATGATGAATTAAATTGTTCACATTAATGATATTTATTACATAGGTATTAATGTAATGCCTAATGTTTTGATGTATTTTTTTTTATAAATATTTTATTTAAATAATATTAAATATTATATTTATTAAATATAATATATTTATTAAAATATAAATTTATTAAATGTATGACTATATATATATATATATATATATATATATATATTAGTAATATATATTTTAAAACCAAAAGACAATAAAAAATTATAGATATATAAATAATATAATAATAACATTAAATATTATATTAATAATTATGCTCAAGTTTGTTTTTTTAAATTAGTTTATTTAAAATATATTTCAATTTTTTTTTCTTAAAACATAATAATAACATTAAATATTATAATATTATAAAAAGCTAGATATATTTCAAAACTAATGATTTTATAAATATGTAGTTAAATTTAAAATGATTCATAATATTTTATTTTAATTAATAATTAAGTATATGAATTAAAAAATAAATTTTTATCTATATACATAAGTCTAGATTTTATGGATAAAAGTTAGATATATAAATACACACGCACACACACACACACACACATATATATCCTTATACTTAAGATATATCTTTATATTTTGTAATTTAGTTATTAAAATATATTCCACAAACAATAATAATTAAAAGTAATGATTTCATAAATATGTAGTTAAATTTTAAATAATTATATATCTATGAGAAATAGACTTGAACTAATGTGAGCCGTTGATAGATACTTGAATTTTACAATAGTCGTTGATTGGATTTAATTAAATTTAAATGACCTAATTATATTTAACAAATTTAATTATATTAAATTATTATTTAATGATATTAAAATAAAAAATGAAATTGTTTTAAATTCTCTATTAATTAAAATTAATATTATATTATCGTTTCTGACTTTTGGCAATTAAATTGATAGATTGTATTGTTTATATAAGCTCAAGCAAAATGTTGCGAGAGTAAACATTTTGGCCCTTAATCTTATTCTGATTTTAGTGGTTTTTGGTTTATTTTTCTATTTTAGTGATTTACTTGTCGCTTTCTCTTATTTAAGCTTGACTGGTAAGCATTTTTGGTTATATCATTGCACAACTTTATTCTATTAATTAATCCTCTTTTTTTCTAACAATTTAAATTTGTTTTCTTTGTATTGATTCTTTAGTCTTTAGCTCAATATATTCTTTTATGATATTTTTTTATATTGTTTGTTTGAGAGCAATTATATGTATACTATTATATGGAGAAATATTGCACATACGTTCATAACAAGTTTGTAAGAAGGAAAAATATACATGATTAAGAATTTTGTGATGTTAAAGGATAACGACATATTTAGGTAAAATGTATATAACAAATTCTAATACACTTTGAGACTGTAATTATGAAATGTAATTTTTATTTTTGTTACATTTTTTTTAGGTTGCAATCGAATGAAGAAGAATCATGTGATAAGGAACAAAATGAATTTTTGAAGTTCTAGATGTATAAGAAAAAAAGATTAATTTTGTAGCAACTTTTTTTAGTGTTTGTTCAATTAATTGTTAGTGATAAACATGTTTATGTTTGTGCAACCAAATACATTGTCCAATTAGTAAATTTTTTTAACATTGTTAACACTAATCATAAATTTAATTTAAATAAATTGAAAAAATTATTGAATCAATTTTAGATGTCAATTTAAAAAACAAAGAAAAAATATTTTAGCAATAGCATCAATGATAATTGGTATATGACCTATCATTTTTGACTTTTGTAATACCCTAATATGATAAAATGTCAATTTCTTTCGTAAAATTTTTCATTGAATATGAAGTTGAATTTTGCAATACTAGACTTTTACAAATTGTATTAAATTGAATTAATAATTGTATTAAATATGAAATTGAATTTTGATGTTAATCTATATTAGGCTTCATAAAAGTTATTTCAAAATTCCGTCATTGAATAAAAATATCAAAATATATAAATTAATTGAAAATTTTAATTAGGCTTAATTATGTTTTTAGTTCCCCAAATATGAGAAATGTATTTTTTTAGTCCCCCAAATTAAAAATTAATCTTTTTAGTCCCTCAAATTTTAAAAATTCCTGTTTTGGTCCTTTTGTCCAAATACAGTTAGTGAATCTGTCATACAAAACCCATCCAGTAATGTTCCTATCAGTGAAAATATTACACCAAACTCAATTGATGCTGCACAACTAATTCAATCTGTCGTATAAATGATACCGTGGGTGGTCCTAAAGGACTAAAACTATATTTTTCAAAATTAGAAGGAGTAAAAAGATTAATTTTTAATTTGGGGGACTAAAAAAATACGTTTCTCAAATTTGGGGAACTAAAAACATAATTAAGCCTTTTAATTATTTATAAATAAATTAAAATGATAAAAATATATAAAAAATAAATATTACATAAAAATGAATTAATATTTACCAATAAAGAAATCATAAGAACTATTTACAAAAATAAAATAAAATTAATTAATAATAAAATACATAAATAATGAAATATATCTTTAGTTATTATTGTTCATAAAATATATATTAAAGTAATAAAATTAAAACAGTAAAATAAAGTTAAGAAAAATTAATATGGTTTTTAATGTTACTAATGCAGTATTTTTTAAATATATAAATAAATAAATTTTTATTTGTGTATTATTAATTATTGTTTGTATTTATTAAGTTTAGTACATAATTAATTTTATGTTTTCTTTTTGAATAAAAATTATATTTCTATTATAAGAATAACAATATTCTATTATTGCATGTATCACTATCAATTTATATATTATTTTATATGTATTTTTCATGTTAATTATTATTTTTACAATAAATATAATTCAAAAATTTTAATTATAAAAATATAAAAATACATGTTAATATAATATCCACAATAACAAAAATAAAAACTCAATTTATATATTCTTGAAGTTTACTTTTGATAAATAATTAAATTGATTACTTCAATGATAATAATTAGACAATTTTGATGATTGAAAGTTAATAATAATATAATAATAATAATAAATAATATTCATAAATAATGTCCTTTAAAATTTACAAGGGTCAATAATATTATAATTATTCTTATAAATTCAAACCTTAATAATAATAATAATAATAATAATAATAATAATAGTAATGCATTAAATTGACCAATTAAATAGTATATAATCTACTACACTGATTAAATTTAATATAAAAATAATATATAAATAAAACAACAATAACAACAACAATAATAAAAATAGCATAACAGTCAATTATAAGACATAATGGTTTTTAATTCTTATAAATTCAAACATTAAAGAATAATAAATACCCATTACATATCATAAAAACAAAACAATTGTAGAGTATGCAATAATGGTATAATAATTATTATTAATAACATTATCTTCTTGAATTTACTTAGAATGAGAAATAAAAATAGTAATATATGAAAAATAGCATGTAATAATATTAAAAAAATTAGTAACACATGTAAATAATAATTCTCATAGATAAATAATTCTTATAATAGTTAAGTTATCATATATAAAGTATGAAACATATAATAATCCTTATAGATAAATAACTTTAAAAAGTAAAAGTAATGAAATTAAAATCAAAGAAAATAATAATAATAATAATAATGACAAAAAACCTCATTGCATTGATCAAGAGCCTTTAAATTATGTAATGATGTGGTTAACCTATTCAGCTTCAACAATATCATATAATTATAATTAATATCTTTAAAATGATTAAAAATATAATTTTCAAATAATTAACGATTATATCTATTTAATAAAAATCGCACTATTTCAACAAATTCAAAATAAATTTTAATTTTTAAAGCATTTAAAAATTATTAATTAGAAACACATAAAAGTCAAGTACATGTTAGTACAATATCCATAATAACAAAAATGAACACTCAATTTAAATAAGTATATATTGTACATGCATATTTATTATATTTACATTCTTTTTGAATTTATACATTTCATATAAGTATTATATTACTATTATTACTTAGAGAAGAACAAATTATAATAAATTTTAATAGACTTAATATTTTTGAATATAAGATTTGCTCAATTAAAAATATAATTAAACATCTTCTTTAATTTTAATGTAATTATATTTAATATAATACTAAATATTTAAAAAAACGATACTTTTATTTATGTACATATATTTTAAAAAATATCAAATACAAATATAAAAAATATCTAATCTAAACAAACCCGTGCAAGGCACTGGTTTAAAATCTAGTCTTATAGTAAAATAGACTTGAACCTGACCATTAATATGATATTTAATGTAATTAAATATTATTTAATGCTTTATTTATATATTTCAAAATTTATTATTAAATGAAAAGTAATTATTCCTAAATTTAGTATATATATATATATACTTTAAAATTTCTTAAATATATTATTATTTAAAATTTTTTTATAAAATATTAATTAAATGAAGAAAATGTAAATTTATATTAACACAAACACACACACACACACACATATGTATATTGATAAATATATATAATAATTAGTCTCTTAATTTCTGTCATTAACTATTGTTTTAAATATTATTAATTTTTAAACTTAACCAAAAAACTAAAAAAATACTTTTTAATTATTATTGTTCAAAAAACATTATAAAATAACCAAAATGAAAATAAAGTAGATAAATTATTTTAAATTTAACTATGTATGTATTAATTTTTCACTTTTAGTTATTATTATTCATAAATCATGTTTTAAAGCAATTAATTCAAAAAATAAATAAATAAACTTGAGCATAAGTATTAATATAATCTTTATCTTTATACATATTTTTTTTATTCTAAGGTGGGCTTTATCTTTATGCATATAGAAGAAAGAATGTTGGAACAATTTTTCTTGCCTATGCTAGACATATATAAGCCATTTCAAATCTTTGCTTTTAATATAGTTAAATTAGTCTTTCAAATTTTATTTTAAATTAGAATTTTAAAAAATATCCTTTTTAATGGGTGAGCCTTAAAAATTAAAGTTAAAAAATAAATTGAAAGATTATCATTTCTCCTTTGATGGATAATTAATTTAATTTGTAAAGCCCAATGGATTGTTTCAAGTCTAATTAATTTTTTGATTCCATTTTGTAAAACAGAATAAATGCTTGAATCATCATTGGGCCTTTATCTTGACTTGTATATTCTTTCACTAAGGTTTAGGGTTGACTAACAGGTGTATTCTTTTGTTCTTTGTTTTTCCATTTGCTTACCTTTCTTTTCTTGGCTTTGCACGTTCTTTCCCTTTTGCTCTTGCGGCCTGATAGAAAGAGAATTTTGCTTAATATGTTCTAATTAACTTGTAGTAATGACACTTTTCATGCAAATAAGAGAAGAAAGTCTTACAGCAATGCATCCTTCAATGAATTTGGCGGAGGATGAAAAGTGGGGATTGTAAATGAATATTAAGAATATCAACGTGCTTCATGTCTTTTATTATTATTTTTGTTCTTTTTACATGTATCACCTTTATACATTTCTTTTTTTTTTCTTTCCATATTTTATTATTATGTTATTTTATGTTCCAATTATTATTGTTCAAGCCTTTTATATATGTTTTTATATTTTATATTTTATTATTATATTATAAATAATATATATATTATTAGTTATTCTCATTTTGAGCAAAAAAATTTAATAATATTACTTTTACTTTATATCTTCAACTTATAATATTTTTTTTTGGTTTAACAGGACATAAATGGAGTATATTATTGTTACAACTTTACTTCTTATTCATTAATTTTCTTCTTTGTTATATTTTTTATGTAATTCACTTAACATAATTTAATAAATTTTATGTTGTTAAATTATCCAATTAATTATTTTTATTTTTTATACTTAATTAAATTTCCTAATTTATATGTTTATATATGTTATTTATATAGTTTATTATATACTTTAATGTTATTAATTGGCCCAAATGAATTATGATATAACAAATAATTAAGTATTTTCATAAAATAAATTAATTATAGACTAAACTCTTTATCTCTACAAGGTTTATTTTTGATAAAGAATTAAATTGACTACATTAATCATAATAATTACTCAATTTTGATAATTAAAATATAATAATAATAATAATAATAATAAATGGTCTTCTTTCAAATTTGTACGGGTAAATTTTAACATTATAATTTTTTATTCTTATAAATTCAAACCTTAACAACAACAACAACAACAACAATAATAGTGGTTGTAATAGTAGTAATAGGTTCACTTAATTGTATTTTATAATTTTTCTCCATATATATATAACATTTTGAAAATGACAATTAAATTGATGCAAAAGCCTCACATGTATAATTTAATACACAAATAAGACAATAATAATAATAGAGTTTTTCCATAACAATCAATTATAAATATTATGATTTTTTTATTTTTTTAAATTCAGATCTTAAAGAATAATAAATACCCATTATATATCATAAATATAAAACAGTTGTAAAGTATGCAATAATAATGTAATTATTATTATTAATAACATTTTCTTTTTGAATTCACTTAGAATTAGAAAAAAATACTAACATATGAAAAGTAGTATGGAATAATATTAAAAAAATATGTAACAAGCATAAATAATAATTCTTATAGATAAATTATCCTTATAATAGTTAAATTATAAGATATAAAGTCTAAAACATATAATAATTCTTATAGATGAATAACTTTAAAAAGTAGCAAGTAATGAAATTAAAATTAAATAACAAATTACAACACCACCACTAGTAATAATAATAATAGACAAATATCATTGCACTTATCAAGAGTGTTTAATTTACATTGTGTTTCAGTTAACCAACTCAAAACTTTAACAATATCACACAATTAAAATTAATATCTACTAAATAATTAAAAATATATTTTAAAATAATTAATAATAATAATAATAATAATAATAATAATAATAATAATAATAATAATTCTTATAGATAAATAACTTTAAAAAGTAGCAAGTAATGAAATAACAATAACAACAACAATAATAGACAAATCTCATCGCATTAATCAAGAGTATTCAATTTATGTCACATTTAGGTTAACCAACTCAAAACTTTAACAATTAATATCTTCTAAATAATTAAAAACACCATTTTAAAATAATTAGCAACTATATATATTTAATAAAAATCACACTATTTCAAAAAATTTGAAATAAATTTTATTTTTTACAAAAAATATATTTAAAATTATTATTATTAATTATAAACACACAAAAATCAAGTATGTATTAACATAATATCCACAATAACAATAATGAACACTTAAATTTAAATACTTATATATTCATATTTATTAAGCTTACATTCATTTTTAATTTATGCATTTCATATAGGTATTATAATACTATCATAACTTGAAGAAAAAACAAATTATAATAAATTTTAACAGGCTTAATATTTTTGAATATAACATCTGCTCGATAAAAAATATAATTAATCATCTTTCTCATTTTTTGTGTAATTATATTTAATTTACTATTAAATATTTTAAAAATTAATAATTTTATAAATGTACATATATTTTTAAAATAATAATAACTACAAATGTATAAAATATATAATTTAAACAAATCCCGCGGAACGTAGTGATTTAAAATCTAGTGTTAATTGATGAGAATAAGATGCACGAAACCTCGTTGGTAAACGGTCAAGTATCATAATCAGTTGGGCCCATTCCTTACTCCTCTGATAAAGTCAAATGCATTACTATCTACCTTATTCTATGAGAGTTATAGAATGAGAGTTATTCTTATCGAATATTTAGTTATTACAGGAAATGAGAATAATGAATATAAATTATTAAATTTTATTTAAATAGTTAAAATTTTAAAAGAATTGTACATGAGTTTAAGTGAGTTATGTAATGACAAATAAATAATTAATCTTGAATATTCTGTCAATTCATGTATAATGATGTGATTTATATTTACAGTTTTTATATTCTTAATATGAGAATTTCTTTCATTTTGTATGTGTATGCTTGATAGTATCAAATGAGATGACTATATTTATGTAAGAATGAGAAAAATAAATCTTAACGATTAAAAGATATATAATTTTATATATTATGGTAAGGTAATATTTGAATTTTGTTTTATCGTTACAAAATCAATTCCGGTACTTTTCAATAAAAGAGTATACATTCCAATGTAATTTCTCTCAATTTTTTTTTGCTCAAAATCAATTTTAGCTGACTCTACTCCAATACTAAAACATTTTGATTGTATATGTAATGGCAACAGTGAAATTTTAACTTTAGATCTCGTACAAACTACCTAAATGTTCCACCATTAAGTTGATCCTAATGGGTTCAATATTAAAATGGGCACTTAAATACTTTTATACTACTTACCTTAATTACCGATATATTAGTCCAAGTAGAAGAGCATCTGATTTTAGCTTTCATACCAAAATTAATGTACATGAGAAAAATAATGTTGAAAGGAATTCTTATCGAGAAATCGAAAATATTGCCTGCCTTAATCCGTAAAGCTTAACAGCTAGATTAATGACAGAAATTTGAACTCAATACTTTTCCTATCAAACTAATTGAACAGCCACCGGCTCTAGTATGTATAGATACTTCAAATTAACATTCTATATAAGTTCATTAAGATTTTATAATGGTCGATGCTTGTTTGGATTAATATAGGTGAGGGTGTCTGCAGGACTCACAAATACTCCCTACATTCTCAATCTTGACAGTGATCATTACGTGAACAATAGCAACGCTGTTCGCGAAGCAATGTATTTTCTGATGGATCTAGTAGTTGGTAGAGATGTGTTTTATGTGCAGTTTCCCTAGAGATTTGATGGCATTGATCGTAGATATTGATATGCCAATCGCAATACAGTTTTCTTTGATTTAAGTTTAAATAAAATGAAGAATTTTAGGACTAAATAATAGATATTGTGAATGATAGAGTCCAATTAATTTGGAATTTATCTGCCTGTATGTCCAGAAATTGTTTCATTGTTAACTATATTAATATGGTGATTGATGTATAAAGTGCATGCGGTGGCATAACTTCTATATAGTAAAAAGCATGGACACAAAATGTAGTTTCCAAGCTTGATCTCTTTCAGGTTAACATGAAAGGACTTGATGGCATTCAAGGAACTGTACATATGGGAATTGAATGTGTTTTCAATCGACAAGCACTTATAGAGATGCAAAGAGGGAAAAACTTGATGCTGCCATTTTTAATCTCGGAGATTGACAGTAAGCACAGTTAATTTTGTGAATCAGTTTTACTTAAACACATAGCAGAATCTTCAATGAGGAAAATGCTTCTTGTTTCCTTTTTTATTTTCTTGCAGATTATGATGAATATGAGAGGTCAGTGCTGATTAATTCACCAAATGAGCTTTGAGAAAACATATGGTTTGTCTTGTCCACTTTTTTTTTTTTTTGAATCTACACTAATGGAGAATGGAGGGCTGCCTGAATCTGCGGATCCCTCAGTGCTGATCAAGGAGGCCATTCATGTAATTAGCTGTGGATAAAAAGAGAAGACTGAATGGGGGAAAGAGGTTAGACTTAAATCTTAATGTTCTCTTTACCAATGATGATATTTTTATTATTGCACCCATACCAATTAAAATATCATTCTAGCTACATTATTATCTTTCACTTTTTACTTTTTTTAATCACATTTTCTTGTTTATTCAGATTGGTTGGATCTATGGTTCAGTCACTGAAAATATCTTAACGGGGTTCAAGATGTAGTGCCGGGGATGGAGGTCAATTACTGCATGCCTTTAAGGCCTGCATTCAAAGGATCAGATTTCATCATGTAGCACCAATCAACCTTTCTGATCGGTTGCACCATGTTCTTCGATGGGCACTTGGATCAGTTGAAATTTTCCTTTGTAGACATTGCCCCCTCTGGTATGGTTGGTTTTGCGGGAGGCACCTCAAATGCATGGCTGCAGAGACTGGCTTATATAAGCACCATTGACTACCCATTTACATCCCCTTCCTCTCGTTGCTTATTGCTCTTGCTTGCAATTGCCTTCTCATAGGAAAATTCAACATCATACCAACGATAATTTCCTCATCTGTATTTTAATATAACATAAAGTGTTGAAAGATATAGGTTTAATTACCTTTTTGTCTCTATACATACACCTTCGACATCGGTTTAGTTTTTACTGTTTTAAATCGTCATAAATTGAATAAAAAAGGCTAAAAAATATCAATTTGTGGGGTTTTATACTGTTAATTTTTATTTTGTGACGGTTTTATTTTACAGAATTAAAACATACTTGACGGCAAAGATTAAACCGATGTCGAAAGTACATATATAGAGATTAAAACGGATCATTTTTAATTATAGGAACTAAAAAGTAAAGTTTGCATAGCTATAGGAACCAAAAAATAATTAAACCAAAGATATATTTGTTATTAATTCATTCAATCCATAAATAGAAATGTCATATACATGAAATATAAATGTGTAACAGTTTATAGCAACAGATCAGTATATAAATTAAGGTCATTACACTAATGCCTTGCATCATATGACACTTGCTAATTTGATGCCGCTTTCCAACCCTGCAAGTGCCCCCTTTCTTGGACTTTTCCTCTCCATTATAATCACTAAAATGGTTGAGCAGCGGGGAGTAGTGTCACTATTGGATATTTGTGGCGTAATGAGCAGTTTTGGGTGATTGAAGGAGTTTCAGCCCATCAACTATTTGCTGACTTCCAAGGATTCCGGAAGATGTTGGCTGGTGTTGACACCAACTTCACTGTCACTGCCAAAGCTGCTGATGACACGGAGTTTGGTGAACTATATATTGTCAAGTGGACTGACTACACTTTTAATTCCTTCAACAACTCTTATCATTGTTAACATGGTTGGTGTTGTTGCTGGATTTTCTAATGCACATAATGGAGGATATGAATCTTGGGGACCACTCTTTGGAAAGCTTTTCTTTGCCTTCTGGGTGATTTTTCATCTCTACCCATTCCTCAAAGGTCTCATGGGTCGCCAAAAACAGTACTCCAATTATTGTTATTCTGTGGTCGGTCCTGTTGGCCTGTCTTCTCTCTGGTTTGGATCAAGATCAACCCATTTGTGGGCAGAGTTGACAGTTCAACCATCTCCCAGACCTGCATTTCCATAGATTGTTGAGTCACTACAAATGTTTTGACCATATGTTAAAAATATGGAAGATGATGATTTAAGCCGCATTAGTTCTTTGTTGAAATGTTTAGGCATTTTAAAAGTGAGGTTGCAGAAAAATCACTGTTGTTTTTTCTTTTCCATGCATTGGACGAATTTCCTGTGTAAAGATCAAGCATTGACTGATTATATCAATGTGAAATAGTGATTTTTCCTTTTTATTTAGAAATTGGAATAATATGGAGAAAATAAATATTAATATAGTTAAATTTAATTTTAGTCATCTAATTTTTTTTTTGTTAGTTTTGATCATTATAAATTTTAAAGCTTTTGAAAATGGTTTCTATCACTACTTATTGATAAAGTGATACGCATTTACATGTCATGCTACATGTTATCCTGAAATAGTCACTGGCGTAGAATGGTTCACGCTACTATATTGTTAAATAGTGACAAAAATTATTTTAAAAAATTAAAATTTATGATATGTCAAAAAAAATAAAATTAAAGGACTAAATCAAATTTAATCACTTTATAGCATGTGTATATTTTAAATCTACAATTTTTCCCAAAATATTAACTCTTAAATTTTTTAATAATTAATTTACATGTAATAATTAGTTTTACAATGTTGTGCACGAAGGTTGAGACTGGTTAATGAAAGAAAGAAAAGAAATAGGTGGTGACAGTTAATGAAATTATTGATAATTGTGTGACTATTTGTATAAAATAGGACTTTTGAGAGTGTCTAACTCTTGATGTGCTTGCAAGGATTAAAAAATCATCTTACATTATAATTGTGTAAGTGCTCTTTCATGCTATGGTCCCTTCAACCCTTCGTATTTTATATAATTCGGCATAAAAAAAATGAGAAAAATTTAAACTAGTTTCCCTACTGCAACAATGAATTTCAATTGTCGTCTTCAATTCTGACCTAAGTGAGATTTTAAGATTTTGCAATCAGTAATATTTTAAATATTACCCCAATTTTAAAATTGTCCTTGAACTTTTTTTCACGTTATTTTTTGTAAAATGATGAAAGGGCTGCCATGAATTGATATGAGTTTCACGTTAACATTAACGGGTGTTTCTTTCGAAGTATAATATTATATTTTCAAAAATCACATTTTTAGATATAGACACATGTATATATTTTCATTGGAGACAATCCTATTCAAGTCAAATAGGATTACTATAGGTAGTAAAGCTCTTTCTCTAAATATTTAACATAGTTGCATACCTAAGAATGTTGTTTTTGAGAAACTATGTTTAGTTAAATTTTAACTCAAATAATTAATCAACACAGGCTATATTTCTTTTATTATGTGAAAAAATATGTATGTTAGTAGAAGTTGGGTTGGACAAAAAGAGTTAGTTTTTCACAACATAGTGAATCCGATTTAAATTTTTGTTGAGATAAATGTTCATATTTAGGTTATGTTTGGCCTAGGTTTTTTTTAGCTTAAAAGCTGTTTAAAGTTAAAATTTAAAATAGGAGCTTTAAAACAAAGTAGAAGTTGTTTGGTAGTTTTTATTTATTTTTCAGTTTTAAAACTTCTATTAAGCTAAAAGTTGTTTGGTAAAAAATTTAGAAATTTTAAATTTACTTCAGACTAATTACCTCACTCAATAGAATAATATATATTGATAAAATAAAAAATATTATGTAAAGTTAATTTTTAGTTATAGTTATGTAAAATTAATTTAATCAACATAAATTATTTTAATAATAACAAAAATATATAAAAGTATTAAATATATTAATTTTTAATTTTTAATTTTTAAAAACGTGAAAACTATTTTAATTAATAAAATTTAATTTTAAATCTAATTTATAAATATTTTATTATATATAACACTAATTACAAAAGTATTATTTAAAAAATTTGTATACTGTTTAATAATATTTTTAGAAAATAAAAAATAATTCATTTAAATACAATTCAATAATGTCAATATATATTAAATAGTATTTAATAAATAATCTAAAAATATTTAATAAATATGTTGTTGTAATTAAAAATGAAAAAACTTAACTACAAATTAAAAATTACAAAAATCTGAAATCTAAATCAAATTTAAAGAATAAAAATTATAAATATTTTCAAATATAAAAGTTTTATTTAACTATATTATTTACTTGTTTTAGTAACTTTTTTATTTCATTTAATAATATATTTAAAATTTTAATTTTAAAAGTGTAAAAAATTGATTTAATTAACAAAAATTAATTTTAAAGATAATTTACAAATATTTTATTATATATAATTTTAATTAAATAAATTTAAGTACTAATTATAAAAGTTACAATATTAAAAAAAACTTTTATATTATTGTTAAATGATATTTTTTGAAGATAAAAAATAATTTTTTTAAACAAAATTCAATAATGTTAATATATATTAAAAATCATTTAATAAATAATCCAAAAAGTATTTAATAAATATATTGTTGTAAATAAGAATTCAAACACTTAACTATACATTTTTTTTTTAAATATGGCATCTAAATTAAATTTAAAGAATAAAAATTATAAATACTTTAAATATAGAAAATTATTTAACTATATTATTTATTCATTTCATTAATGTTCTTTTATTTTATGTAAAGAATATTAAAAAGTAAAAAAAAATATTTTTAAATTTTCTTAAATAAATAATTTAAAAACAAATTAAAACCTTATAATAAATAATCATAATTTAAAATAAACTAATATATGTAAGTATTAATTAATGGGAAAGCCGGTGAAGCACTCAAATTGGAAAAATAATGAAAAATAAAAAAAATAGTATTTTTGGTTGTGCTGAAATTGGAATAGGAGACTGTGAGAATAAGCTCTGTATAAGCTAGAAAAAAGCTCTCTCCCCAACTTAATTATAAGTTACTTTTTTTCAAATTTTATTCTATGAAAATAAGTAGCTTATTTTTCTAAGAACTTTTTATGAAATATGTTTGGCCCAACTTTTCTTTTAAGAAAAAAATAAGTTAAAAAAAGTTAGGCCAAATGTACTCTTAATATTTGATAGTGTCTCGAATAAGATTGCCTTTGAAAGAGTATACCCTTGGAGAACAAAAAAAAATACATTTAAACATTGGATTAACGTTAGTAATAACTAGTAGGAGTTTTTTTGGTACAAAATCTCATATATCATCTATAGGAAGTAATCTTGTTTGAACCAGGAGGGTGCTGAGAGTTTAGTTTGGTTATTATGTTTTTAGACAATAATGAATTGTCAAATAATTGAAAATTGTTAAATTTTATAATAATTACTTTAAAAATTATACCTAAGATATATAATTTTTAATTGGTTGACAATATAAAAATATTTATCTTAATAGTGTATCAAAATTAAACTCATTAAAAATATTTTACAAAATACAAGTTCTTAATAAGTTTGCTATTTTTGCTAGCTTTATTTATTTTTTTAACTTCAATTTGAATAAATTTTTAATAAGTACTTATGGAAGAAGATAAAAAATAATCAAAGAGGTAAAATTTATACATATCATTGTGAAGAAGTTATTAGATGACAAAGCTTATGAAAAAGTTAGGAGCATTAGTGAATTTAACTTATATGAAGAGATTGATTTATTCAAAATGACTCTTATTTATTTATTTATTGAGTTTGATAGATCTTAGGTTATAACAAGAAAAAATAACTCGTTAACATTTTTTTTTCAAACAAGAGTTGGTAGGATTTAAGTGATTATTCTCATTGATTCCAACTACTTGATTTATCTCAATCTCGAATCATTTCACTAAGTTGCAACACAAAGGATAAATAGTTGAATGTCTTAAATTAGTTGATCAAATTTCAGTTCTTACCTATATTTATGGAAAAAAAAAAAAACTAAGAAAGACTATACTTTCCACAGTAATTTTCATCTAAAAAAATTATTAGTTCCCTTATGCAAACTAAAAATCCCAAATTACTTCTTTTAATCAAACTTCATCATGCATAATCAAAATCATTTGGTGATACTCATCCTCAAATAGACAAATACTCTTTCGCTGGTTTGTGTGAATTTTAGGTCATATGACAAGAAATATTAATTTCCCCTACCAAAATTCAATTCCAACCGCTTTAAATGCAACATATTAAAGTGGTTTTAAAGCTATTATCTAATAAACATTGCCCACATCCTACTTGCATTTCGTATCTAGTTTGAGTCAAATTTATCCGGTCATCCGAGATTACTCAACCAAGAAATTGTATGAAACCAATACGTAAGATCGTTGCATGGATTCGAAAAAGAATTTGGAAATCTTTCTCATTAACAATAGGGGTAAAAACTAAAAATAAAAATAAAAGTGCCATAAAAATGGATGCTCTAATCCCTAATTTTGGATTTATGGCCAAGTTTTTTGTTTATGCACGCTATACACATTTGTGCATATGAGACAGCAAAACATCAATTACATGGATGTCATACTGTAACTGTATCGAAAGTAGTTTGTAAGAGTTTTTTAAAAAATGTAAAATTAACAATCCATTGCTTCCTTGTTTTTGTCTTTTTCTTTTTTTATGAGCTTCCCCCTTGTTTGATTTTTACTGTCGCTGGCTTGCCGGCTGAAGAAAGTGATGAAACCCTTTGTTGTTGACATGATAACAAAGTCATCAATTTCCAGAAAATGATAAAAGATGAAGCTAATAATGTAAAGATATCCATTGAATTGAACCGAAAGAACTAAAATGGATATAGGATAACTCCAATTAACAAGCGCTGAATCCCACGACTGTTCTAATGGAGTAGAACATCAATATTAATACTTAAAACAATTAAATACTCCATCCGTTCTTTTTTATTTATCGATTTTTTAGAATTTTTTTGTTTCTATTTATTTATTATTTTTAAAGTTCAAGATAACATTAATTATTTCTTTGTTAATTATACCCTTATTTTTACTTAATTTTTAATTAATTTACCCATTTATAATTAGTATACATTTATTGTGGAGTAAAAATAGAAAAAGATATAATCGAAAATTTCAACACTATTTTATAAAAACAAGAAAATTTATTGTGTTTCTTGGTTTATATATAAAAACCTTAAAGGACAATTAAAAAGGAAGGGACGTGGTATTATTGAAAGTGAATTAACGGTGAGAGATTTTAATAAATAAGCAAAAGTTTAAATTTTCACATAATTAATCATTGTAAAATAAAAATCATATATTATATGTTGTTGTTCCATTTTTGCTCTAATGTTTTAATCTTAACGGAAAACTACTTTTACAATTGCTTTTTTTTTTAAATAACGGTTAAATATCTTTTTTTCTCCTTGTAAAATAAGTGAATTTTGGTTTTGGTCATTGTAATTTTTATTTTTTTTATCCTAAAAAATGTAAAATCATTGTTTTTGGTTTCTAGTGTCATGTAATGCCCATTAATTGATTATGTATTTAGCAGAAGGTGGAGTGATAATTCCAAGTGACATACTAATATTTGTGGTACCATATCAACATATGTTATTTCTGAAATATTTTCTAGATCCCTAAAAGAAATGTTATTCATTTACTTTAAAATCAACATTAGAGACCAAAATCTGTTATTTCAAATTTTGGAGAGATGAAAATTAAAAAAAAAAATTATACAAAGACCAAAACCAAAATTTATTAATTTTACATGGACCAAAATCAATTATTTCAAATTTCAGAGAAATGAAAATCAATTAAAATTTTTTACAGAGACCAAAATTAAAACTCAGTCATTTTATAGGAATTAAATACATATTTAAGCCAAAAATTAACCACTGCATTCTCGCCAAAGAAGCATAAGCAAGACCTCAGCTACTTACTAAAATTAGGTTAGATTTTTCATATCTACAAAAACTTGATTAAATTTAACTATCTTGATTTAATTCTAACTCACGTCTATGTACAACTGCACAAGAGTTTTTTAGATTATATCCTTTCCCTTTAAACTTTGTTTACCCCGATGACTTTTTAAAGAAGAGGTGAAAACGGAGTTGAAGAACTGTATTCAGCAAATGAAATTCAATTCACACACACTCATTTTCCTTTGAGGGAAAAATATACAATCATATCATATATTTCAAGTCTTTATTTTTGGGTGAACTCAAGCATCCTCCCCAGAACTTGAATCAATTCCTAAAAATTAAGAATATGACGTTTTTCAATAGCTATTCTTTATATACAAGCTTGGAGAACAAACTTTTAACTATATATTTAAGAAACATAATTATTTATCAACCATGTTACATGTCGATATATTTCAGGGGCATGCGTGATAAGTATTTGTGGCCCATTCCGTCCCCAGGAAGTGCCTTTGAACCTATCAACCATTACGCAATGATGTCTGCAGGTTAGTAAGTGTTTATTCGAATTAATTTGTTTTACATCTAAAAAGCTCATCATCAAAATTTAAACAAGAAAATTCCTAATAAAAACAATTACTTCTCCCTAACCATCCAATCCAATCACGGACTGGGCATAAGATAGCCTCCATTTTATCAAATGTTTCACACCTTATCACGCTAGACAATTGACAAATTAATAAAAAATTAAGAACAACAGAGAAAACCGTCCTATGTAACGTGCCCAGCGACGTACCACTTAGCATTCTTTAATACTTCATTTTTGTCCAGTTATTTAAAATGGGACAGAGCGTTTATTTTTTCCCATCTTGACCGTTGTTCCTTAAAAACACTGAAATGACAGGTGCAATTCTGTAAATATCTCCAAATCAAAGGGAACAAAAACAAACACACTCGCAACTCCGAACCGTCACAAGCAGAGACCGCTCCTTAATCCCATCTATCCCTCCCAGCTAGCTAGCACCATTCTTCTCCTAAACTTTCTCACTTTCGTTAACCATTGTACTACAGTTCTCACTTGTCACACACTTTCTTTCTTCTCTGTTCTGTCCAGCATAACCTATCACTCAATCATCAATCCCATGTGTTCCTGACCAACCACTGAGCCATGAGACCACCACTTCCACTTCTTCTCATTCTCTTCCTCTTCCTCTTCTCACCCACCATTGTCACTCCCCTCTCTCTCCCTCACCCTCCATCCCCTTCCCCCGCCTCTTCCCCATCCCCCAAAGCACCTTCTCCTTCCACCTCTTCCCCGTCACCAAAACCACCTTCTCCTTCCTCCTCCACCTCCACCTCCACCCTAGACCCAAAGCAAGTAATAGCCCTGGAATCCCTGAACATCCCCACCTCGAAGGACCCATGCGCCCAACCCTCCTTCCACAATGCCACCCTCTGCGACACCTCAAAACCCTTCCGGCACGTCATCTCCCTCCGCCTCGCCAACTGCTCCTCCTACCTCTCCCTCTCCTTCACCGCCCTCAAATCCCTCTCCACCCTCCGCTCCCTCTCCCTCCTCAACTGCCCCGTCGCCCCCATCCGCTTCCCCCCGGAGCTCACCGCCTCCCTCAGATCCTTCACCTGCCTCAACAGCCTCCGCAGGGTCTCCGGCGTCTGGCTCTCCCAGCTCCAAAACCTCACCGATCTCACCATCTCCGACGTCCAAGTCAAGGCCTCCGGCCCCTTCGTCATCCTCGCCCACATGACCAAACTCAACTCCCTCACCATCTCCCGCGCTAACCTCACCGGATCCCTCCCCGGACACCTTCACTCCAACCTCACGCACGTCGATTTCTCCGGCAACCGTCTCAAAGGAAACATTCCCCCTTCCATCACCATGCTCGACAGCCTCCAGGTTTTGAATCTCTCCTCAAACGCACTCGCCGGAGAAATACCTCCTTCCATTGGAGACTTGATTTCGCTGAAAAACCTCTCCCTTGCTTCCAATTCGTTTTCCGGTTCCGTTCCTGATTCTATATCCGCTTTACCCGCTTTGGTTCACATGGATCTGAGCTCAAACCAGCTCAATGGGACTATTCCCAAGTTCATTTCTCAAATGAAGAGTCTCAGGTATCGGTACTAGTTACTTGTTGTTATTATATTGCTCTTCTTTCTGTTAGGCAGTTCTTTTTTTTTTTTGTTAACTAAATAACAACAGAATAACGAGTGGCTAACACTGATACCAGGTACTTGAATCTTGCTAACAACAACCTTCGCGGGGTTGTGCCTTTTAACCTGACGTTTATAAACCGATTGGAAGTGTTCAAGGTTGGTGGGAACAGTAACTTGTGCTATAACCATTCCGTGGTGTCTTCGAAATTGAAGCTTGGGATCTCTCCTTGTGATAAGCACGGAATGCCGGTGTCTCCGCCGGCGAAGGATTCGTCTGCGGGTGATAGCAGTGACTCGGATTATGATGAGAGCGATGACGAGGGGAGTAGGCACAAGAAGGAGCATCATCATGGGCCTAACAAGTTCGTTCTCGGTGTCGCCATTGCGCTCTCTTCCATTGTCTTTCTCATTGTTTTCTTGATTCTGTGCTCCAAATGTTGTCGTTAGAGAAAATTTTGGTTTCGGGTTTTTAGTATAGGAAAATTGATAAATTCGATTGAGTGCTTAATTGATATATTTATTTATTTATTTATTTATTATTATTGTTATACAGTGGTCACAGGGTAGGCACGAGAAGGGGAGGAAACAGAATGAAAATGTAACTGCCGAAACAAAATTGGAAAATAAAAAAAAAGAAGGGAATTGTTATATTTTGGTGGGGATGTATGTTAAAGTGCATCATGGAAGGAGAGGAAAAATGAGGAACAATTGCATGTGCAGTGCAATGAGTTTATCATGGAATGCTAGGTTTTAACACCGTATTTTTCGTTGGTTGGAGTAAAAGGTGGAGGTGGTGCATGTGGATGTGGTATCTTGATTCTTGAAGATGTATGTTACTTGTACTATAAGCGTTTGTTATTCACAACGCTGCTCTGCTGACTTTCAGAATTGGCCTTTTCATTTGTTTGTTGCACTGTTGCATTAATTGTCTGCCTTTTTACCTAGTTAGCTGGGAAAATTGTGTGTTTATTTGCTATTTAGATTCACAGTTATAGGATTCCCTGTAGAAGTTGGGGGCCAAAATTTTGTGATCATTTGGGGGCTAAAAAGCTGGATGGTATGACACTTGTTTATTTCAGGTTCTTCTGCATGTGGCTAAAATAGTGATGCTCTATTATTTGTGGGTACAACTTGAGGAGAAAATTTTGTTTAGCTTGATTAGGAGAGAGGGACGGCAGCTCAAGTAGATAACGGTTGGTGATATGATTTGCAAACTGGAAAATAATATTGTATGATTGTGGATATCTGGCTCTGGTCCAATTTTTTCGGTCTGTGTTACTGTTAAGTGGTTGGATATGAGCTGTCTGTCCTACTTGATTTCCACGCCGATTCCTTTATTATTAATCATATGCCAGCTTAGTATTTTTCACCATAGGCTGTGTGTGATCCTCCTACATTACCTTTCTGTATGTGTCATAAGTGATTATTTTGTGTATGTTGTTTTAATAATTGCAATCTTCAACAGAATTGTTGTGTGAGCTCCACGAGTTGAAAAGTAAGTCAGAAACTTGTTTCACTGACCTATTGGACTTAGTTGTAAATATAATTGTTTGGTGAAGCTTGCTTTGTAAATTGCTTTATTCAATATGTTGGTACCTCTGATTTACTTTTATAATTATTGTTTCCTAAAAAAATGTTGTTACCTGTGTGATGAAGGTGGTTGTCAATATCCAACAGCATTATGAAACTGTCTTAACTTGCTGTGCTAAGCATCATGCACAAGAGAAAAACACGTCCTGGCTTAGGACAGGATTGCCCCATCCTTTAAACAAAAGAGCTTTGTAGTTTTTTTTTTTCTTTCTTTTATCTTTTTTGGGGTCCATAAAGAGCTTTGTAGGTTGCATCGTTCTAAAAATTAGGCGGTCGCTAGTCTACATAGAATTGATTCCTTTTTTAAGATCAGAGCATGATGACTTTGATCATACCATCATGATGTCTTTTACCCTTTCAACTAGTTAATGGCGTAATGAAATGTTAGTTAGTTGCACTAAAATTGAACATGGATATTACCAAGCTTTTCTCTCATTTGTGGTGCGAGCATATCACGTGGTTTAAGAGACATCTGTTCCATGATGTATGATCATAGCTAGGTTCTCTTTGAATAATTTTTTTCATAAGCACTTATAGGAGGAGGGGAAAAAAAAAACTTTCTTTCATGCATAAGTTGAAACCAGTTTTTTACTAAAAAAACTGGTTTTAACTTAATGTACTAAACTAATTCTAGCAAATAAAAACTTATTTTATTTTATTTTTTTATTTTCTTTTTCCATAAATACTTATGATGGAAAAACTCATCTAAACATGCCTTTCTCTTCAAAACTTCCCGGGTAAGAGCAGCACAATGCCTTTGGTCTATAGAAAGTTTACATACCCCCATGCTTAATTCTGAACAACTTTATCCGCATACATCCTAGTCCCTAGACATGAATTATGATCAAAACGTACACAGTCGATGAGTATCCAAACACCCTATTACAAGCTGGACTTCCCGCCCCCGGGATTAATATATATTACGTATATATCCTTTTTAGTGCTTTAAAATGGTAAAACTCACATGAGTTTTTCTATTATATTTTTAATAATATTTTATGCTTCTCTATAATGCCATATTATCTTTTTTATTTTAAGAAATTCACTCAATTTTTTTTTCCAATCAAGAAATTCACTAAAGTTTTTCAAATAGTCCTCGCAATATATCTAATTATTTTATATTTTATTATTCATCTTAATTTTAATTTTACATATTTGAATGTCAATTGTTAAATAATAAATAAATATATAGTACATTTTACTTAAATAAAAAATTTGCTTTAAAATTTAAATATATTAAAATAATGCAAATTAAAATTAATAATAACTTTTAAAATACATAAAAAACCCCAAAATAATATATTATTAAAATAGATATCAATTTTGGTTATTCTTATGTCCAAAACGTTTTCAAATATGTTCCACTAAGTCTTCTTGAAGATGATGATGAATTGCCTTTTGATGAAGATGTGCTCTCCTTTTTTAAATATCTTTTAAAATTGTGATGAGGACCATTGAAAACTTCAGGTGTTGAGACATTATTATTTGGACAATCATATGAAAAATCAATATTGTCACCATATGTTTCTCATTCATCTTCAACAATCATATTATACAATATAATGCATGCATATATTATCTGTTTTAATGTGTCCATGCTCCAAGATCGTGCTGGGCCATGTATGATTGCGAATCATGATTGGAGCACTCCAAAAGCTCTCTTTAAATCTTTTCTTGTTGCTTCTTGATGTTGGGCGAACAATTTTCTTTTCTCTCATTATGGCATTGAGATGGTTTTTACAAACGTAGCCCAGTGTGGATAAATGTCATATGCTAAATAGTATCCTATGTTATATGTGGTTCCATCAATGTAAATTGTACCTCAGGAGCTTCCCCTTGCAAATCATCATTAAAAACATTAGATTGATTGAGGACGTTGATGTCGTTATTTGAACCGGCAACACCAAAGAATACATGCTAAATCCACATGTCTTGCAATGCCACTACTTCTAGGATAATAGTGGGTTTGCCATGATCTATTTGACAAAATTGGCCTTTCCATGTTGTAGGACAATTTAAGGCCAATTTTTCATTCTTAGTGTATACAATCAATGCTATCTAACATATCGGAAAAGCCATGTGCATCCCCTATTTTTAGTAGATGTTCAACGTCATTGTTGTTGGGCCTTCTCAAGTACTCGATCCCAAATACCCCATTCACTTCTGTAACAAACTTGTCTAAGCATTATACTGCAATGCTTTCACCAATGCGCACATACTCATCCACACTATCAATCGTAGATCCATAAGCCAACATGCAAATTGTGGCAGTGCATTTCTGCAATGCTGAAAGGCCCATTCTTCCAGTTGCATCTTTCCTTAGTTGGAAATACTTGTCATTGTTGCGAAGTTCTTCCACAATGCGTAGGAATACATGTCTTCGCATTTGACATCTTTGCCGGATTTGATTTTCGTTGTATATAGGAGTTGTCGAGAAGTAATCATTAAATCTTCTTCACGATTCCTTTGTGTATGAGTTCTTTTAGGAGCACCTTGCCTAGAGTT
Organism: Spatholobus suberectus; assembly: GCA_004329165.1. NCBI lineage: Eukaryota > Viridiplantae > Streptophyta > Magnoliopsida > Fabales > Fabaceae > Spatholobus > Spatholobus suberectus. The sequence goes on along the minus strand of CM014729.1, from coordinate 13,070,933 downwards.
GATACCTTGATCTTGCATATGTTTGTCAATTAATTTCTGAATGTGCTTATGTTTGTCAGTTCTTGCATACGATTGAGTTATTTGGAGAATTTGAAGATATAGGAGGATTTTCAACATTTTGAGTATTTAGATGTTGCAAATTTTGCATCCAATTGAGCAAAAAATTAGGATTATTGGAATTCATTTGTGCGTAAAAAGGAAGGAAATACAAAAAAGATAATTTAAGTGAGCAAATAGATGAAATAAGACAAGAGAAATTGAGAAGATTGTTGTGTGAAAAACTGTTATCAACATGCATTATTTATACACTATAAAATTTGACCATTAAATGTAATGTAAATTTGACCGTTAAATTTTTTATACTACAAAATGAGCGTTATAACAAATGACCGTTATAAATACATCATATTATATTCTAAAAAAAAAAAAAGAAAAAAAGCGCAACATTCTATTCTAAAAAAATAAGACCGTGGGTGTTTCGAATTTTACAGTGTTGACCATAGACAATTGTAATATTGGCACGTTCAATCAGTAGCTGTACGTGCAACATAAAGAAAATACGCAACCGATAAACTTCTTAATTTTTTTAATATTATTCATGCACAAACCTAACCCACTTTTTGAAAGAGCACCGGTTGCTAACCGTAGCAACTCTCAACTTAAATGAACCCCACCTAGATGCTCTCGAATGAGTAAATTTTTTCATCTGAGTTTCACTTATTGTTTGCGTCAGAAAAGCACTCCCCCATTGGAGATGCTCTGAAAATGGCTAAACCATGCTCTCGTCTCTTTTTATTTTCCCTCTCATGACTGGAGAAAACATCACTAAGGATGAATGTGCACTTCTTGCATTCAAATCCTCCATTACATTAGATCCCTATCTTATGCTTAATAGTTGGTCAACCTCTATTGTCAATTGCCACAAGAGTTATTTCTTTTGCACCGACTGAAGTTGCTTGATCTGAGCCGCAAGAAGTTAATTGGAGGAATCCCGGTAGGGATAGGGGGCTTATCAAAACTTTAACATTTGATTTGACTATTAGTCGTAATAATTTTACTGGTTTTATACCGCAATCTATATCCAACTTGTCAAAGTTAGAGCACCTAGATTGTTCGTTAAATTCCAAAGGAACCATTCCACTAACATTTTCCAACCTGTCTTCACTTAAACAAATCTATCAATCTCATAACCGCTTATCAGGTACGATCACCACGTGGTTATGTTTTGTTAATTTTACTTCCCCCCATTTTAAAAATATTGATCATGTAAGGATTTTATATGAGGATTAAATAAATTATTAAATATCTTTCTCTTGTGACATCAAAAGACCATGATAACATTATAAAATAAAAAAAAATGGTAGCTTCTTGATTCTCAAATATGACAAACAATTAGCTGGTGTTAGTTAAGTTAGTTCTTTAATAGCATACAAGTCACGTATAGCCACTATACAATTGCTTTTCTCCATTTAATTTAATTTTGAAAATTTTCGTATTTTTTTTTTCTGAAATCTCTCTCCTCTTTGGCATGGTTTTCAGCTTGAGATGCATTTGATAAATAATTTAATTAAATATTTATTTAATAAATTTTTATTAAATGAGATATTATTCATAAGTTTGATTTAGAAATTTATCGGAATAAGTTAAAAAAAATAATTGATAAACTTATTTGTACAGTTTATTGAAATAAATTAACAAAATTATAAGAAAATCATAAATTACTTCTATAAATTCAAATAAATTATTCCAAATGCTACTATGGTTATAAATTAATGACATTCACGTTGAAGAACATTTCTTTTTCATTTAAACACTTTTACATTATAGTCATTCTGTTAATTTTAAATTTTCAGATGCTTTGTTCATTTGATTCATTCTTTTATATTTTGACATTTCAATTTCAATATTTATATATTTTGTCAATGTTTCATTCATAATTGACAAAGACGATATTTATCTTTGCATATAACTCAAAACACGAACATTCATAAAAAAATGTTTGCTTCTTAGATTGACAATTAGAATTATAAATGTTAATATATAGAACTTTTTACAACATATTGGCACACCTTACTATAGCTACAAGTTGCTAAATCTTCGCAACTTTTTATTGTACAGAACTAGTTATTGATTTATCCGCTTAGTTTGAATTGTAACACACACATTATAAGACGAGGATATTTATCAATTGATTCCAGCATTATTTATATTATTTGTAAGGAAAAAGAGTTTTTAACTCTTTTAAATTTTACCTTAGTTGTAAATAGACACACTAAATTTTAGTTTTGTCTCAAGTGATTCTTAAACTTTACTTTTTTAAAAACACTTTAGATTTGGGCATTTGGCTCCTCTAAAGTGAGGAGGGTGCACTTTAGAAGATAAAGTGTAATAATAACCATTAATAAGAAAACCAATGGTGAAAATTGTAATTAACTTTAGATTTTATTATATATGTATTTGATTTTATCATAATTCTCAGCCATTGATTTTCTAAAACCAACAATTATAAGTGCATTTTATTTTTTAAAGTGTACCTCCTCACTTTAGAGGAGCCAAATAGATATTTTGAACTTTAAATTAGTCCCAATTAATCATTAACTTTATCTTTTTTGCAAATAGCTCATTTTGTTAAGTTATAATTTCTTATTAAATTAATAATGTTGTCAATTAACCCTTACACTTTGTTTGGTAAAGAGGATGGAAATACAAGGAGTGGAAGTGGACAGATGAGCATAGAATAGAATAGAAAATGATAAGAAATAGAGGGAAAGTTAAGGTAGTTTGGTTAAAGAGAAATAAGTAAAAATAAATTTGTGGGGTTGTTTGGTTTTAAAAAAAGAAAAGAAAGGAAATTAGATTATTAGTAAAATACCATTTTACCCTGAATACATTTTTTTAGATTTTTTTTTTCATATAATTGATTTTGGGGTCAACTAGATCGATTAAATTGGACCTCTAGAAAGCATGTTGAAGAAATACAAGTAGCATAATCGATTTGCATGCCAGTGGTAATTGGTTTAATGGAGGTCCAGAGAGCATGCGATTCTAGTTTACTTACATAAAATCAATTTCCCCTCTAACAAAATCTATCCCAAAAAGATCCTACCCTCCATACCTTTTGTATCCCACCCTTTCTCATCAAGAAAGATTACCAGAGGCTTTACGATTTCTTCTACGAGTCCTTTGGGTCTGTACTCAACAAACCACCATAAACCACCTTTGGCAGAGGAGGAGACACACTCAGCTTAGCTTGCAAAGAAGACCACAGCCACACTATCTTCCTTGCAAATTGTCTCATATGTGAGTGGAAATGTGGATGTGTGGGACCCACCTATTTTTTCAAAAATTTCTTTGAATTTCCACTATACCAAACTACATGCATTTTGCTATTTCTCCTCTCTTTCTTCCTCCCCCTCCTTCCTCCCCTCTATTTTACACTAACCAAACAGAGTGTTAGAGTTTAACCCTTAGTTTTTAGGACTAACCTAGTGTCCAAAGCTCAGCAATGGTTGGAATAGAATTAAATTACTAATAAAAAAAATCAACCTTTTATTTATCTTAAATCTCAATCATTCATTAGTTTTTTTGTGATAGTTCATTTTCCAAACATTAAATTGTAATAAAAATTCTAAATTCAAAAAAAAAAAAAGAATAAAAAAACAATTATAAAGTTTTTATTTGATTTTTTAATTCTAAATTTTATTACATCTAATATTTGAAAAAAAAAATTACAAAAATAAAACTAATGAATGATTGAAATTAATGATAAATAAGTAGTTGGGATTTTTTCTTCATTAGTAATTTAACCCTAACTTAGTACACCAAAAAAAAAATTAACCCTAACTTAACAAAAGTTGTTATTTGCAATTAAGACTGCAAATAGGTTCGGCTAGGCTAGGCTTGAGCCTAACTTTAGTTAAAAATACATAGCTCGAGTATGGCTTGTTTACCTATCATAGGTCTTTTTTAAAGGCTTGATCTCCAAGCCTATTTAAGGACCTACTTTATGATAATTTAACACTAAGACAAAGGTGAAAATATGTATGTTAGACTTTATAAGAATTGAGTCTAACTTGTTTATATGATATAAATATATTTTTAAGGTTTAATTTAACATTCATGATAACTTATTAAAAACATATTTTGCAATAAAACCTTTAAATAAGACATAAATTTATCTTTCGATAAACTTATAAGCTTGACTCATTATGTAGGTCAACATGCTTAACATTTAAAAAGATAAATAAATGTGTGCTTTTAATACATTACAACAAATTTGATATAATAATAATAATAATACTAACAAATATTTATTTACGTTTATTAAAATAAGTCTACTTGATAGGTCTAAAGACTTTTTGAATGGCCTAAAACTTTTTAACTAAATAGGTTTTAATAAAAGCCTTGACTTGATTTATTTTCTAAAAAAGTCTAGCCTAACCTAGGCTTGATGTATGATAGGTTATAGGTCCTTGCCAAGTGACCTGACCTATTTTCACTCATATTTCTAATAGGATATTAAACTTAAAGATTAATTGAGAGAAATTTTAAATCCTAATAGCATATCTTTTTGCAGAAAGGATAAATTTTAAAGATTAATTTGAACAAAATTAAAGTTTAAGAAACCTATTTATAAAAAGGATAAAATTCAAAGATTAATTAAAATGAAATTAAATTTCAAGATGCCTATTTTACCGAAAAAAAAACTAAAATTTAGGAGAATTGAATACTCTTTTGCAAATTATAACTAATGGAGAATTCTAGTAAGAATAAATAGTTCATGTACTGACAATGTAAAGAATTTTTCATTGTCATTTAATCACACATTGTCATATATGGTAAGTTTGTTGACTTTTATAATAATTACCTTAAAAGTCATACTTACCTTAACTTTTAATTGGTTGACAATGTAAAACTTTTTACATTAACAGTATATAGTTTGTTGAATACTATTTTGCTAATTGTAACTAATGTAAAAAGTTTTACATTAACAGTGTATAGTCATTAAACTCTTCTAATAAATGCCCTTAGGATATTGATTAAGAAATCTAAAGTATTTTTTTTCATGAAAATGCGTTACCAATATATCCCACAATGATATATGGTAAAAACTTCTTTTAAATATAAAACAAAATATACAATACTATCATCCATTTTCATCTGCAGCTTTTTTCTGATTTATTACTTATTTAACAATTTAAAAATTTTAAAGTCAAGTTAAAAATAGTGATGCAATTACTTGTCGACACAACTTAAGGAGAAAATTTTGTTTAGCTTGGCTAGGAGAGAGAGACAGCAACTCAAGTAGACGATGGTTGGTGATATAAGTTGTGACTGGGGAATGATAATGTATGATTGTGGATTCACTGTTAAGGTAGTTTAAGGTTTAAGGTTTGGAGTTTATGGTTCGGATTTAAGGTCTGTTTAGGTGATTGGTATGAGTTGTCAGAGCTACCATGATTAAGCAAATAAATAAACTTCTACACAGATTCATTTTTCTCGTTATATTAGATACTAAATACCAAAATGGACTGTTAAATCCATTATTCATCGTATGCCAGATTAGTATTTTTTCACCACATGCCTTGTGACCCATCCTACAATGCCTTTGGGTGTGTCTGTGATAGCCAATTATTTGTTCACATTGTTTTTAGAATTACAATCTGCAACAAAATTGGGTTATTTATAAGCAGTCCATGCCTCCACCAGTTTAAAAGGAAGGTGAGAAACTTGTCTCACTGATCACCTGGACTTTGTTTTTGTAAATACAATTACTTTGTGCTAGCTAGCTTTGAAAATATAATTGTGTCATTTAATCTTTTGACAACACTTATGCAGTTCCTTTATATATTATATGTTATCCTTAAAAAACAAATCGTTACATGTATGTTGGACGTGGTTGTCACCTAGCTTCGCTAATCATTATGTAAGAATAATAAAACATGTCCCCACTTGAGGACAGGACTGCCCCATCTTATATCCAGGTACAAACATCAGTCATTTCTTATTCACGATTCATTCCTCTGCCCCATGCCTTTAATTAAATGAACCTTAGGTCGTATTGACAGATGTATTTTAGATCTCAATTTCACGGGTTTAATTTTAGTTTATACAACCTTAGCCATTACTAGTTTAACATGGATGCCTGATGACAATTTATCGTTGCAGCAAAGCCTCAATGGGCAACATTTGTGTAGTCCAAGAACTTTTGAGGGAAAGGAAGAAGATAGAACATGTCATTTTCAAAAGGCTATGCTTAAGATAAAGCTATTGTTTGTCTGGGTAGTATACTGATTATCCTTGATTAAGTTACCATGTGAATGAATATGTTAGTATATCTAGACCAAAGATAACCAAAATCAGCAAATCTCAAGTAAAAGATATTCAATAATGTACTAGCAATATTCATGATTTGATTGATAAAGTGATAATGCATAAATGACTTAAAAAGCAAAACAACTAATCCTTTTGAGCACCTAATGTGAATTTGGAAATTTTACAATTGCATCATATGTGTAAGGGAGAAGATTTGCATCTAGCATTACAGAGAAACTCCTCAGCATTACAATAGCAATTCCATGACCAGTTTCCGTTTGATTCCCTTCTCGAGACAATAAGGATTAAAATTGTCAGAAATCACAAATGAAGATTGAAATCTAAAGGCAAACTGAGACCTTCCAGTCTCCCCAAAATTGCAACATCCCAATAATCTATTTTCCATGGAAACATACTGCTTCTCAACTCCAATCAAAGATACCCTCATTTATTTCCAAAATCAATTCCACATAAACAAATGTAGATCGGTTATCTGTGATTGACAAAATCAAACACGTAAATTGCCTCTGACATGACTGTTAAACCAGAAGTTTAAACCTCTGATTCAGCACAAGTATGACTATCCTTGATCCATCTTATGCTTTGGCATTGACTCCCTATCCTTATTAATAAATGCGTCGTGCCTCAGTCAAATACTGTGATTGGCATAAGATTTATTCATGAAATTCTCATGAAAGGGGTAAATTGATATGGTATCACTATGACTTCCCCTCAATTGAATTTCTCCAATGACTTATTTACCAGAAATCTCTGCAAGAACAGAAGCCAGCCTTGAAATGGTGAAACCGATTTGAATCTCTCAAGATAATTTCCCTTCTGGCTGTCTTGGACATGAACTTTGCCTTCTCATGACAATCACCACATACTCATAGATTCTTGGTGACCGTAATAGTCTTCTCAGGTGGCAAATTTAATATACCAAAAGCCATAGCTAACTTCTCACTGTGCCCACACAAAGCCACTTCCTTCTCCGTGTCATCTGCATTAATCAAGGCATACCTCATCTTAGGAGAGTAACCTTCATTCTTCATTTTTATTCCAAAATTATTCAGTAATGAGACTATCCTTTTGGCTTGAGGGTGTGCAGTATCTGCAGAAACAAAGATGGTAAATTTTCCTTGGACCTCTATCCAACTACAGCCTAGACTCTTTTCGAGTACCCTCTTACCAATCCTCTCAACTTCTTTAGTTCTTCCCACTTTTCAGCCTCTGCATAGATGTTAGCCAGAAGAATATAATATCCTGTGTTGTCTGGCTCTAGCTCAAAAACATGCTCTGCCACTTTTTCTGCTAGGTCCACATCTTGATGGATCCTACACCCACAGAGCAAGGCGCCCCAAATTGTAGCATCTGGTTTAATTGGCATTGTCTCAATGAACTTGTATGCCTTCGATAGATCTCCAGTGCGGGCAAGGAGATCTACCATGCAAGTATAGTGCTCTAACTTGGGCTCCATGTTACATTCACTTATCATGGAATTAAAAATTTCCACTCCTCATTCAGTAATCCAGAATGACTGCAAGCATAAAGTATGGAAGTGAGGGTAATCTCATCAGGCATAATACCGGCAATCCTTATCTTCTGAAAAGTGGCGATTGCTCCATTTCCAAACCCATGCATGCCATACCCAGAAATCATAACAGTCCAAGTGATCAAATCCTTCTCAGGAATCGTATCAAAGAGTAACTGTGCATGAACTAGTGACCCACACTTTACATACATATCAAAAAGTGCATTAGCTACATGCAAATCTGATGAGTACCCATTTCTCAATATGCACCCATGTATCCCTCTGCCTATATCTAGAGCAGCTAAGTTTCCACAAGCTGGAAGAGTGCAAGCCAATGTAATGCCATCATGTATTGATTCTTCTCGCATCTCAGAAAAAATTTAAGAGCTTCATTAGGGATAGAGTTTTTTGAATAACCTCCAATCATGGTATTCCATGAGACAATGTCCTTAACTGGAATTTGAGAGAAAACGGAATAAGCTTCTGCCAGCCTTCGACATTTTGCATACATATCCATGAGAGCATTAGACATAGGCAAGCTCAAGGCCATGTTGTTCTTTCTAAAGTAATTGTGTACATCTCTACCTTTATCCAATGAGTTGCTACAAGTGCAAGCATGAAGGACACTAGTCATGGAATAAACATCTGGACTGACCCCTTTGCTTTCCATCTCATAGAATAACCTTATTGTATCATCATATAGACCTTCTCTTACATAAGCAGCCATTAATGAAGTCCGAGACAACAGTCCTTTGACCCATCTTCTCAAAAGCTTGAATTGCGTCATTTAAATTACCACATTTTGAATACATGTCTAGTAAGGTATGTTAAACATAACCTCCCTATCAAAACAAGCTTTCACCCCATGACCATGAAGTGCTCTCCCCAATGAAAGACTACCAATATTTGCACAAGCCACAAGAGCATTAACCAAGGAGGCCAAATCCACATCAACCGTCAAAATAAGCATCTGAATGAAAAAATCAAGTCCAGTGTGGGAAAAACCATTCAACACACACCCACTTATCATAGAATTCCAGGACACAACATCTCGATCACCCAATTCATCAAACAACTTGTGTGCACTGTCAACTCCTCCACTTTGGAAGTAAGCTGCAATTAGAGAGTTAACAACAATATTATAAGAACCAAAGCCCAGTTTATAAATATACCCATGAATTCTCTCTCGCCTACCCTTCCCAAAGTAGCAAAACACTTCAAGATACATGAAAACGTATAAGAATTCCCTGTAATCCCCAGTTTCTGCATTTTCCTAAAAAGATATATACTTTCACGATAATCACCAATCTTTGTGTCTTGAGACATGATAAGATTCCACAGAAAAACCTTATTATCACTAAGATTGTGATCAAATATCCGTCTCCCTTCTCTTAAATCTCCACAACTCACATACATGAATACTAGTTTTGCACCCAAAACCCCTTCAATTGGTATACCATTGGAGGAGATAATTGAATGAACCATCTTACCCTCTTGCAAATGCTTGTGCTCAGCACATAGCTGCAAGATAGAAAAGTAAGTGTTCAAGTCAAGCTCGGATTTTTGGGACATTCTGAGCAATTCCATGACATTTCTGAGATCACCCACCGCGCAGAATTGGCAAATTTTGGCGTTTTCGTCCAACATGGCAAAGGCACCGGCCCTAGTGCTACGAGAAACATCCAAGGTGATTGTCTGAAGAAGATGAAACAATTCCAAGGTTTGGCATAGTTTGGTTCACTTGTAGGACAGTTACAAGTTGAGTAGGTGCTGAAGTTCGTTATGCGAGTGCTAGCCGCCATTGTCAACCACATTGTCTTGTTTCTTGGGTGACTGTGTCTCCGTTCTCCTGTGAGTGTCACCTGCAATTTTGTTTTGATAATATTTTTTAGATTTAAATATTGCTTAAGTTCTTGCATTTTAGCATTTTAATTTTTTTTGCATTTAATTCTTATCGACTTCTTTTTTTTATGGGACAAAACTTAGATAAAGTTCTATATATGCTGTTAGTGTTATTTTTCAATTAGAATTAGAGTTTTATTTTAATAATTTGCGTAATAAAAGATTTCATTAAATGTTAACGTAAATTATCGAGATGAAACTTTAAATTTGATTAAAAAATAGTATCAACAGTATATATGAAACTGCATTTAAGTTTTGTCTTTTAATTTGGGTCTCGTATAATTTTTCATCAACACAATTAGTTTATGTTGTTAATTTTCTGTCAGTAATATATGTTTTTTCAACAATGGAGACAACAAAGATAAAATTTAGGACTTTATACTTCTTGGACCAACTGTGGTGGGTTATAGTATATATTTTAAGTTCTTACATTTTAACGTATTTTTGTTTTAGTTCGTCTTAACTTTTTTTAATATGTAAGTTATTCATTGCGAGTGGGAATTGGTAAATGGAAATTTGTAATCAGTGGAACTAACATGTCGTCTTATGTATGTCTTGAGGTTTCCACGTGTAAGGAGTTTTGGTTGCGCCACAGCTTGTGCTCAAATCAAGCAAATTTTTATCAATGAATCTTTAGCTTATCAAAAAAAAAAAAAACTTTTTTTAATGATTTTGGTTTCCTATTAATTTTCTATTCACATAATTAGTCTTTGTCATTAATTTATTGTTGTTAACCAATTTTGAATTTTTTTTATCTCATATAAAAACTTTGATTAAATTTTTTTAATATACAATAAGTAAAGTAAATTAATTCTTAATAAATAATTAAAACATATATTATTACATATACTAATCATAAATATAGGAATATAAAATATATTTTTTATATTCTTATATTTAATTATTATGTACTGTCAGTGTAAAAATCAATTAGGAATCATCGTTTTAAGGTAATTATTATAAAAGTCAACAAACTTATTATACAGTGGTAGTTTGTGATTAGATAATAATGTAAAACTACTTTGTACTGTCGGTGCATAACCTATTTTCTCTTATTTTTACTAAAGTTATAAAACAAATAGTAATTAAAAAATACTTCGTTTTTAATAAATCATAAGAAATATATTTTATTACCTATATTGTTCAAACTAAATAAAAAATATTCTTTAAATAATTACTATCTTAAATATCATATTTTCTCTAAATCTTAATGCTATCCCTTGACTAAATCTAAAAAGCTTAACTAGGGTTGCTAATTGATAAGGGAAATAATCAAGGAGCTTGTTTTAGTTATCAAAGCAATAATGAATGACAAATTGTTATAACTTGCTAATAACCATAACTAATATATTAAGAAATTAAAAATGGATCTTTATATCAATGATCAATTCTAGGCAACCAATATCGAGATTATTCCTTAAGTTATAAATTCATCTATGTTGAATTCCATCAACGCTGTATTCTTTAATTTTTTTTTCCCCTTTATTTAATTTGCTTCAAATTCAATCACTTTTTCTAATTATTATAATAGTTTAATTGTCATCCAATGTTAGTATAAATATTTTTACATTGTCAATCAATCAAAAATTATTTTTGAGATGACTTTTATGATAATTATTATAAAAGTTAAAAGATTTGTTATACATGGTGACATGTGATTAGAAAACAATATAAAAAATATATACACTGTTAGTGTATTTAAATTAAATTCTTGTTTTAACAACTTCATAAAGGAGTAGGCTTTACCAAGTTTTGTGAATTTGATGTTGCACTATACACAAATTATTTGTGATTGGCAAGTATCATTAAATTTGTTAATTTCGACACTCATAGTCTTTAAAGCTAGTTTAGTTGTTCTAATATAAGAATTTTAAATCATAAATTGTTGATAGTGAAATTTTGTTTCAAATATGTTTTGTAATTTCAATTTGTGTTGGACTCGAAATCTTTATTATTTTTTTACTATTTGATTCCAAATTATAATATTAGGGACTTAGAATCAAAATTCATTTTGAGTTTAAGTAAGTTGACAATGTATACCTTTCATTAATTAAGACCTTGAGTGCAAACAAACAAATTGATTTGATTTCTTTATGTTAGACTCGAATTATGTTACAAACTTTGTTTTGTTATTTTGAACAAGTATAAATAGTTGTATACAAAGCATTGATTTTGATATAACTTTGATGGAAATCGAATTGTAATTTAATTTAAAAAGAATAACATAAAAGTTAAATGACTAAATGTAAAGAAAACATAAATTTCATAAGTGAAAATGAACTTCAAAGGTGAAATGTAAAAATTGAAGGTAAGCAATTAAATTTAAAGCTTCTAAAATCTGGGCAAATGAAAATTAAAAGAAATTGGAAAAGAATGAAACAAAATCTAAGTAAATTGCTTGAAATTTAATTTGAAAACAAATGCAAATTGCTGAAAAAATAGATGCATGAATTTAAAAGCTTAATTTAAAGAAAGAAGTGGAGAGAAGAAGATGCAATTGAAAGTAAAGTGCCGAAATGTAATTCGAAAAGTAAAGCAAATAGCAAGAATGTAACTTGAAAGTTGATTTAAATAACTAAAAATGTAAGAAGAATAAGGATAAAGGAGAGAAATGCTTTGAAAAGTAAATTGAAAGCAAGATAAAATTGCAGGAACGTAGAGACTTTTATTTAAAAGTGGTTGAAACATACACTTGACTTGTTGAACCAATGGTAATTTATGCGAGGCATGAAATTGACTAAATAGATTCACCCTATAATTTGGGTTTTGGGTTTAACTCAACTACAAAAGCTAGCTAAAAAGGTGAGGATTCCCTCACTTATATACTTTATTTTAGTTATATCACTAGTCAATGTAGAACTTAAGTTTTTTTTCCAATAATCCATGTGACACTAATAATTGCTGATAATTTCCATGAAAGTCAAACTATTGTCTTAAATTCTTTTATTTCTGTCACTTGTCATTTTGACATCTTCATATTTGGCCTTTTAATCTTGATTTTGATCTCAAACTAAAACTTCATATCTCAAATGTTTCAATAGCATTTCTTCGAATTGGCTTCAAACTTCACTTCATACCATGTTCTTCGAGATATTAAAATTTATAAGTTAAATTACATTTTCAACACTTAAGAAAAAATCTTAGTTCAAACCAACATAAATAAAATGATATGTAATTGTTGTTTCTCCTCCTCAATGTCTTTTTTTTTTTTTCAACTTTCTTCTTCGCACATTTATCAAATGATCGTAAATGTATATCTTGTAAAACTTAACAATTGTCATTATATTAGAAATAAACACTTCTATTTTTCATCATATGCGCGCACAACTTTGAAAACTTTTTTTTTCCTATTCTTTTAAATATTATTGATATGTAAGGAAATGGCATTAGAGTCATCACACTTGATATAATCCATCAAAGGTGGTCAATTCAGTTCTTTAGCCAAGATTAGTCATTGGCAAAATCTATGAATACTTTCGTACCAATAACATAATGACCAAAAGAGTCATCACACTTGATATAACCCAATGAGCTAAATAATACAAATTCCATATAGTTTTATCTTCTCTAGCATTCTGCAGAATAATTCTTCTTTGCATCATGCAAATTTATCACTCTTAACATGGCATCAGAACGAGTTGATCTCAAAGAAGAATCATACCTTTGATGATATCAAGAATGTATCTTTTAACATGGTAACAAAGCAAGCCAATCCCAAGGAAGAAGAATGCCTCCAGACAGCTGATCATCATCTTAAAGAAGAATCATACCTCCAATGAAAGTAAAAACATATTTTTTAACATGGCATTAGAGTTCGCTAATAACGATCCTGAGAAAAGAATGCCTTAAGGGATTTGGAGAAGAAGAATGCCTCTAAACAGTTGATCATCATGCCTTCTTCACCATATTACCTTGGGTCATTAGATAATCCAAGAACACCATTGGTAGCAATCTCACTCAAGGGAGAAAATTACACAACTAGGCACGGTCCATGAGGATGACTTTGCTTGTGAGGACAAAGCTTGGTTTTATGAATGGAAGTATCAAGAAACTTATAGTAGGGTTGCCAGAGTTTCATGATTGGGAGAAGGTGCACTCCATGGTGGATAACTTACATGTGCAACAAGCTAGATGCATTTGACACATATGCTCTAGCTTGCGGGAGAGTGTTGACTATGATTAGATATATCTTTTAATTTATCATTTATCTCCTAGATAAGATTAGTTCATCTTTTATCGTTTAGAATAGTTTATTTTTTAGATAGTGTTCTATTTGTATATATATGGGTGCACATGATGTTACCCAATGAGCTAAATAATACAAATTACATACAGTTTTATCTTCTCTGCATTTTGCAAAATTGTTCTTTTCTGCATTATGTAGATCATCACTCTTAAAATGGCATCACGCCTTCAAATCTGAGAAGAATCGATGACAGCAATAACATACCTTTTAACAGGACATAAATCGATATTACCTTAATCCAAATTCAGTTTATATTTTAAATGGAAGAACGAAGTATGAAATGAATATTCAATGTCTGAAACTAATTTATTAGTGTAAGAATTGAGATCATTTATATGAAGTGCGAAAACACAGACATGCGAGAACATTTGTGAACTTAACTTACAATTAAGCTCAAGAATACGTATTTTTGTTTCAAGGGAATGTGATAGTAAAAATAAGTTACGCAGTGGTATTGAAGGTCATTTACCTTGTCAAAAGAGGAATTTGAATTAATTTAGCTAACCTACGTTTGCTAAGCTCGATTATACTTGAAAGTTGAAACTATATTAGGATGACATAGAGCCAACTAAATCCAAAAAATTGTCTAACAACGAAAGGAAGAAAATAAGTGAAAAAGAGTTTGCAGCAAATTCTTTACTTAATTCTTACAACTAAGATATATTGCCACCAAATGTAAAATACTATCTCTCTCTCTCTCTGTGTATATATATATACCTCAGAACAACACACTCCAAAGAATGCAACCAGGAAACAGTTTCGCGATCCCTTGTCAAGCTGGTAATTTCTTTACATGGAAGCTTCACATCTTCAGGGCACATTCCCTCAGAATGTCAACTTGGACATGTGGTTAAGCATTAACATCCCACCAAAATGTGATGATGCATCATAGCATGTATGTCAGAAACCAATCATTCACTCACTATATTTAGCGAGTATGAAGAATTGAAGGCAAGAATAATAGAGTTTGATTTGCCAGCTAGAACAAATTTACCCGAAAAAACCATGGCAGAACAAATGCTATTACCAGGCATGCCATCAAGAAGTTACAAAATGGCTGTCCTCTCCAGCATCCACCAAACCTGCGGGATGAGTTACCATCGTTGTCCATGAATCTTCTTTCGTTCCACTTATCCATAAATGCATTATTAGTAACACCGAAACATTTTTTGCAGTCTCACCACATATTTCACATAACCTGTGGTCAAAAAAGGTAGTTAATATCAATAATTTATTTTATAATAGATTATAACACAAGGCACTCACTTGACATGGGACTATTTTTCAAATTTGGCACTACACAATAGAACAAAAGAACCTTAGGATTATGTAATGAAAAGCTAATTTGGGGGCATTAGAGGGAGCTTTTACAGATTTTATTTGAACATATGAAAATAGGTTATAATCTTCTGTACGCTTTTTTTAACTTATTTCAATAAGTTTTATGGAAAAACTTATCAAAATAAGCTCTTTTCAAACTTATGGATAAGCTTTCATGTCATAAACTCTTATTGAATAAGTGCTCAATTCAGTTGTTGATGCAAACAAGCCCTTTATATATGATACAAGAATTAGGATTGACAATGATCAGTTATACTAGATTGTAACACAGTGGTTCTCACTTGACATGGGACCGATTTCCATATTTAGTCTCTAGTAATAGAACTGACTTAGAAAAAATGGAACCTCAGAATTGTTCAGTGAAAAACTAGTTCACATATCTGTTCTGGGAAAAAGGGGGTTGATGAATATGTCCCTATTATATCTAATGAAAATTTGCTGTAAATAAAAATTCATTCTGTGGTGATAAATGTATAAACTTACTTTTCCTAGTCCATGTCCCATATGTCGTCTGAACAGAGAAACATCAGATCCAAAAGAATCTTCACCAAGACAACTACAAGAGTATTTTTTTTCAAATATTGAGGACAACCAACACAAATATCACAATCAAATGCAATAATTTGCTAGTTGCCAAACTGGGACTTGATAGAATCATATGGATGTCAATTAACCTCAAACTCAAACATTAGAAGCAATTTGCTTTATCATGTTTATGTCTAACCCATAATCTTACATCTAAAGGAAGAAAATCCACTGGCTGTCTGGACACATTTGTCCAACTCACCCCTTATAGAACCCCATTAGCTATAGGAACTCCAAATAGGCTGATGGCTACTGATATGCACTGTACAGCTATGTCTGAGTGCAGTAATGATGATAGAGGTTCTCCAACTAACGATGTACTAATCCAAAGCAAATAGCATTGAGCTACACTAACCAGTTCACTAATGGCAATGACAAGCAAATTCAATACGAAGAGCTTGACCTCAAATTAAGGGGCCTTATGAAGGCAAAATCATCTTAATCAAGCATAAGCCCAAGCATGAACTTGGAAAGGATTTGAAGAAAGGCTAATAATGGAATCCGAAAGTCCTATTCTAATCTAAGAACACAATTAACACATCTATAAGGATGCCACAAAACTCAAGATTTTAAAAGACAAGCCATGGAAAGATGAAATGATAAAACCTATCCAATATTATTGTTGGAATTATAAATGTTCTATATTATCAAGGTAACTGCAACACACACAAACACGAGCAACAAAAGGTGAAGAGGAATATTTGCTTCCAGAAAGTGTGCCAAAGTGGATAATTAGTAACAAAAACTAACAAATCCCTACATATTTAGGGATTCAAAATAAGTAGACAACATCAGGAACGTGACGTCGTGATCAATTTTGAAAGCTTCAATGCAAAACCTCAAAAAGCACAATAATACTAATGTTTATCTACAAACTAGAATCAAACTGATATTTGGCAAGAACATATACCTGTTCCCCTTAAGCTTGAACCACACCTCAGCACAATGAACGTGTGCAATGCCTAGCTCATCTTTACACGCACAGCCAAGCTGAATCAAATCTACACTTGTAGCAGTGCCAACAGTTGTTTCATCCGATGGTTGCACAGAAGCCAGATGGCAAATCCTACAAATCTTTTCACCTTCAGAATTCTCATAAAACTTTTTGTGGCTGCTGCACTTTATATCAATCACACATGAATTTTTATCAGTTTCAGACACTCCTTCTGGTGCTTTCATGGATACCAAGCTCAACCCTGATTCATTAACTTCTCCTTCCAATTTCCTATTATCTTCATGGACATACTCAGTCTGAACAGACTCAATTACAACCACAGTTTCAATTACTTCCCGATTAACCGAATGGTTTGAATTATAAATAGTTCCCTGATCAACCCCAAGCAATTTATCACTGATTTTTTCTTGATCATGCTTGTCCAGACCCTTAACTTCCTCAAGCCCCTCCTTTAGCTCCTTATCAGATCCCAAATCCTTACCAATCACTCCTGGAGTTCCAGCTTCTCCACTTATACTAGCACAGCCACCCAAGCTGCTCCCATCTACTGCATCAATTACAACTCCTTCAACAAAATGATTCAAATTCCCATCTACCCCTTCATGAACCGAATCCAATACCTCATCTCTACCTTCCCTTCTGTCTTGATCCATTAACAATTCGTTAACTCACAAACCTGAAAAGATACTCCAAACAATGCCACAGTGCAAACCCCACCTAAAAAAGCTCCCTTTTTTATAATTACAGAGGATGAACAATGTGATCAAATGTGAAAGGTGGAAAATACATATCTTCCTACGACCCACTTCCTGATTTGAGCAGATATTCTCACAAATAATCAATTTAAAAATAAATGGAAACTTGGAATGTCACCTATGACATGGATCGTGGATGACCTCACTCTCCAAGGAAACAAGCCCCCAAATAGCCGCAAAGATATGGGGTTTACCTCAAAATATTAGATTCCACAAACGAATTCAACTCGGAAATGTTTCAATTCAACCTACGCCAGGTAAAACCTGCGTGGCATGCTTCAGGGGGTTAGTGGAAGAAAAAAATATGTATTTAAATAAAATAGGAGCAGGATTAGGTGACGAAAGGAACTAGGAAAACAGTAAGACAAGGATTTTGAGTGCAATTGAATCATTAGATGAATTGGATCAGTAAAAAAGCAAAGGAAATAAAAGGGTTACTTTGTCTTTATTGGACAATTTCAACAGAAACCCTCCTACAATTAATAAAAGATAGAAACGGATGACTCATACAAAGGATGGGTATTTATTTACTATTAATTAATCATTAATAATTAATTGCTGAAATTTCTCATTCAATGCTATCTGAGAAAAGAGTGGTAATGTGAGTGGCGGTTATAACGGCAAGTGGGCGGAGTGTGTATGTGAGGTGTGTCTACTTTACATGCTAGTGCCGTAACCAGAACCTCAGGGTCAGCTCTTATGGCTGTGGTGAAGTAGGAGAAATTTTCATGGACCTTAAAAAATGGTAACTAACAAGTAAACAGTTTTTGGACTCATCTAGTTTTTTCCTTAATGGACAACTACTTCTGGTCACCAATCTGTTAGCCAGAAGAGAAATATTATCCACTAATGTGTTCCTTTTATTTGTGTATGTTGTTAATTTGTTGCTTTTTGTGTGTTTGTTGTTGATTTTTTTTTTATTTTTTTTTATCATTGTGTGTGTTTGTTGTTTATTTGTTCTTTTGTGCTTGTGCGTGTGTTGTTAATTTGTTTTTCCCTTTATGTTGTTATTAGTTTGGCAAATTATGAACTCAACAATTTACTTTTTATATAAATTAGAATATATGACTTCAAAAAAAATTAAAATATAGGCTAAATTGTACTTTTAATTTCTTTATAATATTTAATTCACAATTTTGATATCCTTATTTTTAAAATTAAACAATTTTAGTCCATCTGTTAGTTAATCATCCGTTGACTGTTAGTTGATCATTATATATTAAATTAGAGTTTATTCTTTTAAAAGTTCTCTCGTAAGAACTAATATGTATCATTGTTAACTTATGTTTACTGCCAATTCTTTTGAACTAATTATATATCTTGTTTTATAACTTTAATCTTTTAATTATATCTCTTTTATATTTTCACTAAATTAATTATGAATATTTTTAATTTTATATATTTTTGTTTTACATGAGTTGATGGTGCAATTAAAGTACGATTTATTGGTGGAATAAACAAAATATTTGTTCTAGTGAAACAAAGCAAAAATATTAAAAAGAACTATTACCAGATTCACAGTATTTCCTTTTTCTTTTATATCGGAATTTGCTAGTTGTTATTAACTATGGATTAAGCGATAACTTCCAAGGCAAACCAAATATATTAAGAGTGGAAAAGACACAAGAACATATTCAACTTGTCATTTCTTGGTCATTTACAGTTTTTGTAAACTGATACTTGCATTTACGACTATTGGTAGAAGTTAAGAATTTAGGTAGTACCAGGAAATATATCCATGAGTAATAAACAAAATTATCTTTGTTTTTAAAATAGATAAATACTAAACCAATTAAGTTGACGAAAGTAGGAATACTAGATATAATATCGGTTGTATTTATACGATGTACGCAAGGATCCTTACTTATAAATTATTTAATACATTAGACATGTTTGTTTGATATATACAGTTCACTAGTCTAATTAGTGGATTTTCTTTTAAATCCAGTACTAGACCTTCAAAGAACGGAAGGCAAATGCTATGCAGAGAAGTTAATTTTGAGTATTTTGCCTTTAACCTCTTGTGGCTTTTAATGATAGTCCTCTTTTATTAACTCTAACATACAAAGACGTTGATGATGGGAAAGGTATAAAATATTTTTGGATAAGTGGTAGCATTGATAGTTGATGTAATGATATAGTTCAATATTAAAATGATTGAGTAATTAAAATAAGTGGATAATGGTGATCTAAACCTCAAATGGACCACCCTATAACAACTTATTAATGATAATAGATTAAAATTCATGACTTTTTTTTTTTAATTGAGTTTACAATGACGTCGGTATTTGAGGTGTTTAAAGTTGATTAGGAGTGCTTAGATTGAGACTTGAATAAAATTAGATTTGAACCGATTATATTTAATTGGTTTGATTTAGTTTAGGTTTCAAAAAAAAAAATTGGCTAATCTAACCTGAACCAATCTAATTAAGATCTGGTTGGTTTGATTTGGATCATCGGATTATGATAAAAAAAATTATTATATGTTTAAGTTTTTATCTCTAGTTTTTGTCTATTTTATATAAAATTTAAATTTTATATTAATGTAAGGTAAAATTATTTTTTATTCTTTAATGACTAAATATTTATTTTATTTAATACTCCTTCCCTTTATATAAGAAACAAATGGGTACATTCTTTTGTCCTAATTATAAGAAACATAAACCACTTTCATAGTATTAATTGCTAATTTTCTTTTATATCCTTAATTTATTGTGAAACCTATTAATGAGACACTTCACTAATTTCCTATGCAAATGGATGCCTTCATTGACCTATTAATAATATAAGCTACACTCATTGGTGAGAAAAAATATTCTTGAATTATGTGTAGTGTCATTAAATATAACTACTACTTAATCTATTTAATTCTATGGGTATTTTTGGAATCAAATTTAAATTTATGACATTATTAATTAAAATTAACTAATTTAACTACTTTTATTGGTGAATTCGTTATTTATTTCTTATATAAATGACCAAAAGGAGTATTTAATTTTTTCTATAGTTAACACTTCATATATCTCATTAAAGTCATTACTCAACATATGATAAAAATATAAGAAAATAAATATGATCAAATTAAGACACTAGATAACATCATAAGAAGATCAAAATGAATGAAGATGAAAAAAAGACAAAAATAAAAGAAAATTTTAAATACTAACTTCTAAAATATATTAATCTAAAGTTAAAAAATTGATTAGGTAATTGAGTTGGTTCAGGTTAGAGAAACATAAATTCAAGAACCAAACCGATTATAATTGATTTGGTTCAGATTTAAAGTAAAATAAACCAATTAACTGAACCAACCTGTACTCAATTTAATTGGTTTGGTTTGAGTTGTCAAGTTCATCGAGTCAATCCAATTTGATGAACACCCCTAAAGTTGACTCTGACTGAGTCTTGATCTAATTTGACTAAGATTTAACTCTTGTCGACCAAGGTCTGAGGTGTATGGATGATAACTCTTCCTTCTAGTGTGGTTGAACTATAGTAAAAAGGGTTTAGGTGTCTGAGATGAGATGGTTTTCCTAACACATGGCTCAAAGCCTCTTATGGACAATGTTAGCACTAAACTCTATTCTATACCATGCACAATACAAATAAAGGTAAATTACCTCAGAACAATTGTCCATTGTCTTTGAGAAAGTACATGGATGTTCAACTTCAAGAAAGTTTAGGTTTATGCATTTAGTAAAAAGTTTAGTTTGAATCCAAATTATTTTCATTTAATAAAAAGAAATGAAAATTAGGTTTATATTGATTTTTTCAGTTCCACGCAGGTATTCTTTTTCAAAAACAATTCTATTTGAAATACTGTCCACACTAAAATATGGACATCTTTCTTATTAAAAAATCGAATTTTGAATTGCGTTACGAGAGATTAGCCACTTTCATATTTTTTGACCAATGGCTTCCCGAAAATTCAAGAGTGAATCAAAATGATTGTTGCCTATGGAGAAATGGGGCCTACATATATAAGGTGATGAGTGTTGGTAGGGCATACACATCTCCAGCTATTAGTGAGGTCTAAAACAATTGGCATTCGATGTGAAACCAATGGCGGGGCACAGGCAATACAATAGCATGTGACTGCTAGCTGACTCCAGTGCCTTCAGCCACAAACCCCTTTGCAGTATATCCATTGTGCATTAATCATAAATTGACATCTTCTGGCAAATGAAATTTGATTTCTTTCTGAATGGAATTATGGAACCAGAGAACCTCGATTATTTTATGAGACACAAATTTATAGAAGTACTACTAAAAGAGAAATATCCATCCCAAATCTTATCATCTTATACGTTTAAATTAATTCTTTTTAATTTTTTAAATTCACTCTTTTCCTCTTAAATTTAAATTATTTAATATCTTCTATTTATTTATTTAAATTAAATATGTATTTTTTATAATTTAAAAAAATGTTTATATCTTCAAGAATTTTTTAAATTTAAAATACTTGATATTTGTTGTTACTATATAAAAAGAGTTAATCGTTAGACTTGTCATCGTTTAACGACAATTGATATATTAGTACAGATATTATAGATTTACATAATATCATATAATGATGATATATATTAATTTTCTGTATCAACAAAGAAATGAGTATTAGTAGACAATTTTGTTGATATAAGAAATCGATATATTTCATCATCATCAAAACATTAAATCGTTAGCATAAACCTACAATGTTTATATTAATAAATAAATTTCTATTAGATAACGATTATGCTAACAAGGACAAAACAATTTCTGTCTATTAGGATATAGTTATTATTTTTCTTTTTGTAGTGAAGAAAGCATTTTAGTTCATGATATGATAGTGTTTATGGCATGTAATATCGTTTTATAATTACATGCGGGCTGATTAACCAAAATGGGGCTCTTTTAAAAACAAAATATCAAAATGGGGTTCTTTTTAAACATATTACCAGCATGAGACTATTTTGACCATTGACTGGTCAAACTCGCTAGTCAAACTAGCGAGAATCAATCCACGTCAGCTTTTTTTATTTTTTAAATTACACGTAAGAAGCTGATGTAGCCCAAAAAATGCAAGTGGCAGTAGCGGGAATCACAGGATGATGTCATGTGGCGTCTCCCTGTGATTTTCACAAGTGGCAGTAGCGGGAATCACAACGTCTTGTTGTGATTCCCGCTACCAGTACTAGCTGAAATCACAACGAGAAGCCATGTGGCGTCATCCTGTGATTTCCGCTAGCACTGGTAGCGAAAATCACTTAGTCACACCATGTGGCATTATTGCGTGTTACGAAGCCACCGCACTCACACAAATGAGATGTTGACATGTGGCACCTCATAGGTTGCGTGAATTTATATTACATTTACAATCTAAGAACACCATTAGAAGAATGGGATCTAAAGCACTATTTGCCATATATGAGATATGTTGCGGGATATGGACAAAAATTTATGAGTAAAATACGTTGATGGCATTGAGAGAAACGCTATTATACACTAAAGTTTGATAGTAGCACGACCATACCATCTCCATTTACATCTTGAAGGACAAGTTGAAAAGTAAATGTATAAATTCCTTCTAAGTCTCCATTAACCTAGAAAGAAAGGTCTTTTGGGAAAAATGGTAGGCCCAAATCCCCTATGGGAATTGCCAACACGTAGATCTCAAACAATTATATGAAATAAAAAAAAAAAGGCGCCTCAATCTGACGTCCGAGTGAAAAATTATACCCTTTCGAAGTTTTGCACCACTAATTTTGACCTTTCCTCCTTCTTTCACTTCTAATTTGGTCTTCCAAAGTGCAATCAAGCCGATCTTGGTGTCCGTAGAAAGCTTAAAGAAAGACCTACGATTCTCATGAAGAGGTCATACGCTAATTCGCCTGGGATCATCCATCAATTTGGGCTTCAACTTGGAGTCACTATTTTGTCCTCACAACCTAACATAATAAGTGCTATATTTTGTGCATATCTTGAGTTGTTGTTGAGGTTGAAACACCATCAAACCATCACCAAAATTCCAAGGACAAATTTATCTATAACTTTCATAAATACATCAGTAACCAATTAGGCACCAAACCACACCATGTGGTGTCATTCTATATTTTTCTCCACTCGTATGCGTAAATCACACGGAGACGTCACGTGGCGTCATCTTGTAATTTCCGCTACTACCACTTGTATTTTTTTGGCCACATCGGCATCTTACATGTAATTTAAAAAAAAAAAAAAAAAGTTGACGTGGACTAATTCTCGCTAGTTTGACTAGCGAGTTTGACCAGTCAACAGTCAAAATAGCCCAATGCCGATAATATATTTAAAAGGAATCTCATTTTAGTATTTGGTTTTTAAAAGAGTCCCATTTTGGTTAATCAGCCTTACATGCGTAAGGCATCGGATGTTGATCTTCCATTATAAAGAACTTTTTATTGAAGTGATTGCCCTTTCAATATTTCAATATAATAATTAAAAAAAATGCTGTTTGTGGTGGACCTAGGTGATTTACTTCTTTTTTGGGTCCAGAGAAGGACCTTATAGGCCCTGAAGGAGTCCTGCGTCAAGCGGAACAAACAGCGATAGATCCTTTTGAAAGATAGTACAAGTTACCAGATTTGACCGCATCCTGACAGTGATTATGCCTATAATAGCATCACATGTGAAGCTTTTTTTTTTTTTTTTTTCGATAGACATATGTGAGGCTTTTAAATCCACATCATATTTACTTTGAATATTAAATTAAAATTGTAAATTATATCAACATATCATGAACACATTCGCATAACTTGTGGTTGTAATTATCTTAGTAAAAAGGTTTACATTTGCGTACACGGTATACATAAACCAATTGCATAAGCACAAGAGCCTTAACTCGTGAGTTATTACGTCTCTGAAAACTAAAAAGATTGTAAGATTAAATCCCAATGAGGCCAATCATACATCAATACATCATGTTAACAGTCTTTGTGCATATTTTTTTTCTCATTCAGCCTAAAAGTAAAATGCTAGCGATGTCCTTTTGGTTTTTGTTTATTTATTTATTTATTTTTGTTTACGGGTACCTAATTTTAAGAAGAAATTTTGTCATTGTAAAGAATTGCATGTAGTAACAAACTCATCCCAGCTAACTGCCATGAATTAGCGTCCTCCCCCTAAAAATAAAAATTATAATTATAATAATAAAAAAACTAGTAAACCTCTCCAAGCATCAACATGCAAGAGTCCCCTTTTAAGCATCCAAAACGCATATACATTTTCTATGCATAAACCCTTTTCAAGAATTTTTATGCACAACTTCACAGCCTTAAGTTATTAGATTCACAAAGTAAGAATTAACATTTAAAAGAAGAGAAAAACGTCACAATTATAGGCTCTACCTGAAAAGATGCCTAAATATTGTACACAATATAATCATCTAGAATTAAATAATATCTTTAGAACAAACCTAAGGATAAAAGGAATGGGAGGGAAAATAAATATATTCCTGTGTTATCCATATTGATAAAATGCAAACTCATGTACAAGTAGACTTTGCAAAATGAAAGAGACTACACCTATTGTCACCGAGGTCCAGAAAGCTCAATGGCTTCAATAATAAAGGAAGGTTCTTCATGAACATCACTATAATTTTGTGAGAAACTGCAAGTTCTTTCATCATATAGGTTAGGCCCCCCTTGTGACTCCTCTGGCCGCACTGACTGCCCTACGAGACCTTCTAGAATCTTCAAAACCTCTGACATCTTTGGCCGCAGAGTGGGAAGCGACTGAGTACACTGTGAAGACAATTCCACTGCTTTCTCTAACTCCACTGGATCAAAACATCCCCTAAGATCCCTGTCGACTAACACTTCCAGGCGTTTCTCCTCAAATAAGGTTCTAACCTGCAGGAATTCAGCTAGCTGCTCAAAATTTATGGTCAATGAAAACAACGGAATAAAAAGCCATGAATTTATTGAAACTACATTTTGAGCACGACACACAGAATACTCCACTATCTCACAGCAAGTGTAAAACAGGTGAAGCAACATTATAGCAAGCCAGGCTCGATGCAATCTTGTGGTAAAACCATCTTATGGTCTTCGGTCAAGATTATCATCATGTAAAAAACCAAGGGGACAAAAAGACATGATTTAAAAACGCGGGCTTATAAACAATTTAAAAAAAAACTACTCACCCAATCAAGAATCATTCCCTTTTGGACCTGACCGTTTCCAGCATCCAGTGCCTTGTGTCCTGTTATGAGCTCCAAAAGCAATATGCCAAATCCAAAAACATCTGTTTTCTCAGAAGACTGTCCAGTTGAGAGATATTCTGGGGCAATGTGCCCTACAGTACCCCGCACTGCAGTAGTTACATGTGAATCCCTTTGATCTAAGAGCTTAGCAAGACCAAAATCCCCCACCACAGCTTCAAAACTTTCATCTAACAAAATGTTTGCAGCCTTAACATCCCTGTGGATAATTTTCGGATTGCACTGTTCATGCAAATATAGAAGCCCGCGCGCTGTCCCAAGAGCAACACGCATTCGCCTGTTCCAGTCCAACGATGGCTTTTCACGGCAAGTCTCTGCTCGAGAACAAGAGAGAAGAGAAAATCCATTAAAATCTAGGGACATTAGAATTTAATATAGGAAAAAAAATGTATTCAAAGAAGAATCTGCATGAATTCTGGAGGCATCACAATTTTTTTCTTTTAATATAGACTGAGATAAACATTTTAATAATAATTATAGATCATGCACTGCCACTTGAAAATGACAGACGGCATGGACAAATACAGAAAAATAACTAGTTCCCAACATCCTGAGAAATGGAATCACTACATGTCATTGATTTTAAGACAGCTTTCTTCTAATTTCCACCATAAGAGGCATGTATCTACTTGGTTACATTATTTTACACAGCCTCAAGTACAGACATGAATAATGTGAAACAAACCTCTCAAGCGATCAGCAACACTGGCATTGGGCATGTAAGGATAAACAAGTAACCTTTCATCTGGTGTCATACAAAATCCATAAAGACGCAAGAGGTTCCGATGCACAGCCAAGCCGATCATCTCAACTTCTGTTTGAAACTGCACTTCTCCAGTGTAATTGGGATCTTTCAGCCTCTTTACTGCCACCAACATTTTGTTTGCAAGGCATCCTTTGTAGACAACACCAAAACCACCTTGTCCTAGGATATTTTTTGAATTGAAATTTCCAGTAGCAATTTGCAATTCACGGAAGGAGAACCTCTTCAAATGGCCAATATCAAATTCACAATCTTGCTCCACTTCAAATGTCAAATGTGCATGTTCCAAGTGAGGAAAAAAGTAGTGAGGAATATGTGCATACTGTCAGAATATGTGCATGTTCCCAAGTGAAGAAAAAAAGTAGTGGAATTCATATCAAGGAGTACCAGTAAGATGTGTAGAGAATGTGTGATCTGTACCAATGCAACCAAAAGACAAGAAGCACCACCGAAATTACAAATGTGCAACTAAAGCCAATAACAATAGCAAGCACCCTTTGGTGATGACTACCAGTAGTCTGTGATGACCCTGTATCTGCAATTGAATCATCATTTATATGTACTTCAATCTAGTGATTACTAGGGTTTTAATAGATACAGGTTATATGTACACTACCATTTACTGGTTTTGAAAAGCCCATACAAATTTGTGAGGAAGAGGTGCAGAGGAAATTGTTTCCTGAAATACTACAACCAAAGAAGTAAAGTGTCAAGCAATGCAAAAAACAAGATTGATGCATGCAACAAAAGGTTAAATATTAAAAAGAACAAAAGTATTAAGCTAATACTTATTTCTAACATGGCAATAACCAGGCTCCTCAATAGTCTAGAGCTATGGTATTAGTTTTCTGCTTCATATATCATAAGTTACTTGAAATTGTTAGATTTGTTTTTAGTAAACAGTTAACAAACATCTGTGGGTTTCCAGGAAATGGGCTCTAGTTGTATCCACCTACAGGTTTCCTAGAAATGGTTTCAGTACTAGCACTTCTGTTCTCTGATTACGTAGTACCCTAGTTTCCATTTAAAATTTAAGAAGAAAACATCATTTTCTGAATACAAAAGTTAATCCATCTAGCATTAGACTTACAGCACAAATTACCATCATTATCATCCCAGGTTTTTATTCAATTAAGCAAAGATGCCCTTTCCCCTAAATAAATTATGATTAAATATTCCACAAAAGGGCCTTGGTGAAGTAATGTATAATGTATTAGTTGAGTAAACCATTGTGTACAACTAGTACAAGCTTTTTTTTGTTGTTCATTAAGAATATTAGAATTCACGCGGCAATATTAGGGAAAAAACCATATACCATTAAAAAACTCACCTATAACCTTTTGCTAAAATTTTTGGAGTGGGACCACTGAGATTATTGAAGGACAAGTCCCTACAACATATGGTACAGTAATGAAATGTACTTTTAAGAATTTAAGAGGCAAAAATACAATAAAACTGTGATAAAGTGCATACAAGAATGAAAGGCCTGTGAGATTAGCAACAAGTTGAGGGATCTGTCCAGATAGTTTATTTTTGCTGAGCCGCCTGAAATACTTGGCATGAATAAATTAGGAAGTAAACAATTAGAGAAAGGCTAATGAATAAGCCAAAAAAGTAATAAGAAATCATCATTGTTAAATCTATTTGTCACACCACACTCACAAGTAACTAAGATGAGTCAAAAAGCCCAAAGAATTAGGAATTTCCCCATGAAGCTGGTTACCAGAAAGGTCAAGGGTTTGAAGCTCTAACAGCTTTCCGATCTCAGTGGGGATAGGACCAGATAATTGATTGTTCTGCAATAACCTAAGTAATACAATGGAAAAACTCAGTGATAAGAAACGCTGGATATTATAGATAATGTCCATTTAATTTTTTTGATAAATGTTTTTTTCTCCTAACATTATATGGTATCTAATACAAATAAAGGTCTAAAAGACAATCACAATGAGAAAACTATCATGGTAGGTTGTTAACAAGAGACAAACTAAACAAGGTGTCTTTCACATTTATACATTTTAATATCTAAAAATATTTGGACTGGTCCCACCCAGCACTTTGGTTAGTCACAGCTTAACCTAAATTGCAATCAAACCCAAGCTCCACCGTTAAGTCACTAGCTGCCAGCCTACAAGCTCAGTGCAAAAGCAGCCTAAAAAGAACGCACTATTGTAGTAAAAAACCTGAAACAATGATAACCATTTTCAACCCGACATTACTATCATTTGTTGGCATTAAAACATGAATTTTGACAAAAAAAAAGGGGGGGGTCTATTTTGAGAGATCCCAATCCCTCTCTGTTGTTTCCGAAAATAAAAAACGACCTATGTTCACAAACATTGATGATTGGCTCATAGTGATCAACGGGAGCACTCAAATAAAACATTTTCCAACATATATTCCGAAAAGCACATCAATATCATTACCAGCTGAATCAACCCAACAACACGATTACACGAGTGCACATTCCAATAAAACAAGTGTAGACCATTCCAGTTACAACTCACAATGTTTGTAGGTGGCTCAAATTTCCAATTCCTGAGGAAATCGTTCCAGATAAACCCGCAATGGCCATTTCCCTGCCAACACCGGCAAATTACCACCAATAACACACATCAACATTCTCATAGCTTAAGAAAGAAATGTCACTAATAACCCTTCAATTTAAATATCAGAATTGATAGCAGCAGAGAAACACACAGCAAACACTACTCTTCCCGAGACACAAAAATGCTAAAAGTGTAAAATCTGTTACATTATTCACAGCCAAAAAAAAAAAGAAAAGTGATAGAAATTCCTCTGTATTAGCAAATACACTTACAGGGAAATAACATAACCCTCGGCAGAGCAACCAACCATGTTCCAAGTACAAGGGTCAACCGAATTAATATCCCAACCATCCATGACATGTAAGTCATCATTCATCTTACTCTTCATGGACATCAAAGCAGCCACTAATAACAACCAAACAAAACAATCTCTCACTCAAACAAAGCTAGAAAGATGAAAGACAAGGAAAAGCAAGAAATGCCAAACCTTCATAGTTGACACCCTTTGGAGAGAGAAGGCTGTCAGTGCCCTCAACAACCATTGGCATCCAACAACACAGAAAGAGTGAAACGAGCCAAGCAACCACTTTGGCATCTTCCATGAAACGAAAAATCCGATTCAAGTACTGGGGAACAAGAAAATTTGAAACTTTTCTACTAGGAATACAAGTTCTGAGCTTCTGGAAAAGCATCAAAACATGAAAACAAGCAAACCCTTTTGGAAAATCTCCCGTGCTTGCTGCCTCGAGAGAAACGAAGTTGAAAAGGACCGAGAAATTTAAAAAATAAATAAATAAATAGTAAATTATACTAACATTAACGCTTTGTTTGGTAGAGAGGAGAGAAATAAAGGGAAAAGAAGTAGGTAGAAGAGAAGAGAAGAGAAGGGAAGTAGGTAAGAAATAGAATGGAAATAGAGGTTGTTTGGTTGATGAGAAGTAGAGAAGAAATAGAGTGGAAGTTTGCTTTTTGACTTTTGGAGATTTGGAATAAAAAAATAAAATTACACTTATACCCTTAATTTTTTAAATTAAATTATTTACAGAAAAACGTCAAAATACAATTATGCTACATATATTCGAATATAGTAAACCATATTCGAATATATGGGGGCCATATATTCGAATATGGTAAACCCATATTCGAATATATAGTATTATTGGAGACAAATAAAATAAAAAAGCCCGGGGCATTTAATGGAAAAAGACAACTTCTTCGCATTTCTTCGCAAAATTGAGTGGACCAAATTTGACGTGGGGCCCACACTAATTTTAAAAATTTCTACGCTACTTCTGCTCTACCAAACGAACAGAAATAGTACACTTCTCCGCACTTCTTTCGTCTTCGCTACACTTCCACGCTACTTCTCGCGTACTAAACGCACCCTAAGTTTTTTTAAGATTACAAATAATATCTTTTTTTTTTTATTCTTACACTAATATTTTTAATTGTTTGAAAAACATTTACTGATACCTTATTTATATTACATTAACTCTTTTAATTATTTAAAAAATATTATATTGTATATTCTTATAAAAAAAATTATTGTAAATATTAAAAAAATAAAGATATTGTGTATAATCTGGAAAAAAAAAAAATCAGTATAATTTACTCAAAAATAAAATATAAAAAAAAAAAGTGAATTGAAATGAACGAAGATCGTAAGACCAGGGAAGACAACTCGAGATTTGAGAACATGACAGTGATTGTCGCATGGTCTGTGAGGTATGACAATAGTATTTAGCTTCATGGCAATGATCCTCTGCAGATAGTCACGTGAATTTCATGCTCTAACACCATGCGTTGACTGCGGGGTTCGTTAAAACCGTTGGATTATTTGTTTTGGGATCGTGATGGTGAATGGACGGTGAAGATGTAAGTAGTCGTTAGTGTTGATAATTAAGGGATAGTGGGCGCTCTAGGCGCGAAATTTTATAGTTACGTGATACAGTATATTACTATATTTTGACGATTTAGAAATTACATGTCTCGGAGCTCAAGGAACTCCTCTACAAATGGTTTGACTGGGGAACGCCAATATTACCACTTAGTTTTTAATTAATTTGCATGATGGTATGACGGAAACATAGTTTTAGTTTCAATATTACCACATGATAGATCATAGGTAGCTCTGTTTATAATTATATTATATATGTGATGAACAATTAAAAATGCCATAAACGATTTATATATAAACCCATTAGTAGAGATTAACCGAATAGTAGAGATGTTTATAAATACCGAAAGTTGTTGGCATAAGTGGTTCGGTATTTGTGTCCCTTAATCAAGGACTGGGGTTTGATCCCCAGCTTGAGAATAGAGTCGCGGCTGAAAGCATTGCTTTATCCCAAAATGGCCAACCCGATAGGAAGGAAAATAGTTGGGTGCCAAAATAGAAGTTCCAAATACTTTCTGGTTAGACTAAAAAAAAAGAGATGTTCGTAAACTAATTTAATTTAATGTAAATTGTATAAATTAAATTTAAAAAATTAAAAATTATTAGATTAAATTTAATTTTAAAAAATTAATACAATTCAATATAAACTAAACTTACACATAATTTTAAGAGCTATCAATGGTGTTCATAAGCACATAATAAGAAGTCCAAAATGTTTTTTTTTTTTTAAGTTAAGAGTATATTCATTATATTGAAAACACAAGTTATTTAATGTCTATTTTTTGACAACATTAGTGTTTTTATCCTTTAAATTTAAGGCTAGTTTTGATTTCGTTCTCAAACTTTTTTTTATTTAATTTACTCTTCTAACTTTTA
Source organism: Spatholobus suberectus (assembly GCA_004329165.1). NCBI lineage: Eukaryota > Viridiplantae > Streptophyta > Magnoliopsida > Fabales > Fabaceae > Spatholobus > Spatholobus suberectus. The sequence goes on along the minus strand of CM014729.1, from coordinate 13,038,982 downwards.
TTTTCATATCTTGTTATAAAAATTTATTGTGTTTTGAGACTTGTACATAGAGAATTAAACAAGTCAAAAAGATTCAGCAAAAAAATAAACAAGTCAAAAAGATCTAGTTTATTGTTCGGGTAAACTCCTATTTTAGTCTTTGAATTTGTGAGGCGTTGTTAGAATAGTCCCTAAAATTAGAAAAATGTAAAATAAATCCTTGAAATTAAAATTCGTTAATTATGTTAATTTCTACCGTTAGTTGCATTGGGGACTATAATGACAATAAGTTATAAAATTTTAAAACTGTAATGATAATAAGTTATACATTTCAGAGACTAAAATGATCATAATTTGAATTTCAAAGATTTATTTAACATTTTTTAATTTCAAAGACTACTATATGACGAATTTAATGGTCATGCACTGACAGTATAAAGTAGTTTTACACTATTATCCAATCACAAACCACCATTTATTGTAAATTTGTGCACTTTTATAATAAATACTTTAAAAGTTATATTAATGGTGGTTTCTGATTGGATGACAGTGTAAAACTTTTTACACTGACAATACATGACCATTAAACATAACCTGAATAATTTTAAACAAATTTGTTAGGTTTGTTACGAATTAGTTTTCACTCAAAATCAGCCATAGAAAAATTCATTTTTCAATTAAATGATTATCAAACACAACGTTTTAAATTCTACATAATGTACCACCAGGAGTTAGGTCTAATGAAAGGGACTAATTTCCCACAATCTGGTAAAGTAAAGTTTGAATTCTTACTAGAAAAGAAGCCTACATTTATTGTAGAATTAACTCCGAAAAGAGACCTGTGGAAAAAGAAAAATGTACGTAATGTATTAATTGCGTTAGTTCAACTTAATTATGAACAAATAATTATTTTTTAAAAATATCTTAAAAACTATGTTCCAAACACCTTATTTACGTTGTGTTCGTATGCCTTTCGTACCAGTAAGTTCTCGCACTAAATATGCTTGGGTTCACGTCCAATCCCCAGGCCAGTAGGGTATAGAAATGAATTTTTCATTATGCTATACTTATAGAAAATTTATGTGCAAAATCCTTACCATTTTAGCAACACCTCTGTTTGCAAGTAGTTTTATTTAAGTACAAAAAAGAAGGGGGGGGAATAAAATCTCATGGATTTACATAGTTACTTCATAGATTCCATTACTCGAGTTTAACTCAAATTGTAAGAAAAAGTTCAAGTATCGTCTCTGGCAACATTATTAAAATAAATTATATATAATATCAACATCAAAACAAAAAAATTATGGGCACTGTTAATATCAAAAGTGCTAAAAGTTGAGAATTCAAAATCAACAGAAAAAAATAATGAAATGTTGGAACATGAGACAGCGGCATTAAAGAAAACAGATAGATAGCACATTACATTTCACAAGGAAAGGAACTAGTCTGCCACATTGCAAATCAGGCACACTACATTTAACATGAGGAAACCAAACCCAACAACCCCACCATCAAAACTCGTGTGGACCCTCCCCCTCCTTCCAGCTAAGGCTTTAGTTTTCCCCTTACAGAAACATTCTAAGTTCTGACCATTTCAGGCCAAGTATACTTACTATATGACGTGTAGTCGTTTAAAATAAAGGCTATTTGCCGGGGGAAATAAGATCCACCAGTAGCAACAGAGAATCTAAAGGTACATTTGCTGATGGATCAACTGCAGCCATCCAGCACACCAAGTCTCAGTCCCGGTTCAGCTTGAAACAACACTGGCCAGGCCACAGAACATGGTAATTTAGACAAAAATAACGATGCCGCTTTCGTTTAACTTATCAACTAGTATACACTATGCCCCCCCTAAGCTTATCATCATGATGCTGGCAGATGAACAAATTGTAGCCCCATTTGCCGCTTCACATGGTCAGGTATCAACTTGTTAACAAGCTCTGGAGATGCTCCGGATAACTGTAAACAGATGGAATTACAACATAGTTGTCCATCATTTATGATGTTTAGCTTGGATATTTATCAGGATCACAAAAAGGAACACAGTGCATATATATTTTTCAATGCATTCATTGCATTGCTTTGTGAACCCTAATAGACAAACACAGAAAGACAGACACTTAAAAACCCAAGTGAATTTTGTGCATACACAAGTTGAGAATGAGCATCATTTGCTCCAAGGAAGAGACAATATTCAGACAACCAGACAGCTCCAAAACTAAGAAAATGAATCTGTGGATGTATGGACCTTTCTCAAGCTTCTAGATTTTTTTTCAATTTTTTGGAAAAATAGTTATCAAATTTATTTCTAGTCATGAATTTATCTGTACAAATAATTTACTGCCAGAGCACAAGTATGACCAAGAAAGATATTTTAAGGACTTACTTCCTGTTTGAAGTTGAATAGAGGGGGAAATGGACGACCATTTGGCAACCGAGTATTGGGTTCTCGAAGTTCATCAAAGAAAGGATGTGCACATGCTTCAAGCTGCATAACAAAAATCGATTCTTCTCAAATTGCTGTGCTAGTTTTTCTAAAGAACAACATTCATTGATTGATCAAATTCAGGAGAATTAAAGGCTGATGTACATAATACAATACTAAATTGGTTAGAATACAGAAAGAGGGAAGAAAAAAAGGCAACCACACTAACCGCAGTGCACCGGAGACTTGGGGAGTATTGCAAAAGCCGGGATGCAAGATCAATAGCTTCTGGAGGCATCTTTTTGTGGAATATCTACACAAGTTTGATGTGTTAGAATGCCCAGGGAACATTTTCATGCTAATCACATTTTAATCATCCAAAAAACCAACTGTCTGAAAGGAGATAAAATTACAGACCTTGTGCCACGGGTGTGCTTTTATCTGTGGAAACCTAAAGTCATTGTAATTGGGATTCATACAGCGTACTTCCTCTCGAGTGGGTGTGCCAAGCACCTGCAATACAATTTATAAAGGTGACTTCTAACGACAAGGATGGCATGACTAAGGAACATACAATACATGTTAACATCAATTGCACCTTTATAATATGTACAAGCTGGTCTACTGCATTTTCGCCAGGGAATAATGGCTGCAAAAGTTCAAATTGTTTCAGATAACACATAGGTGGCAGATAATTAATAGAACATTTTCATCATTTTGTGGTAGATTTATATAATAGTATTATAGTAATAAAAATTAATTAAAACAAATCAATGAGACAAACCTGGCCCAAAAGAAGTTCAGCAAGTACACAGCCAGCCGACCAAATATCAATTGAAGTTGTATACTCTGTGGCACCAAATATAAGTTCTGGAGCTCGATAGTATCGTGAACATATGTATGATATATTAGCTTCACCTTTGACCTGATAAGACAAAATTGAAGGTTAGAACAAGAAACATTCCATTGGAAAATGTGTTTTTTCCCACGGGGGGAGGACAAAGCAAAATCAATTTATTAGGGAAAAAAAATGATCCTGGATATTGTAAGATGAGCAGTAGTCTCACACTCTCACTAAAACATAAGTTGAATGCATACAGAACATGATAAAAACCTCCAAAATATCAAAATATGCTGTTTTCCACAAAAAGCCAAAAATAAAAACTATTCAACATGGTTCAATAGAAATCTTAAAAAAAGAAACAGAGTTCCGCAGCTTGCTGTTGAGCAGAACAAGACATCAACACAAGAGACTGCAATCCAAACAATGTAAAACATCTTAACTGTCAAAACTTTATGGGGTAGGTGATTGGTTGACATTCTAAGTCATTACTTTGTCAATATAAAATATAATGATGCATGGAAAAGATGGACCAAAAAACTAAGCATACCAAAGCAAAATAAGACCTACTAGAACTTTTGCACTTCCAAAATCACATAGCTTCACTTGGTGTGTAAGAGGATCCACCTGGAATGTACACAGAATGACATTAAAGCCAGAAATAATGACTACTTTTACGAACCTGATTATATATATATATATATATATTCAACAACATATAAACAAACCAGTATATTTTGAGGCTTCAAGTCTCTGTGGCAAACTTTGGTAACAGTGTGGATATATGCCAATCCCCTGAAAATCTGCTTGCATGCCATAAACTTTTATCAGGCATTGAGCAAATAAATCAGAGATATTTATGAATCCCGAGAAAGTATGAGGCATACCTGGTACATATAAAGTTTTACATAGATGATTGGCATTCTTTGATTAGCATTGCTATAGTGCTTTAAGACTCTATACATGGACTCTGGAACATATTCCATCACCAAATTAAGAAAAAGTTCATCTGTACTTGTAGTGGAAAAGAAACAATGCTTCAGAGAGATCACATTTGGATGATCCATCACACGCATTAACTGAAGTTCCCGATTCTTGTATCTTCTGTCTTGTAAAACCTTTTTAATGGCCACTGCCTCCCCAGTCTCCAAGCATTTTGCCTAAGAGAAAAAAAATATCAACATGTGTTGGAGACAACAAGAGTAATGAACCTAGTATTAAGCTATTAGCATACCTGGAAAACAATTCCAAATGATCCAGTTCCTACAACTCGTTCTGCCATGTAACTAATAGTCTGCAAGAATGATTGTACAAGACATTAAACTTGCAATCCAGGATAAATCAATGTCATATGGCCTTTCTAGCAACCCAGCAAATAATTCAAAATAAGAGTAATATTATCAGCAGAATGGTATTTACAAAGATAATACCTGTTTGGGCTCCCCATTTTTGCCTCCAATAGTTGTAGATATGATGTGACCAGTGAGGGAATCGTTGCCATTGATGACAGAGCTAGACATCTCCTGTTAAAATTGTCACGTTTGCAAGGTATAAGGAATATTAGAATTTAACTTTTTCACAAAATATTTCAAGATGGTATGGTTTTGGAAGGAAGCTAAAAGTTGGAAGAATACATTTAACCAACTGGCAGCATACAAAAACACTACGTAAAAGACTGTGATGATCAACAAGATACACAATTAAAACATCACACTTCAACAACACATCTAATAACTCATGAGTTAACTTTTAGACAAAAAATGGAAAAAAAAATCAGGCAAGCAACTTAAGGATGATATTACGGAAATCCAGTGGCGGAAATAAGCTGCTAAAAGAATTAAAGACAAGGAACCGAGAACTATAGCAGCACTATGTTCAGAGGACAAACTTCAATTGAAAATGTTGAAAGTAAGAACTGAAAGGAACACAGCGAGTTATGTCACTAGAATAAATTAAAACAAAGCAACAGCTGGAAGCAGAGTACAAAAAATCTGGATAAAAATACTCTGATCAGAATCAGAAATTAAAAAAAGAAAAAGAATCTGGAGAATAACTAGCAAACGAGCATAAGTTCATGACAAACAAGAAAAACGAATCGTTGAGTCTCCAACATCAGCATAAGATTATAAGAAGCATGATCAGATAACGATACAAGTGTCAGCAGCAAACAAATCTTCAACGCGGTACAAAACCCAGTTCAGAACCTCTCTCCAGAAATAAAAAAGGAAGGAAAAAAAAATGAAACTTCACAGAAAACCATAGATCAACACGAAAATGAGCTAAATGGGTTTTCTGCCTTAAGCTCAAAGACAAAAATTTTAGCGAAAAAATAAAAACGAATCCCCCCTATAGCAAACCCTAACATCCCCTTTGTCAACTGAGGAACGAAATTTAAAAACAAAATAAAAATAGAGAAACAAAAATTACACATCCCACATAATTTTAGTTTCACCCTCTTAACAACTACAAAAATCACAGAGATGTTTTCAACTCTCCCATTTCTGGGTCACTCAGCTTTCTCACCAACCAAACAATCAGCATAACAAGAAGGCTAAAAAGAGAGGAAAACTTTTTGCCGGGAAAGTACCTTATCCTCAGCCATGGCGGAGGCAAGAGAAAAGAGGAAGTATCTAAGGAAGGGAGAAGAAGAAGAGAACGGTGAGAGAGAATGTGAGAAGGAAGAGAAGAAAATGTATGACCCAGTAAGAGAAAGACAAGTCCATGTGATTACAGCTCTCCTTTTTCCCCTCCTTTTCTTTCCTGTCTTCCTTTTTATTTTATTTTTTATTTTTTTTTCTTTTGGACTTTTCCTCCTTTTCTTGACTAACTTTGCAGATTAGGAAGACCTCGCTGTTAATCACAATCATTAGGTGTGCTTAACTGAAATGAGAATAAAAATATAAATGAAATTAATTAAAAAAAAAGGTGATGAATAATAATGATACTTCAGTTTCCTGTTTTCGCTTTATCATTTTAACGTCGGCGGAATACCCCTTGATGAGTTGAGGGCCCAAAATGATTATGCCATATAATGATATAATTAGGTCCAGTTTCAAACATCAGCCTGATCATCCTTTTAATATTAGTAGCTTTTAAAGTTTTTTTACAGTAATATATATTTTTTTGGATCAGTCTGTAATACATTGCATTTTAGACATATTTTATTATTTTTATGTATATTTTTTGAATATTGAAGAATACTTTATTAATAAATTAAATATTTTATTTTTTTACTTTATTTCACTATTTTTTATTTACTCTTTAATAGGAAAAGATAATTTTAATCTGGAACAAAAAGAGAGTTGGTTGAGATCAATTAAAAAAAATAATCAATAGATTAAAAAGGGAGTTGAAGATTGCGCAATACTAATGCAACGTCAAGAAATAATTAGAATATTTTTATTTTATATTTTTAATTATGTTTTGTATTTTGGGTGTTAGTAAAAAAAATCCTTTTAGTTTTAATTAATATTAAGTACAGTTTCTAAATTTTAAGAATAAAAAGGGTTTAAAAAAACTTTGAAAAAATTACTGCCTTTTTGGCGACTCTTTGTGATGGTTGTCTCTTGTTTTAGTTTTCATCTTTTTCTTTGTTTTTAGTCTAAAGATTAATCGAAGCATAGTTTTCTATGGTTGTGAGGTTTTAATATTCTTAATTGCTTTTCTATTTTAGGATATTTGTGTTTTTACAGTTCTTCATCCTAAACATTGTTTTGTGAGTTGTGCAGAAGGGGTTTTGCCTAATTTATGAAACTATGTAAAATCAATTAGGGTTATAGATTCATAATTATCTATTAGTTCTAATAATTATGAGTAAGCAACGATCTTCATTATGTAGAAATATATATAACTTCAATATATCGAGTGTTCATGTTTGTTGGTTAGAATTAGGTCTATCTAGAAATTAATGTTCTTGATAGGGTAAATTCTAAGAGTTTGTTTAGGATTGTCTATAAGTAAAGGAAGCTGATAAACCCTTAAATGATGTGTTTGGCACTAGAGAATTCGGTGCAATATTGATACATTTGGTTAATTTTATGTTTTTAACTAACCTATTTTCTTTATGTTTGCACAGGATTGGAAAAGAAATGAAACTGGAAGAAAATAGGCAAAATCTTAAAAAAAATGTGCTTCTGCATAAGAAGCATGGTCGTGCATGCCCACCAAGGACCACAAGGCCAAGCATGACCACGCTTAACCAAGCATGGTTGTGCTTCGAAATCAAGTCTTTGCTTATGAAAGGAAGCACAGTTGTCCTACACGAAGTACGGTCGTGCTTAAAAATCAAGTCTTCACTTCAAAAACCAACATGCCCTCAGCACGGCCCTGCTAGAACAGTGATGCACGGTCCTGCTTATCAAAGCACAACCATACTTGCCTCCGCGCCCAACATTATTTTGAAATTATTACAAATAGCAATTAAGAAATGGGTGGAAGGATCTCAGTTTCTATGCAAGAAAAGACTCTAAGCTTTAGAGGACAACTCTTGGACTATCGGACCACACAGGAAGAGACTAGGGGACTCTTTTCCTGTAAAGGATTTCTTCCTTTATTTCTTTATGCTTTCAATTGTAATTGTGTGTTCTGTTATTGTCATGGATAGCTAAATTCCTAATTAAGGTTACGGTGAAACTTGTACTTGAAACCCCTTTTGTTTAATTTTAATTGAATCCCTTTTTTCTGTTCATTCAAATAGATTGCTCTATTGTTTGAATTCTAGTTAGGAAGTAATCACTCTTAACTTGTGATAATTGGTTAATTGTTTGGCGACCGTACCTCAAACTATAGAGTAATCGAGTTTAGGATTATTGTATGATTAATTGCTAAACCTAAACTTCCCAATTGGATTAATTGACTTAATTAATCACCCTCTATGTGCCTTATGCTTCCCTTGCGTTAGGTTTTCTACATGAACAAATAGGAAACTAATTTGGGAAAAAGTGTTCACAATTCATGATCAATAATTGAGAATAGAATTTGAAGAAGGAAGGTTCCTTTTTTTGCAAAATACATTAAGGTTCAATTGGAATTAAATTAAAAGTGACTTAAAAGTACAAGGGAAACCATAATCCTAAACTCCCCTATTACTGAGTTCCATTATTCATGTCCTACGATTTCTACTTAATTCTTTGTTTTATACAACAACACTTTCTGAATCAAAAATCACCTAAACAACAAAAGAATTTTCTAGAATAAGTACTCCCAATCAGTCCCTTGGGCCCGATATATGGACTCACATCCTTTATTACTACCACAACAGGGTATGCTTGCCCTTAAGTGTATTTTAAATACATCATAAGTAATTAATTAGTTTCTCTTGGTTATCAAAAAAGTAAGGAAAATTTGGTCATTAGAACTTATCGATAATTATATCCTTGAATTAATGATCATCCTAGAAGACTAAAGAAGAGATTATATCTTACGCTAAAGTCTTTAATTATTGAATATCTTTATTTTGCTAATTGTTTAATTATTTTTTATTTTATTTCAATTACCTACTCAACCTCCCCTTTTATTTTATTATTTTTTAATTTTATAAAAGAAGTGAATCTTTACCAATCCTTGTGGACTCGACCTTACTCATTGCTTTACTAAAATATTTCTAAAAAAAGTAGGTTTTAAAATTTGTTGGTTTGACATTTATCAAATTTTTGGCGTCGTTATCAGGGACTAGTGTCAAAGTTTATTTACTTCTTTTATGTCTCATTCTTCTTTTGCACGTAAATTAAAGTATGATCCTAAGATCAAGAGAACTTCTAGGTGAAGTGTGAAAAGGGCGCACAAGAAGGGGGGGTTGAATTGTGCGTTTTAAATTTTTACTAAAAACAGATCAACAAGAACGTTTTTAAAACGAAGGAGTAGAGAGAAGAAAAACACAAAAGATTTTATACTAGTTCACTCAAACTGAACTACGTCCAGTCCCTTCACCCAGAAGGTTTCTACTAACCAATCTTTGGTTACAAGTATTGTTCGTGGCCTCTTCAGGCTTTACAATGCAATCTACCCAAATTGCTTAGCCCAAGTATTCTTTTTACACTAAGCCTCTCCAGGCTTTCACAACGCTCAAGAGTTTTACAGAGAAAAAATCAACTCACGTAGTGAGGATTTGAAAACTTAGACTCAGGATCACTTTGAGGGTTTTTACACAAAAAGTTGGCTATCGTCCACTGGACGCTCTTAACATAATATCACAGAAAGAATGTGTACGTTGTTGTTTTAACAAGTTTTTGCCTATGTATGTTCTCTGTTTCGCTTTCTGTTGATGCTCGTATATATACGATCTTCAAGAAAGAGATCCGTTACAGATAACTTGTCTCTTCACGTGATGAGGCGCGTGCAGACTAACTTTTCAGAAGAGTCAGGCGTGGCAGTTGAAAACTTGCACGACAATAAAAGTTTCAGGGTTGCGCTGACAGTCTATTCTTCTGAACTTTCTTCATCTGTCTTGTCGGCTTGATAAGTTGACTTGCTTTATCCATTCTGCTGTGCTTTTGTACTGACTTGATGTTGATGTTTCAAACCATTTTGAACGTTGGTTCACTAAAGTGGTACTGTGTAGGTTTCGAGGTAGATAGCCATGATTGTTTTTTTTTTTCATAATAAAAAACTTGATCGTTTGAATATATGATCCTCGGGATTTGGACGATCGCCTTCGGTCTGTTCATCTGGATGGTTTTTGATCGCGTCTACTGGACGGTCTTCAAAGTGTCCACAGGACGGTCATTGTTGCATCAACTGGACGGTCTTTATTGGTTAGTCTTTGTCTTTCGCTGTGATAGGGTTAGTTTATACACATAAATATAAACATTAATAAGCTTTGTTATCTTCAAAACATTGAGGGTTTAGATACTTCTACGTCTTTGGTTCCAACATTAGGAGGCTAAGGAAAGAAGCCAAATTACAAGCATAACAAGCTAAAAATTTTGAGCAAGGAACTTTCTCCTCTTCTTCAAAATTGAGGTTGACCCCTAAATTAATTTATTTCCTTTTCATTGATTTAGAAGTTGAGGAAGAAATTATGGCAAAATAATAGAAGACCTTAAGGGAATAGGCAACCCTAAATCTTACACAACAACCACTTTATATAGAGTATAAAGATTAGGAAAAAAAATTTGGAGCTCAAGTTTGGATTGATTCATCTTTTGCTCAAATCCCACAATCTATAACATGATGACCCACACAAGCACCTAAGGAGTTTCATGTGATATGTTCAAGTCTAAAACCATAAGCAATTTTTTAAGAGAAAATCAAGCTTCAAGCATCTCCTTTCTCTCTAGCTAATAGAGCAAAGGATTAGTTATTCTACCTACCACTAGGAAGTTGAGAAAAATGGGAAGACTTGTTGAGACTATTTCTTAAGACCCTTTTTTTTTCACCTTTAGAGTTGCCAATATGATAAGGGAGGTATGTCTTGTGAAACAAAAGGATGTAAAGAATATCTACGAGTACTAAGAGAGGTTCAAGAAATTATGTGCAAATTGCCCACAACATAGGATTTTAGAACAACAATTTATGCATTACTTTTATAAAGGCTTGCTACCAATGGAGAAAAGGATGTTAGATGTTGCTAGTATAGGTGCTTTAGTGAACAAGACCCCTCAAGAGGCATGATACTTAATTTCCACCATGGCTACTAACTTGCAACAATTCCAATTCCATCAGGACATACCTTTTAAATGGGTGAATGAAGTAAATGGTTCTAATCTTGAAACTCAAATTGATAATCTAACCTTTCTAGTCTAGCAGCTTGCTATGAATCAAGCATAACCAACTAGAGTTTGTGGGATATATGTCGCTCCAAATCACCCCGGTGATGTTTGCCCAACGCTTCAAGAAGAACCTAAGGAGAAAGCAAATGCAATTGGAGGATTTCCTGACTAGTCCTAAAGAAATTATGATCCTTATTCAAATAATTGCGACCTAAGATGGAGGGATCATCCCAATCTCAAATATGGAGTAAGGTTGTTAAAGTTTCCAAAATTTCCAACCAAATTCAATTGGGCCACCATCACAAGCAAATTCTAACTCAAGTACATCTCTAGAGGATATGGTTAATATTCTAATTGCCGACTCATAACAATTGAGTAGGAAACTAAAACCAACATTCAAAACTTAGAGAAACGAATGAGTCAAATGGCATCCTTTATGAGTAAGTTGGAATCTCAAGGAAAGCTCTCATCTTGGCTAATTATGAACCCAAGGCAAAATGTCAATTCTATCACCTTAACAGATGAAAGAGAGCTAAAGGAACTAAAGAAAGGTGATGAGACAAGTTTTGGAAAAGTTATAGTTGTAAAGGAGAAAGAAGTGGAACTCCCCTAACAAGTAGTTGACTGATCTAAGGACAACAAGAATAACCAACTAAAAAGAACACTTCTAATGTCACTACTATCTTAATAAGGAGACAGTTCCTTATGACGGTTAGGACTCAAATTGACGCCTTTTATAGGAGTCTCACTATGGAGTTTGATGGTAACATTGTGAAATATAATATCTTTGAGGAAAAGAAATTCTCTAGTGATGTATCATTTGTTTCTTTTATAGATGTCACTAACCATTCAATGTAGAGGTACCATCAAAATGCAATGCAAATGGATAAGCCCATCCTAAATTGTCAGGGTTAATGCTCATCATCAAATATTCCTTTGTGAAGGTCTCCTAACAAGTCATGTGAAAGATATCACCTAAAGAAAAAAACTGTCTAGTTGAAGACATTAAAGAAAAAACACTTAATGGGAGGTATCCCATCAATTCAATGATTTTTGCTTTATTTTTGTTGATTTTTCATTTCTACCTGGAAAAATAAAAAACAAATAAAATTTGGGTAAAGGGACCCATAAGGGAATTGTGGGATTTCCCATATATCATGGGAGTGCAATCACTCCTTGAAAAAAAGTATTGGACAAAGATGCCTATAAGGGGATTATAAGAATTCCCACAGCTTGTGGGGGAATCCCATATTTATAGGAATTAAAAAATATTATTAATTTTAAACCTAATTTGACTTTTTTATGAGTTAATTTATTTGATTTCTCTGACCTCCCTCACCATTCCTACCTTATTCCTTAACCTTTTTCTCTCATCTTGGTCCTCCCTATCATTTTCCCTCTCTCTTCCTCCATTAAAGCCTACCTTCTTCTCCTTCAATATGTTTCTACCTCCATTTATCTTCTTGTACTATTATTTTCATCGTCTTCTTTTTTTCTTCTATTCACTATACTATTTTTATTTTTTTATTTATCATTTTCCTTATATTTTCTTCTCTTAATCTTACTTATTTGTTTTTCTCATTTTTCTTTTTCTTGTAATGCTTCGTGGCCCCCAAACTACGACATACAACACTCCACACTTCCCTTGAGTGAGTTTGTTCCTTCGCTTTTCTCTTCATTCCTCCCCTTTTATTTTACATTGAGGACAATGCTTGTTTTAAACTTAGGAAAAGTATATTTAGTAATTCTTGTGTTGTTTACTCTCTAATTTTAGGTTATTATTTTAGGGCATGCTTTAAAAACATATTTTATTATGTTTTACCTTAACCCATCATGTATTAGGAGCATATTAGGATTAAGATTCCCCATGGTTGTTCTCATATAAAAAAAAATTATATCAAATTTCTTACAAGTCTTGAAATTTTTACTGAATTAAGATCGAATTACAGAAAATCCATGAGATAGATCTTTTGGTGAATTTTTAACAAGGATGTTTTTGATTGAATTGATAATTAGCATAAAGTCCTTTATCTTAATTTTCATCATCAAATTAGCTTCTAAATATGAAAATTGGACCTACATTTAGGGCTTGTGTTACATTTTTTTATGTTATATTTCTTTTTAGTGTGTGAATATTCCTTTAAGTTTGTGTCTTCTAGAACTTGACTTATGACCTTTTTAAGGCAAATTAAAAATTTTGTTTGCATGTTTTAAAATTATTAAGGCACATTAAGTATTTTTCAGACCTTATAACTTGCTTTGAATATCCCTTGTTGCCTATTTTAAGCTTATTAACATATAAATATGTTTTTCTTTGTACCATTGCTTTAATTGAATTTTATATTTAGTGCTACTCATTTAGAGTATAATTAGAGCAATTAAGTGGTATAATTATTGAATTCTCTATTGATATCTTTGTGCAATTGCAAAATATCCTTGAAAAGAAAAGGAAATGAATGAAACACAAAAGAAAAAAAAAGGGGGGAAACAAAAAAATCAACATAGAAAAAAATTTAGGAAATGAAAGAAAGAAAAGGAAGCGAAAAAGAGGTAAAAAGAAAAAACTGTAAGAATGAAAAGTGAAATTTGTCTTTATTATCCTTTTATGCATTTTCTAAATAATAGCAATGAACAACACTCTAATGATATTTGTGCACAAAGATCGCTTTAACAAGTGCAAAGGTTTATTGCATATAATATGAATGAATATAAATTTCGAATATTACAATGAGAGTAAGGGATGAAAACTCAAATTAGTAATGTCTTTGATAACTTTGAAACTAAAAGTTATGTAGGTGTAAGTGATAGTAAGCCTACACAAGGTTTAATGCCATATTATGGCAAATTGGTTAACATTATTGAACTAAACTATTGTGGGATTTTTTTTGGTCATTTTGTTTAAATGCTAATGAGCTAATACTACAAATTTTGTACACATTAAAAAGGATCCTTTAGGCAAGATCTTAATCAACTTTTCTCACTTGATCCATATTGGTGAATGAGAAAACGATGAACCATTTATTCAAGCTTCCAAAGCTTAAATGATTTATTATGTGGAGGATAAAGGGGAAGTTGGATGGTGCATCCTAGTACATGTTATACTAAGAGATATGGGTGAAGATGTTAAAGGGGCTACTTATCAAAATGAGGATAATCAAGAACAATTGGCCATGCTTTGGTTAAATAGTAATGATGAAGTTGTTTGCAGGCAAGGTGTACATGTAGAACTTGAGTAAATGCAATTATTAAAATTGTTTTTATTAAATTTTATCTCCTTTTGTATTGTATGTTAAGTTAGGATAACATTTGTGAAAAAAAAAAATTTAAGGACAAAATTTGTGAGTTTATATAACCAAAAATACAATTAAGTCTATTTTTTACTATAAATTATTTGTGGTTGGATTTGCTTCAATGTCGGTTACAAACTGCTACCAACATTAATGACAACACCATGATTGTTCAAAACCACTGATAAATTGCATATTCAATCTTAGTAATTAAGAGAGAAATAGAATGGAGAGAGAAAATGAGTTTTTATTGAATTGAGTAAAAAAGAATTACAGGGTATATATGATATTTATACATAGTACAAAGGCTTTAGTTTGCATTACAAACACAACTAACCTGTAACCAACTTCATAAGCAATTCTAACAAACCAACAAAAGTAACTAATGGCTAACTGAATAGAGATAGTTATTACTCCCCCTCAAGTTAGGAGATATATGTTAAGAACTCCTAACTTGGCTACTAGAGATTGAAACAAGGATCGTGGAAGAGCCTTTGTGAACAGGTCAACAAGTTGTTGATCAAACTTAACGTGAATCAAATTGAAAAAATTAGATTGAACATGTTCCTTGATGAAAAGGCAGTCAATATCCACATGTTTGGACATTTCATGTGACATAGGATTGTCGGCTTAAGAACTAACTTGGACCTAAAAAAAGGGAAAGGATTTGTTTGAGCCATAACAATTTAGTAATAAGTGATGCAATGGCACGGTATTCAACTTCTACTGATGATCTAGCAACAGTTGGTTGTTTTTTGGTTTTCCATGCTATTAATGCATCTCCTAGAAAGACACAATACCTGGATGTTGATCTTCTAGTCATTTGGTAACTGCCCCAATCGACATCCACAAAGGCCGAGACATGTGTGAAGGACTGTGAAGGGAAGATTACACCTTGCCCTAGTGATGCTTTCAGGTATTAAAGTTGATGGTGTATTGCATTTAAGTTAGGAGTGGACATAAATTGGCTCAAGTGATTTACTGCATATGTGATATCTAGCCTAGAGATAGTAAGGTACAGTGTGTGACTATAGCGTATAGAGTCCTTGTTTGGAGTTACCCCTGCCAATCACCTTTTGATCCTTAGTGTCCTAGATCAAGAAAATTTTTTTAGTGAAAGAGACAAAGATTTTGATTTTTGTCCAACAGAGAGCTAACAGATAAGATGTTGAGATAAAAATTTGAAATGAACAAGACATTTTCTAAGGTAAGGTTGGGCATAAAAGGTATGGTACCTATGGTTAAGACTTCTATCTTAATGCCATTTGGTAGGCTTATAAATTTATTTGATAGTTTTGTAAAGGTGCTAAACAAAGATTTAGAATTACATATGTGGGATTGTTAATTGATTGGCAAATGTACCAATTTTCGCAAGTAAACAATAGTGAATAAAGTATCGTATCCCAAGGGACTTGCGTAATACTAGGTTTTTACTCAATTAAATGGATTGTTAAATGGGAAATTTCTACGAACATGTAAAGTGCAGTTTTTGGTAAACACGACAATAAGCAAAAGCATTAGGGTTTGATTACACTAATCATCCTTTCATGAAACACAAAGATTACTTATTGAATTTATTTCCTATTCATTACCATTAACCCACAAATTTACCCAAACCTTAATTCCTTAGTTGAATGGATCCAAGTTATTTGAATAAAATATCAATCCCTTGATGAGTACACCCAAACAACTCGCCTTACGAAAAGGGGTTTAGAAATTGATTAATAAATCATGTTCTATTCTTAGTTACAAGATTTATTAAGTGCTCTCTTCAGATTTATGCAAAGAAAGAGTTTTCCAACATCCATCAAAGCAAAAATAACAAGTTATGGGAGATCAAACCATAACAAGCATTAGGTATAGAAGTAAAGACATAAATGAATAGAACATAAACTTCAATAAATGAATCAAAATGTATACATAAGAGTAGATTAGTTACATCAAACCCCAAATAGGAGAAGATTAGCCACTCATGATTGAGTGACCTAAACAAAAAGATGAACAACTTGGAGTGAAGCTTCAAGAAAATGCTCCCACATTGATCCTCTCAGCCCTAGCATGAAGTGAGCCCCCAATGCCCCAATTCCCCTTCCCCCATTTTTACTTTTTTGTTGCGTGTTAATTAAGTGAGGTGGCATTGGGCTCGCTCAGCAAGAATTATGTTCACTGAGCAAGAGAACTAGTTGCTCTTTATATGCAGTTTTGCTAAGCGAGAGAAATACTCGCTTAACGATTCTGGGCAGGTGCAGTCCTCCCATCTTGCTTCAATCTTCTATCTTTATTTCCAACAAAAAATCATCAGTTGGCAATTAAAAGGCCCAAAATGTATAATCCTACTTGTAACTACTACTAACTTAAAATTTTCCACTAAAATTGGGTTTAGACAAAGCCTTTAGTTCAGGAAAAAGAGCAGTGAACACACGGTTAAATGTTAAAAAAATAGATACATAATTAACACTTTTCAGGGATGTGGCTCCTGTATCAATGATCCAAGAACTAGAATATAGATTAAATTTGTGCTTATAAATGGAGTTAATCATACCAATATTTGTGTTGTCCATTGGATGATTTTCATGTAGAGATGATTGAGCCATTTGATTCTACAGATAAGTAATCAACTCTGGTACTAAAGACTATTTAGAGGAGGAGTAAAGGTACTATTCTAAAACTTATCAACAACTTGATTCACCATTGGAGAAGCTGGGTTGGGCTTATGTTTCTTATGGCTAGGTGGATACCCATGAAGTTTGAAACATTTATCTTTTGTATGTCCAAGAGCTCCACAATGGGCACATAGTGGCCAATTCCTCTGAGTAGTCTTGGACTTGGAATCATGACTTGCTTTGATAGCACAAGTAAGCTGTGTGTCAAGGCTAGAATTAGGCTAAGTAATCTGTCTTTGTTGCTCCTCTTGAATAACCAATGAGTATACTTAGGAAATTGAGGGAAGTGGTTCCATTAATAGGATCTAGCCACAGATGTGATGGAAAGAATCATTGAGACCCATAAGAAAGGTCATGACGTACTCTATTGAGATGATCAACAAGTTTTTGTGCACCTCCACAAACACAACTATGAATGGGTTGAAAATCACGAAGTTTTTCCCAAAGACCTTTCAGCTTATTAAAGTAACCATTAACAAATGAGGAACCTTGAGAACAATTCAAGAATTCTCTACACAAGTGGAACATCTTAGGGCCATTATTATGATGAAAACGGTCATGCAAATCTTTCCAAATTGTAGCTGCAGACGATGAATAAATGACACTTGTAGTGAGGTCTTTAGAGATTGAATTGATCAACCAAGATACGACAATATTGTTATTGCAAAGCTAAAGAGGATATGTGGGATCACGTTCATCAGGAACAGTGATGGATCAGTCCACAAACCCTAATTTGTTGCGAGCAATGAGAGTGATCCTCATTGCACGGCTCTAAGAGGTAAAATTATTAGCTGTGAGTTATTGTGATACAAGCACCAAACTAGGATTGTCAAATTGGGAAATGTAAAATGGATTCGTGGTTGGATCTTCCATGGTAGCTAGCAATTGATGAAGCAATTAAAGAATCACCAGGAAAAGATGAACAAACCGTGACGAAGAAAAATCCGAGACAAAATCGGGAAAGAGAAAAAAAAAGAGAGAGAGGTGAAGCGAAAGAAAAGATCAAACTGATACCATATTAAATCTCAATAGTCAAGGGAGAAAATGAGTTTTTATTGAATTGAGTAAAAAAGAATTACAGGATATATATAATATTTATACATAATCCAAAGGCTTTAATCTGCATTACAAACACAACTAACTTGTAACCAACTTAATAAGCAATTCTAACTAACCAACAAATTTAACTAATGGCTAATTGAACAGAGATAGTTATTATGCTTAGTGGCACAAATTCATTAACTATTTGGATAGGAGCAGTTATAACCATCGTTAAATTATTCATGTAACCTTTGTGAAATTCCATGTATCTTGTAGTGTTAATAAATATATAATTGTTGTACATTAGTTGTTATTATTACTCTAGTCTAACCCAATTTGGAGCTAGTCTAAATTGGTTCACACTATGTTAATTGCATAACCAATTCAAAAACCTACCCAAACTAATTATAGTATGAACATTGATGCAACAATTTAAACCAAAGTCATAATATTTAGGAAATTAATAAAAATGTAATCATAAACTATATTTTGAATAGTCATATTATTTTTTTTGGTTAACTTTGAACTAATTTGCAATCCCAAAGAATGATTCTTATACGGGGGTAGTTTTGCACAAAGTTCGGGTTTCCCACACTTCTCCCCACATCACATGACATAAAAAAAAAACTTGTACAATCAGCCATAAGGCTAGGGAAAAAAAGAAGAAAAATGTTTAAACAAGCAATACAAGAAGTTGTGTGAGAGAAGTTCGTGTCACTATACTCATTACCATTGTTGCAACTATATATTATTATCTTCCTCACCACCACTATCACCATTGACCATCATCTTTGCTTCTTCTCTCTGTCTTCTCACCTCATTGCTGTTACTAATTTTTTTAGTGTATAATAGTTACACTGAAATTAGAACCTATGATCTCATGTATACTATCCCAATCTCCTGCCACTAAGCCGACTCTAGTGAGTTTTATCATTGTTATTAATGTTGCTACCTTCACTTGGAGATTAATATTTAGTATTCAAATTTAACGTATTTCTACTCACAATTACCCTAGTTAGAGGTGTTAAAATAAAATTAGAATTTAACTTAAAATTATAATTTATGGTCTAATTTTTTACATTAACCAAATATATAATTTAGACTTCAAGCCAATTCCAATCTCATGTGAAAAATATTTCGGTATGACTCAGGGATTTATTGTGCATATGTGAGCAAGGAAGAACTTCGTCAATTTAATGTTTGCTGTTATTTCGACAAAAGAAGAAAGTTATTCAAGACCCTACTAATGCAACTGTCGTGATTTGTTTGGGATTTAAAATTCGTTAAATCAAAACCATCGTCAAGTTCAAATAGTTTTGATCATTTTCAATTCTTTGTACTAATAAATACAATAGTTTAAACTCTATTGATCAGACAACTTTTAACCTCTATTTTTTGATGCGTAATTTCAAATTTTCAGAAAATTTGAATTGCATGGAAATTGAATTAATGCATTTTAATTCTTATCATTTACAAAATTTCTTATTTAAAAAGTTATTTTAAAATAGAAAATTTAATATTGAAAATACAAAATTGAATTTCACGATCTCATGAATTAGGCTCTCTACGGTTCCATCGCGTGACCTTTACCCTTGCAATTTAATTGAACACTGAGTGTTGCCAACTCTCTAATCAACAAGATGACAATTGCTCTTTGCTTAAACAAGGTAACTTAAATATTCGACAAAAATACTCAATATTTTAAAATTTTTTGTTTGATACACAAACAGGTAATTTAAACAAAATCATTTTAACTCCTTTTAATAAATACATTGGCTCTTTAAATTTTTTTATCCAAACACATACTTAGCAAAATTATTTTGGAATTTATCCTTTTTTTATAAGTCATTAACTATTTATTTTTGTTAATAATATTTAATAAATTATTAATTATGAAAACTTAATGACCAACAAATATTTAACTATACACCGGAATATAGTACTCATATGAGTACACCATTGCAATTCAAACTTTCAACAGTGTGAGGAAATTCCCCTTTAATGCAATAACAATAACTTGTGTGGATGCAAGTTTTTGAACAAAAATAGACAAAAAAGGCTGATGCAAATTTGACCTCACCGGAGAAAATAGCAACATTGCACATATAACTACTCTCTCTATCCACGTGTATATCATTTAACCATTAACAAATTTTAAGAAGCCTTTATTTATTTTTTCTTATTTCTAGTAAAGCGTAACACAGTTCTGGTGGCCTTCTGGGCTTTTGCCCGTTTCAAATAAAAAAAAAAATAAAAAATCAACGCATTTGTCTGGAAAAATTATAGTTTAAGAAATGCAATTAAATTTTTTATCATCCAAACTATTCTTATTAATTTGAAATAAAAGTTAAGAAGAGTTAATTACGGAGCTGCCAAATTAAAATAAAATACGAAAGATTAAATCATAGGTATTTTTAAAATTGACAAAATAACATTTTAAATAAATTTGGTTACGAACAAACTTACTGCGAAAATGTTTTGATTTATTTTTGAAATAAATAAACAAGAATATATGTATTTTTAATTTAATAAAATGTATCTCCTTTGTACAAACAATTAAAATAGATTAAAAAAGAAAGGATAGATGTTCGAAGACCAAGCTCTTGATAAAAACAAATAAAAATGCTAACAATTCTTTTGAAGACATTTTCTGTTATTAGATAAAATTTATTGAAAATTACAAATAAAGAAATAAAGAATGTGTGATTGTTACTCCTCAAAAAACAAATTAAATGATTCAGGATCAAGTGTAACAGTTTTCAATGGGACATGGATTGTGTAAAGACTAAAGACCCGCCAGATCAGCCAGGTAACGTAAACAAGCCATGTTTGTTGAAAGGAAAAACAATTCAGAATATAATCGAAACAAAATAAGAAAAGTTGATGAAATGTTTGTTGTTGCTAGCTGCTGTCACTCCTTTGCTTGTCAAAGGTGGAATTGGAAAGTCAGGAAGCTGAAACTGTACCCCAACATCTTTTGTGTTTGGTGGGAAGTTGTTGTTCCATAATCCATATATATGGTGATTCTTATTCCATAAGGTAAGTTCTCAGTGCATAGTTGAGTTTTCATCTTTCGCGTGGATTTCACTCATTCATCTACTACTTTCTCGGGTGCATATCTCCATCACCTACTTCTTCGCTTCACTTGGAAACATACGGGAAAGCTCTATTCTTTTGTCTAATTTCATAATAGCCACCAAACTTGAATTCTAATGGATTGGTGGTTCGGTTTTGGAAGCCATAAGAGTCAGCAAGACACCAGAAACATAGAATTTTTCAGGCTGCTGAGAGTTCCTTGTTCTTGTTTTAGTGATCATTTTCTATCCTTCAGCCATTCACCATTGTCCATTGGCCATATATTATTCTTCTTGATATGGGAAAAAGAGATGCATGAGGCTCTTGTGAATAGTTAAACTGAAAAGTTTTAACTACTTTGAGCTTCTTTGATAGATAGTGCCAGTGGTGTAATGGGGAAACAAGGGTCTCATAAAAGTCCGCGTCCTGAGTTTCAGGGTGCTAATAGTGTAGTCATGGGAGTGAAAGATTACAAGATAGCTAGCAGTGATCCTCCTTCTTGGAAGAGGATGACAGGAGGGGTTGATTGCCGTTGGCATTCCAAAACTTTGTTGCTTCATGGGCTGAAAAGTGATTCTTCAAAATGTAATTCTTGTAGGGGGCTCTATGTAGGGAAAAAGCACATCAGGGCCATTGCTGTCTTGTTTGGATTGTTGGGTTGCCTTTTCCTTCTTGACTCTCTTATCATCTCTTTTTTTGAGTTTACAAATCTTCAACCGAGTACGGCCTTAAATAATTCAGGTGTGTTTCAGGTACAAGTGCAGCATCTCTTGCCTGTTAGCACCCTCCTTGAAATCGTATCTGCAAATCATTGTATAGGTTATCTATATATGTTATATTTATTCTATTAATCATATTCATGTCAGGGTGTTGCTATTAAACATGAATTGGTATTTAATCTTTATTATAGCAAAGGCTATAGTCCTTTTCTCGGTAAGCTTGTTTCCTATATCTATTAAATCTAGACGTACTTTGATGTCAACTGTGAAAATTTTCCTTCTGAAATTGGAAATTTAACTTCACGTGATTCAAAGTTTCCAACAGAGTTTTCTGCATGTATGTACACTTTTGATTTCTGCTAGTGGAAGCTGGAAACTATTTATCTACATGTTGAACATAGATTATTTTAAGCTAGAGGTGCACGTCTCAAGTCAGTAGAATTTGAGTTACCACGTACTTAAAATTTATGTGATATTTTGCGTTGATATTTGCTAATTGGCATGATATAACTAACATATATTTTAATGAAAAGGGTAGAGATTCCTACATCTACAACAAACAATTGCCAGTATATATGTATGGTCGGCTTCTAAACTTGGCTTCCAGTGCTCTTGCAGAGGTTAGGATCAAATTTGCAGATTGATATGCATGTTTCTAGATCGTCTTTTAATCTGTTAGATACTGTACTATATTTGAAGTTCATTTCTGTCTAATTTGAGCCTTTGTTACTACAGAAGGAGTTCAAGCAAGAGTCATCCAATTTATGGGTGGAACCATTTCGTCGGGCATCTTCATGGAAACCTTGTGCAGAAAAAAAAGTTGAAACCAATCAGGGTATGTGAACTTTTCTTATGCATTGACTGGTGTTATAAAACGTGCACAAAATATTTACAATATGTATTTATGTCTAATACTATTATATCAACAACTTTAAGTTTAAATTGCAACTTATTATCAGAAAATTATTTGCCTATTATACTACTCTGTAATTAGTTTATAATCTGTGACAGGGAAGCCTGTGAAAAATAATGGCTACATCTTAGTAAGTGCAAATGGTGGTCTTAATCAACAACGAGTTGCTGTAAGTATTGGAAGTTAATTCATATAATTTCTGATATTCAAATATCAACATTGCTCATTTCTAGAAGAGTACAAACACAAATAATCCTATAATCGTGGAATAGGAAAAGAAGGTCCGGATCTTAAACAACAAAATTAAGTCTCGGACTGACATAAGCCTTGGCTTTGTTTGATAAACTTTTCCATAAGCACTTATAAGAAAATAAAATAAGAAAAAATGAAATAAATTTCTTCCATAAGTTAAAATTAGCTTATGCATAAGTTAATTTGTAAAATTTCTCTCATTTTAACTTTTCTAAAAGCTAATTTTAATTTGTGCATAAGTTAATTTTAATTTATAAGAGAGGCTTATTTTTTTTATTTTTTTCTCTTATAAATACTTATAGAGAAGTTTATCCAAAAAAGGTGATAATGCTGTGCTATTTTAGATAATGGATATCAAGCACGTAGTTAATTATTATACATATGATCTTTTATCCTTTCTTTTTGGCATGCTTTTGGTATCTCCAATAATGGAGGTAATGAGACTACTGTAGTGATTACAGATTTGCAATGCTGTTGGTGTGGCATCTCTCCTTAATGCAACTCTAGTTATTCCAAAATTTCTTTACAGCAACGTATGGAAGGATCCAAGGTACATTGTGTTTAGTACTAAGTGAAAACTGAACTTTTCACTTATTCGTGTTTTATTTTACTTCTTTTATACAGTAAAAGCTTTCATCATGATCAGTCCACTTGTGGTAATTTGAATGTCAAAGCTGAAATAATTATAATAAATAAGCAATTGCCTCATGTGATTTGAATAGTTCAAGAATTATCTTAATCATCAAAATATCAAGTTGCAGTACGATTTGTACTGGTTTATCACATTTTGATTTATTTTTAACCGTTGTTTTTCTTTTGGGTGATTTTCTCGTTACAATCTAACCCATATTGCTACTTCCTTCATTGAATATATGTGATTTCAATTTAATGAATCAACAATTTATTTAAATATTTAATTAAAAAAATGCAGCCAGTTTGGTGACATATACCAGGAGGAGTATTTCATGAATTTCTTGAAGGATGATATCAGTATTGAGAAGGAACTTCCACCTCAAATGAAATCTCTGGATGTAGAAGCGATTGGTAGCCAGGTTTGTAATCTTACATCTGATGTAACTGAGAGATTGCACTTGTTATAACAACGTCAATAAACACCTTGCATTTTAGATTACAGATGCAGATCTTGCCAAGGAGGCCACACCTGCTGACTATATTAAAATTGTGCTTCCTCTTCTTTTGAGAAATGGAGTTGTTCACTTCCTGGGATTTGGAAATCGACTTGGTTTTGATCCACTGCCTTCTGATATTCAGGTCACACAGTTACCTCGGTTGTCTAGCTTTAAATAGGTTACTATTTATTGGAAGTTTGCCTTATATTCAATATTCAGTTGTCAATAGGACTGCCACTGCTTTATCATACATAATTTAACCAGAAATATGCATCCCTTTTGTTACAATCAAATATCTAATTGTTACCTGCCTGAGTTTAAAGGAAATCGAGGTTAAAATAGTTCCTTCTGAAATTTCATAATCATGGATCGTGGAAACATTCTGATGAGAATTTCTTTTGGATATTTGCTCCAAAAACATTTTTATGATTGCCCACTTGGTCACTGCTGCTTGTGCACAACATTATCTTTTAACACTTGTACTTTTTAATGGAAGCTTCAATAGAGCAACAACGGCAACATATATACTTCTGTTCTTTCCATTTCCACTTAATCAGCAAGAATTGCTATCCGTTTTATAGATTTGATTAATTATGTTCTAAGTACTTCACAAATCATTTTCATTTGAAGAGATATTCTTCATTTTCATCATGTAGTAATCAGATCAGAACACTTATAGTTAGGTGTTATTTGTATTAGATCTTCACTGTTCATTTATTAATATTTTAGTAGTTTAGTGTTCCATAAGAGGTTCAAGGTATCTCACCTACGTTTAGAATGCATTTATACATGTTTGAAATAATTGCATTTGCAGAGGTTAAGATGCAAATGCAATTTCCATGCTTTGAAGTTCGTGCCAAAAATTCAACAAGTTGGCTCGCTATTGATCCAAAGGATTAGAAAATATGGTGCTCGACGCAGCATGTTAGACACTCAATTGCTGGGGAAGTTCATCCACAACAAGGAAAATCATGAAGCTAATAGGGGCCCAATGAAATATCTTGCTTTGCACTTGAGGTTTGAAATAGATATGGTGGCCTATTCCTTATGTGAATTTGGAGGTGGAGAAGACGAGAGAAAGGAACTACAAGCCTATAGAGAACGCCATTTTCCTCTGTTTCTTGAGCGCTTGAAGAAGAATTCAACGTATGCATGTTTCTACTATATGCTTTTCTACGTGGTGTTTTGAATACATATCCTTGTAGTTTGTTTAATATTTTTGTGGCACGTACTATTGATGTTTATAGCCCTATTTCTCCATTGGATTTGAGAAAATTGGGAAGATGCCCGTTGACACCAGAAGAAGCAGCACTTGTTCTAGCAGGTCTTGGTTTCAAACGCGAAACTTACATTTACTTGGCTGGTTCTCATATTTATGGGGGAAACTCAAGAATGGGACCCTTCACTAGACTCTATCCCAATGTGATCACAAAGGAAAGCCTGCTTACACACAATGAACTGGCACCTTTCAGGAATTTTTCTTCACAGGTAATTTGGTATTAGCTGTATTATCTTTAACAACAATGCATTTATCTTTAACAACAATGTATTTCATTCTACCACTTTTTTTTTTTTTTTTTTTTTTTAAATTCTCATTCAGATCTTACTTCACTGTTCACTGTTCAGTGTTCAGTCATGTTCTTGACAATATATTGCTAGATTTTAATGAAGGACTGTAAAATATACCCAAGTACATGTTAAGGTTCAGAATCAGATAGGCACTTTAGTTGGTTTACAAGGACGAGGGAAAATTTATTAGCAACGATTTTTATCTGTGACAATATTGTCAATATTGTTAATGTCAACTAAATATTTTCACAATACTAAATCATAATAACTAATAATGTTAACTTGATGTCAATGCAGTTGGCTGCTTTGGATTTCATTGCATGCGCAAGTGCTGATGTATTTGCTATGACTGACTCTGGTAGCCAACTTTCATCATTGGTTTCTGGATTCAGAACCTACTATGGTGGCGATCATGCTCCTACATTGCGGCCTAACAAGACAAGGCTAGCCGCAATTTTGAGGGAGAATGGCACCATAAGATGGAACAGGTTTGAAGTCAGAGTAAAGAAGATGATTCTGGAAGGTCAGAAGGCTGGCATTAGGAGTTATGGCCGAAGCATTTATAGAAATCCCAGGTGCCCTGAGTGCATGTGCAAACACCATTAGCTAGTCCTTGCATTGGCAAACCTGAACACCTGTTAATATAAAACACTTTTGAGATTGAATTTCTTTAGCAGTTTAGCCTTTTTTTTTAATCCTGTATCATATCTTATTCACGATCCTATATAGAAAAAATAATTGCCTTTTCTTTTTTCAAAGAATGGATTCTATTTTTCTAATTTGTGGTCAGTATTATTGTAATAATGTGTTACAAACAACAAAGGAATAATCAGTGAACGTGAGTAAAATATTGGTCAACGTGAGAAGTTACATATCTCTTCCGCTGTCCAAATAATTTAGGGAATTTCTAATCACCCGACAGTGCAATTTAGATGGGTTAAGGAAGAAAGGCAACTTAAATTCTAGAATATAATCTAAATTTTTATAAGAAATAAAAAGTTGGCATAAAAAAAAATGTGAACCAAAATAAAAATAAAAATGCCTACTTGTTAGTTAGGTTGAATAATTTTAAATCTTTGTACTAATCCTCCTACTTTATTTGCATGGTAAGTGTTGAATACGTTTTGTATTTTCAAAACATTAAGTATATTTATTTTTTATTTAATACGTTCTTTATAAAGTAATAAGAGATTTGTAGAAAAATATAATTATAAGAATGTATTTAATTACCCTTAATCTATGCAACTTGTGCATGTCACAGAGAAATCCTATATATAGAAGAACTCTAACTTTTCCGGAGAGAAGCATTACTCATTAAATGGAGTACCTGGGTTCTAGAAGAAACTTTCCTCGGGCATAATATATGGGCCCAAAACTGGAAATCTTCACGCAAGGATCCATACCACTATAGGTGAAGCACTTTAGTCCCTGCCTCACCCATGAGGCATTGAAATTACCGACAATAATAGGTTTTTAACCGGATAAAAAAATAATTCAAAATTAAATAAAATATTTTTAATAGGAAAATTTTAAAATAATGAATAGAATTCTAGATGGGTCTTCTTGCTGTGGGAATGCCATGTTCGGAGGTGGATTTTCTAGCTGTGGCATCTTCCCCGTTTGCAATGTCATTGGCTAAAATCACGTCATCTAAATTTCGGAGATTCTACACCGTAGAGTCGAAGGGGTTCTAGAACTCATCGATTGATGATGGCGGTGCAGACAAAGGTTCCAGCAATAAATCACGTCTTCTAAATTCCGCATAGACGAGGTTGGTGGCGGTGCGGATGGTGGCGTCCAGGGAGGAGAGAGGGTAGACGAGGAGGATGTCGACTGAGACCAAACTCATCACACCGACGCATTCCAGAACACTTGACTTTATTTTCTCGCATTTGGGTTTGGTTGGTTCATTGGTTGATTGGGTTTGTCTCAACATTGCAACCCCATAACAAATGTCTTCAAACTTTCTAAACCTTGGGGACTCTTGCTTGAAGAAACTTCTTCCTTCTAACTACAGCAAAGGAAGCAGGTGCGGCGAGTGGTGTTTACGTCCTCCATCTCCCTGATTATGCATAGCCCCAATTTGCCCAGTGACGTTGCCATGACAGAGGAGTGTTAGACAGATGTTGAATATTGCAAGCAAGGGTTTTCATTTTATTTTTTTTTTGTGTGTTTTCTAGGTGTGTGTTTAAGTGTGTTTGGAGTTGTTGTGGTATCCATTCAAGACTTTGGCTAAGAAAGTAGCTTGGAATTTTGCCAAAGAGAAAGAGTGTTTCAGTGAAGGTGAGACAAGATTAGATTCACTTGTGAGATGCATTTCATAATTATGAAATCAATAGCAATAGAGTGTGGAGGTCAATAGCAGAAGAGTGTCAAGATGGGAGATGAGTTTAGGAAAAAGAAGGAGAAAGGGAATTTTTTCTTAGAAAAGAAAAGCTAAACGTATTTAAAGTTTACCAATTAATTTGGTTTTCCTTCTGTAATCTCAACCATTAAATATTTTATAAATATATCTAACGATTATATCTAGTGATTCATCCATGTACCACTTATTCTTATACTTCACCTTAGAAGCCACCCACTATAAGCTAGTACAGGCCATAAAGACAATAAAGTTAGTAGACTAAAATATACAAGCACTAACCAAATAAAATTTACACATTAGACATTAAAAAAAGAACTAATGCTATGGTGAAGTACCAAAATTGGTGGTACACGGATGAGTCATTTCTTTCAATCATTAGATTTATTAATAAAAAATTCGATGGTTAAGATTTATTAATAAAAAATTCGTAATGGATTTTGCAATTTAGTCCCCATATAAAAATATTATTTGGACCAATTTGAAAATTTTCGTTTGACAATTTGACAGGCTGAAAACCTTGGCAGAGCTGCGATTACAAGAGAGGAAGGAGCTACCAATTAGGTTTCTTGTAGTTTTTGTTGTTTATTCTCCTATCATAGTGCTCTCGACATTGCACAGGGATCAAATCCCTTGTTCCGTTTCAAAACGCTCCTCAAGCAAGGTAAGGATCTTCTTGCCATTATTGCTCATCAAGCACCTCTTCTCGTGATTCGAAGTGTACCGGATTCGGCCCAGCGTCTCGGCTGGTGGAGCATGTGATGGAGGAGATGCACGCGCTGATGTACTTTGAGAAGCTCAAGGTCCATAGGGAGATGAAGGCGATGCCGCTGGAGGTGATTGAATCAATTCGGAAGAACAAGGTTTGTTTCGTCAGACTATAACACAAAGTATGTTTCAAATCACCACTTCTACAATAAGCCCCATAGTATAAACAATGTTCCTTCACTATGCTTCGATTCGATTTAGAAGAACAAGGTGATTCAATTGGAGGTGATCATTGTGGCCTCGTCCCTATTTAATCAACCATCCAATGCTCTTCGCCACAAATACACTTTAAGTTCTGATTTTATTTTATTTGTTATATAAAATTGCTTAGTTCTTTCATAATACTCATGATTGTTTTACCAGGTTAACTTCCCCCACCACATTTGAGATGTCGTTGGAGGTTTTGGGCCACAAGTTGCAATTTTCTCATGTATTATACTCTTTTTAAAACATGTGTTTGGAGGGTGCCATTTTTGTGACTTCGTGATCATGAGTGTTCTCTCTGTCACAATATGGTTTCTACTAACATTTTAATATTATGAAAGAAGCTGGTGGAGTTGGCAAAGAGATCACTAAGGAATTAATATTTATGTCAATGATAGCACTTTAAAAATCCACTTATCCTAGGCAGGGATCACTAATGAATTTTGCCATACCTTTTTGCATTTAAGGGAGGCCTTTTTTAGTGTGCTAGAGTTGTTTTAGATTAATTAATTTTTTGAAGAAAATATATTAGAGAATTATTTGTTTTAGTTGATATATTTGTGAATTAGGATTCGGGAAGTTAGTTGATGAAATTTCTTACTACAATGGTCTTTAGTCAGAAGCTTTTTTTTTTCTAGCATTTAAAATCGTGGTCACATTCATATGACCATCTTGTTACCGCAGATGAGGCTTTCCATGCCTTTTCAAGATAACCTTGTTGATTGGATAAATGGTTTAAATACTTTAATCATTGTTCCATCTTTTGACAGGTTAGCAAAAATTATGCTAAATGTTTCTATAGTGAAAGTTACACTATTGATGTGTCAAATCTTGGTCCTGTCAATTGCTCGTTTGATTTGAACAAAGCTCAAGAAGAGGACATTTTAAGTTGTTTAGCTGTAAAGGAATACTCTCACAAAAATACTATGAAATTAATGTGGAGCCCTCCGAGGACAGGGAAAACAAAAACAATTGGTTGATTACTATTTGCCCTCCTTAAACGGAAATGTAGAACACTTAATTGTGCCCCAATTAATGTGGCCATGTTGGAAGTGTCATCTAGGTTTCTTAGGCTAGTGATGGAGCCCTTTGATTATCACACTAATGGTCTTGGAGACATAGTATTCACCCACTGAATACTGCCATAGTATTATTTGACTCTAAGAAGGCTGCTTTGTCATTGTTTTTTAGTGTCTTGAGAAATTGTAGTCTGTATCTACTAAACTAACATTGTTTTTATTTTATATGTAGGTCTGTATCTGCTAAAGTCACATTTGCAAAGTACCTCAGCAGCCTTAATACCAAGTTTGGTTGTGAATGCTGCATGTTTGAAGTAACTTTGGACAAGTATTCATTTGAAAGGTCAATGTTCTAAAATTAGAATATAGCTTGGACAAGAGCAAGGTAGAGAAGCTAGATGGTGTTTGCAGCAACCTCATTGGCAGATCATTTAGCAGATAAGACTATTGTTACCACTAAGCAGAATGATTACGAGTAGTATGTTTGGTAGTTGCAAGCTGGTGTGTCATTCACAAGAGTCTTACCATTGATTGGGAAAAGCATTTGGCTGTCAAGCACTTCTCTGTCGAGAGTCAGTTATAGTTTAAGGCTATTCTCTTTGTACCCAAAAGGGCCTCTTTTGACCTTTGTTGCTATTAAATATAAACTCTCCACTGTATCTTGTTAGTTTTAGTACCCGTGCAATGCACGGGAACATAAAGAGTTTATTGATTAGTATTATAAATAGTGTTGATAATATATTTTTGTGCCAGATATGTTGTTTGATAAGTGTGTCAGATATTAATAAGAATAAAATAAAATTACTGTTAAAAGTAATTTAATATCAAATTGGAAACTTCGGTAATGTACCAAAAAACAATTGAAAACCTCGACATTGTGTATGTAATATAAAATGTCTAATTTTTCTATATTTAGAAATAAAATGAATAAGTTTGATGTATAAATTATAATAAAATATAAATTTAATAATAATTCATACGCTAATGTATTTTGTGTAAAATGTTTATCCTCTTATGTTATGTTTTTATTCATATTTCTTATACTCGGTTTACATATAAATTTTAACGTGGAAAATAAGAAAAGAATAATCATTTATTTACAATTTTTTATGAATTTAAATTTTAAATATCATATGAAAAAATTGAAACAAATTTTTTAATTGAAAATTAGTTTCTATCATTTAATTAAATGTAAACTAATTACTTAAGAGAAAATTAAAATTTGATTAGATAAAAGAAATTTTCATTAAATTAATTAAGTGAGAAGATAGTAAGCAAGAGAAAAATAAATTTATTTTAAAGTTAGAGTTTAATTTCTATGCACCATTAGTATAAAAATTTTATACTGACAACTAATTAGAAATCTTACTAAGTATGACTTTTAAGATAATTATTGTCAATGTCAAAAAAATTATCATGTATAATAGTTTGCGATTAGATGACAGTTTAAAACTTATTTACATTGTCAGTACATACACTATTCAAGTAAATTGTTCATCCTTGTCAATTATATATATATATATATAAGTAAACTAAAATTTGTCTCAGTAAAAGCTACTCTTGAATAAATTATTTAAGTAAGAAGATAATAAATAAAAAATAAATAATGATTTGCCAAAAAATTGATTTTAGATATTAATGTTGCATGAAGAAGATAATAAATGATTACATGAATTTAATTTGATTTTTGTTATGTAATTAAATATATATTAATTAGGTAAAAGAAATTTAAATTTTAATTGGATAAAATCTTTAATAAAAAAGTTCATCTCCGTAAATTAAATGTAAATTTCCCTACTTATTTAACAAAAACATATTCATCCCCATGTGTTGTATTTTATATATAATTTCTATTTTAATAAATTTACATATACATATCAATGTATAAAAGAAAGTTAAGATTTGTGTAGGTAAAATAAAATTTTGAATAATTTATTTAAGTGAGAAGATAATAAATAAGAAATGAATAATGATTTGACTAAAATTGACTTTAGACATTAATTTTGCACATAGAAGATAATAATGATTACATGGATTTAATTTGATTTTCTTATGTAATTAAATATATATTAATTAGATAAAAGAAACTTGAATTTTGATTAAACAAAAATCTTTAGTAAAAAAGTTCATCTCATGAAATAAGTGTAATTTTTCCTACTTGCTTACATAAAAAAATGTTCATTTCCACGTGTTATATTTTATATATAATTTTTATTTTAATAAATTTATATATAAGTATCAATGTATAAAAGAAAGTTAAAATTTGTCTAGCTAAAAGAAAATCTTGACTAATTTATTTAAGTTGGAAGATAATAAGACATTAACAACAATTAGCCAAAAAATTAATTTTAAACATTAATTTTACATAGAGAAGATAATAATGATTATATGGATTTAATATGATTTTGGTTATATACATAAACGACTACATGAGTTTAATTTTATTTTTGTTACGTAATTAAATATATATTAATTAGGTAAAAAAATAATTTTGATTGGTCAAAAATCATTAGTAAAAAAGTTCATCCTCGTAAATTAAGTATAAATTTTCCTACTTACTTTTAAAAAATGATCATCTCCTTGTATCATATTTTATATATAATTTCTATTTTAATAACTTTACATATACATATCAATGTATAAAAAATTAAATTGTCTAGGTAAAAGAAAATCTTAAATACGTTGTTTGAATGAGAAGATAATAAATAAGAAATGAATAATGAGTTGCTTAAAAAATTGACCTTAGACATTAATTTTGCACAAAGAAGATAATAATGATTACATCGATTTAATTTGATTTTTGTTATATAATTAAATATATATTAATTAGCTAAAAGAAATTTTAATTTTGATTGGACAAAAACATTAGTAAAAAAGTTCATTCTTGTGAAATAAGTGTAATTTTTCCTACTTGCTTACATAAAAATGTTCATCTCTATTTGTTATATTTTATATATAATTTTTTACATAAATTTATATATACATATCAATAAAAATTAAAATTTGTCCAGCTAAAAGAAAATCTTAAATAATTTATTTTAGTGAGAAGATAATAAATAAGAAATGAATATCAATTTGCCTAAAAATTGATTTTAGACATTAATTTTGCATACAGAAGATAACAACAATTACATAGATTTAATTTGATTTTAGTTATGTAATTACATATATATTAATTAGGTATAAAAAATTAATTTTAGTTGGTCAAGAATCTTTAGTAAAAAAGTTTGTCCCCATGAATTAAGTGTAAATTTTCTTACTTGCTTTAAAAAAAGTGATCATCATCCCCATGTATTATATTTTATATATAATTTCTATTATAATAAATTTTTGTATACATATCAATGTATAAAAGAAAATTAAATTTGTCTAGGTAAAAGAAAATCTTGAATAATTTATTTAAGTGGAAAGATAATAAATAAGAAATAAAAAATAATATGTCTAAAAATTGATTTTAGACATTAATTTTACACAGAGAAGATAACAACAATTACATGAATTTAATTTGATCTTTGTTATTAATTAAATATATATTAATTAGGAAAAAGAAATTTTAATTTTGATTGGTAAAAAATCTTTAGTAAAAGAAGTCCATTCCCTTGACTTAAGTGTAAATTTCCCTACTTTTTTTAAAAAAGGTCATTCCGATGTATTATATTTTATATTATATATAATTTTTATTTTAATAAATTTATATATACATATCAATGTATAAAAGAAATTAAAATTTGTCTAGGTAAAAGACCATCTTAAATAATTTATTTAAGTGAGAAGATAATAATAAGAAATGAATAATGATTTGCCTAAAATTTGACCTACTTTAGATTTATTTATGGATTTTTGGAGTACTTTAAGGATCTATGTGTGTGATTAATTTGTTTTAGTATAACGTATATGTCAAACAATACCCAAAAAGATAAACTAACTCCATAATACACCCACCCACCTGCCTGCCTATATATACACCTTGTCCTTAAGGAGGCTTGTTGGGGCAAAGTGAATGTATGGGTTGTCCTATGGAATGCTATAGGGACAAAGTTTCAGTCCTCAAAACATTTCTTTTATTCAAATAACTCAACATTTTTCATTTCCTTGGTTTTGGATTCACATGCTTTAAACAATGGAATTCAAGACATATCAATTTTTACTATTTTAATTTTAAGAAAAAGAATATTTTTGCTGACAAAGTAATAAGCAGATAATATTTTGTAAATAAAACAACGGATGAATGCATATTAGCAGTTCTTCTGTCCCTTCAAAAGGTTGATAACAACTGAAACTGAGTACCTCTCCAATTCCATGTATTACACCAAAAAATTGGGTAGAATAATTACTTATTTTCTAAAATTTAATAAGAGTAGTTAGCTTTCATTGTATGGCTTAGAATTTTACCGCAGAGTTATGTGATGATCATGAACTGTCTCGTTTTGATCTTTATAGTAATATTAATTCTCTTTCTTTGTTAAGGGGTCATTTGCTAACATTTCATAGAAAAATGCAAAACCATTAAAACCATTCTTATAATGCAAAATAAACACGTCAGGTTCCCTATCAAATGCATAAATAAGTGATGCACATTTATCATATATGTCAATACAAAAGCTTTAATGAAATTACGAAGCCAATTTTTCAATGCATGCTCAGCTGTTAGGAGGAACCAAGTTTGTCCTCCCAGTTAGATATTGCTGTAAATACTATAAAAAATGACTAAATATTACTTTGAGTTTTGATTGTTTCAGCACAATTTGTCATGAACATGAACATAGGCCAACCAACACACTCACGATTCATTGTAGGTCACACTAAATGTCAACTCGCCAGATTGTAGTCTACTTCTTGCTGGAATAAATTGCAGCCCACACTCCCAGGAACTTCCATTTTTCCACCTACAAACTCACTCCCTGCAAAAAAAGACACTAATAATAGTACCAACTTGAAGGCAATGGTTATGTGGCAAGCAGCCAAAGCAAAATGCAAGGATAAAATCAACCAGTCTTTTTTATTTTTTGTAAAAGACCAACTTGGTATTTGGTATCAAGAAATTTTCCTCAATTATAAAACAATTGTCACTTTAAATGTCTCTATTAATTGTAATGAGATAATATTATTGGAATGAAATGAAAATATAATCAAACAAATTTGTAATTACTTAAGAGTGAAGTATTTAAGTAAACAGGCTAATCCGGGCATCACAAATCCAACATTATTGCTAACGCACAGGCTGGTTGTGCCAAACAGACTTCTAATTGTTTGAACTAAGAACTATACACAACAAAGCTTTAACCCAAAACCAATTTCTTATTATCCGTCACAAACGGCCAAATTACACAGGTTGACTAAGCACAAACTACTGCTACCAAGGCACATAAAAAGGAGCGTTTCACACTTGTAGGGGTTCCCCATTTACACTGTTTCATATTTTATTAGTTTTAGGAGGGGTGCTCATGCTACATGGCATTCCTGGCTGCTTAGGGAACTTGGGCCTAAAAAATGGGGGAGGACAAATGTAGGAGTCACTACTGGTTCAATAACCCAAATTGAAACTCTACTCAGGCGCTCACAGGCTATTGATTCATCCCATCCAATCCAACCTATCAAAATCCAAAACTTGACTGTCTACAGTGAAGCACATAGTATTACATGATTGTGCACATGTTCATGCACGTGTAGATTATAAGACACTAAACAATAGTGCATGTTTTATATTTTCTTTTTTACCAAATTTGTTTGGTTCATGTCTAGCTATACAAATAATGCATCTCTTCATGAAACACAAACAGTTTGATAATACTTGAAGATTTCACCACTGTGAATTTTTTCCATGGAAGAGGATCCAAGTCACTAATCCTAGTGATTGTACCCAAATATCTGCGTACACCTGACTCCTTAGTCTCAAACATCATTCTGAATCTCACTCCAAGGGAAACTTGATTGTATAGATGGAATTACACATTTAGAGGGGCTAGCCCTATTAAAATGATAGATGTCTATAAGAGGCTGTAACAAATATTTAGTGTATGTCATTCCATGTTATCATATCATAGCAAATACATGCCAAATACAAATGGTACCTTGGATTATAAAATATCAATAACTTTTCTATTTGGTATGCACCATGATTATTTTAGTTGATGCAACTCTTGCTGTTGCATAATCTTCTGCATGAGGAGGTAGACCTTAAAGAAGAAACTTGATCAATCCACCGTGTGTTCCTTGCATCACATCAAAATATTGCTCTAGTACACTAACTTCTTGCTCTTTGCTCAACTCTAACACTGCTATCAATGGAAGTAATTCCACCTCCTCTTCCGAGAAATGTTGTTGGCATTGCCTCTACAAACAAATTAACAGCAAAATCAGATGGAAATTATAAAATCCCAATCTCAAATTGATAATGAAAATGCTAATGACAGTAATGTTCGAAGAATCATTAGTATAAGAACTCATTAAAACACAAAATCAGATAGAAATTATAAAATCTCAATTGAGAGCATCACAAGTAGAATCATTCCTAGAATCACAAAGATATAGAGAGAGGAAAGAGATAGAATAAAAAATGAGCAGCTAATCATCTTGACAATTTTTCATAGACAGACCACGTATATATAGACGAAAGAGATACAACATACAACATGCTAAAATTCAAATTCATTTGCAACCTAAACCCCTAACCCAAATTTCAATTTTCAAATTTCAAATTCCACTCACGTATCAGTCTTTCACCTTTAGCAATAGCTTAATAGATATAGCTTAGGAGTCTGACCTAAATAGATATATTAATCTTTCCCCTAAATCCTCTTCCCATGCACTATAGTCTCTTCCCTTCCAGTTTCCCCTTTCAGCATTCCTCTATTCTGTTGTGTCAAAGCTTTAATTTTCGGACACTCTCTTTACCCTAATTATACAATAGCTTTTGTTTCCGAGTAGCATCGCTGCGGTCTCTCTCTCCCGTAGCTTTTCTCACGCAAGTTACTCTCGGGCAGCACAACGCAAATCACGCTTTTCTCAATTGTGATGGCTTTCTGATGGATTTGGGTTCCAAGCTACATTCTTTGGAGCCAATATGTAGCATCCTCATTAATGCTCTATTACTTTTATATTATAAAATGTTGAAAACCCTTTTGTTTTGAGGGATCTGGCCCATTTAAGCCTAGCTTAGCTTGACTTGTTTAGCAGAAAGGCTAGATTCAAGCTTTTTAAAAAGCATTTTTAGTTAAATAGGCTTTTAAAAAAGCCTATTAAACCCAACGGTTCGACTTATTTATCAATAATATTAAATTTACAAAATAACTCATCCCAGCCCAGCCCAATCCCTAAATAATCCTAACTCTGAGTCTGACGCACTAAAATGTAAAACAGATTAGAATTTGAAACTCCAAGTTTCTGGAGTTTCTTCTACATACTACTATTCTCGCTTGATGACGGACGCTCGCTTGCTCGGCTGTTGCCTCACACTCGACGCAACAGTGTCGCATTACTCTTCGATTCTTCGTCTTTGCTCTACTACGACTGCACTTTTTGATAACACTGTAAAGTGAACACGCCATTAGCTTCGTTCATAGTTCATATCCTTTTATATCTCTTCCCCAATTTTTGTGTGACTCTGCCTCTAGTTCATTTTCTAAGTTTATTATTTTCCTTATTTTCATTTCTATTTCCAATGTGTTATATCAAACCAGGATGATATTTTTATTTAAATATGCTATTTTTTATAGCATGTAGGGGGGTTTTGATTATGTCATTATGTGTTTTATCCCCTAATTCCTGAATCTAAAATTATATATGAGATAAGAGGGTTTGCTTCTACAGGGCGTGGGATTTGGTGAAGTGGGCAGGGTAATTTTTTATACCTTTGACATTGAAAATGATATTGTATAACTTGTTTTAAGAATTGTTGTACGTGTATCATATCTCTATCTAATAGAGAAATGATACTTGTATAATAAACTTTATAA
The DNA here is from genome assembly GCA_004329165.1 of Spatholobus suberectus. Lineage (NCBI taxonomy): Eukaryota > Viridiplantae > Streptophyta > Magnoliopsida > Fabales > Fabaceae > Spatholobus > Spatholobus suberectus. The sequence continues at coordinate 13,001,068 of CM014729.1, read as the reverse complement.
CTAAGAGAGAGAAAGACAAAAAAGAGAAAGAAATTTAAAATGTAATAAATGATGTAATTGAAATAAATAGACACAGAGAATAACATTATATAAATTGTTGTAAAAATTATTGTATATGTGTTATATCTGTATCTAATGTCACTCTCAGGGCATTTTATGTCCTTCTCTCTAATATAATCATATCTTATTAATGAAGAATAAGATCATTCTTTTTTAGTATAATGAAGTATTGAGAGGTTTATTGTTTACAACATACTGTAAAAATAGATATTTCAAATGATGTGAAAATATCAATAATTTTTCTGCTAATTAATTGAAAAAACATGCACTGACACTTTGACAGAGTTAACTTCTGCAGCAAAACAGTGAAACAGTGGTAGCAAAAGAATAGATCCATCACATTGAAAGGAAATTAATTTGATTGTAAATATGGGAGTATAAAAGATAGGTTTTAGTCCCACGTCAAATATTTCAGCAAGTAGAATACTTAGTGATTTTAAATAATGAATCATTTGCAATTATTCAAAACATGTTGGACTTGAGGTTTCCCTCTTAGTGTGTGTTGGGCTTGAATCAGCCGGTATATTATTAAGTTTTGGGTTTGTTTGGCCTCGCTAATTTGGATTATTTTTTGGAAGTTTTGGGTTGGTGGAGCCAATGGTCTAGGTTAGGTTCAATAGCATAGAATGAAGCATATCCAAAGTATTTTGATTGTTGTAGCCTATGATCCCTAGTATCGGCTTCCACCTTAGCCCTGTTTGGTACATGAGAAGCTCGAAGATGCCTTTTTTTAAAAAATTTCCAGGTTTAATAGAAATAACAAGAAAATTTTTAAATATTTTGTGGGTTTCAATGAGTATAATTTCTCTCCTTTTTTTTTTATTCAAAATAAACAATCTTACAATATTATTTTCAACCTATTTTCTTTTTATTTTTCTCAAATCAAACAATTTAAAATTTCAAATTATTTTCTATTTATTTTTCATCTCTTAACTTATTTCTTATCTATTTTCATTCATCTTATTTCGTTCCTCTCGCAAACAAAACCTTAAAGATTTATAGAGGATGCTTAACTCACATTGACAACGACGGAATCGAACTAAATCTTTTCTGATCTCTGGAACCAACTTTAGTCAAAACCAGTCACTGAGTTTTTCAATTGCTCAAGATCAAAAGTAACTGTGTCCCATGCAAAAGTTTCAAAAAAGTAGTGAAGTGACCACAATGACTCATATTTGTAGCATATATGGAAACAAATATATATAAAGCAAAAGGCAAAGGAGCTCCAAAAATGAAGCATTCTACTTTGATGTATCAGATATGAGTGTCTATAGCCTGAAAGAAATTTAGAAACATTGGTATTAAAATTTTTCCACCAAAAATAATCTCATATGTGATTTACGTTTTTTCAGCGTAAAACTTATTACTTATAATTGACCTTTTCGTGAAGAAGTGATGTTAAATTATTGAATTAATTGCATTTTAATCCCTTTAGGTTTTTTGGTTACCACTGTGATTAATTTTAGGGTTTTATTTTTTTAATTTAATTTAATTCTTTTATTTTTAAAATAAAGCAAATAAACTTCTTAAAATTTCATTTTTTGTTTAAAATCTTTACAAATTGAAATGATCAAATTATCTTTACTCAAAGCACAGAAAAACAATATCAAATTTCAACTAAAATAAAAGTCTCAATTTTTCTTGTTTTCAAACTTCAATCTCACTTCTCACGTCCTACAATTTCCTTGAAATTTTATTAATTTCCCATTAAATTTCTTACTTCTAAACTTTTAGAATTATTATACATCTCAAATCTATCATAAACCACAAAATATTTCGACAAACTTAAATAATAATTTGAGGATTTTATGTAAAAAAGTAAATCAACGAGAGAACCAAATTTACTTAATTTTAAAAATAAGAGACTTAATCAGCTTGAATAAAAAAATTTGAGAGATGAAAATTGCACGTAGTCTAAATTACAGGAACAAAAATATATAACTAAACCTAAGTTATTAGGAGAATTATTTTCAAATTATTTGGACAATAAACTGGTATGTTGTTATATAGGACAATTTAGAATATTTTTTTTGGTATAGATTATAGGTATTCTTCATAGGAGATAATCTTATTTTAGTTGAATAGGATCATTATGAGCGACATAACTTTTCTTCTGAATATTTAATACAATTGCATATCTAAGACTTAAACTTAAAATCATTGGTTAAACTAGAACAATCCCTTACCAATTGATCCACTCATTCAATAATTGATGTAGGGACAACTTAGATGTAAAACCTTAAGTGTTTTTCATCTTATTTTATAATTAAAAATAGAGTTTTACTTCAATAATCAAGATTTTAATACCAACCTTTATTATAATGATTACCAAATTGAAAATTCAATTTTAATTTGAGAATAACATCACAAATAGGGTACTGCACTTAAGTTTAATTTCTTCTATTACCAATCACTTTGAGAATTTTTTTTGAAGCAATACTCTTATTTATCGGTATATCACTTAAATACTTAATTAATTTATAACTACATTCTAACTCTTTTAAGTATTTTAATAAAAAAAAATGTCATCATAATTTATAATGTAATTAATATATTTTTAAAATGTATACATTATCGTTGCCTTAAAGTTAAAACATAAAAGGTAGGTAATATAAGACAGAGAGTGTATTTTTTTTTTAAAGTTTTATTTGATGAAATAGGTTGACGTAATTGTAAGGGAATTGTCAATGTACGTGAATATGAATACTCTTTTGTCTTATATTATTTATTTTTTGAGGCATGTAGAGTGCGTTGGACAAATCATTTCAACTGATTTATAACTTAATTAACTAATTTATAAGTTTGTTTGTGCCAAATAGATGTATTGAGTAAACAAATTTATCTCACTAACTTGTTCATTTTTTTAAAATTCCACTTAAAGTTATTATATTTTCATTTTTATTGTCAATATTTAATGAAGTTTCTCATTTACCATTTCCTTTAATATTATATGATTTATTTTAATTATACCCTCCTTTAATATTATCATATTTATTTTTTAATTTAATAGAATACTTATCTTTAAACAAAAAAGATTGGAGTTCAAAATTAAAAAAAAAACTTAAAAACTATGATTAACTAAAAAATGTTTTTGCCTACAAAATAAAAAAATATAAAAATACGTATGAGCATGTCATTTTATATTATTTTACATTCATTAACTAATTTATTTTACCAAAAGCTTCTAATTCAATTAGCCGACTTAATAACTTTTAGCTAACAATATTTGCCTAAAAATTAGTTTTTATGTTTTCAACTACTTTTTCAGTTTTTAATTAGCTTATAAGTTATTTCTGTCAAATAAAACCATAAGACAATTATTAATTATAATTTTTTTTTACTAAAATAATACTCTTATTAAAATAGTTAAAATTTAATTATCAATTAATTAATTATTTATATGATATTTAATAAATAGATATTATTGAAAAAATAATTACTGCTATTTTAATTTTCTAAAATAACTAATTTGAGACGAAAAAAATACCAAAGAATAAAAAAATTCTAGAATTTTGCTTTCTCACTCAATCTTGGGAAAGAAAAATAAAGAGAAAAAGAAACTTAAGAAAGGCAAAGTGCTTTCAGAAAGCACAAAGGGCGAGAGGACACCACCTGATTTTGTCACAATTCTTTGGATAATTTAATTTGTAAAATAACAAATGAAAGGAGGGAGCATATTAAGAATTGAAAAATTGGGCATATACTTCATGTTCCACCACTGACATATCACATTATCTCTTTAAAAATATTATTTGAAATATATAAAAACATTAAGAATTATCATCCAACACCACGTACAGATGGATTCAAGGATATGGAAATCTAGCTGGCTGGCCAACTTAAAAGAAGCTGAAAGTAAAGTGGATAGTGACGTGCAAAATGTTCCTAATTATTTCCTGATGCAAATGAAAATTCCGAGAAGCAATATTCATCCATGTCACGTCAGGGAAAGAAGAATAACAATAATACAATGCTTGTCCATTCACCAAAAAACCTACAATGCTTGTCCTAATTATTTATTAATCAAAATTACGACAGCTTACCCATCGGAATCGTTGTTGGAATCCAAATCATTGTATAACGCGTCATTAGGAGCATTTATTTCAAGGAAAACAAGAGGCACCAGTATGAAACTTGCGTGGTACAGAAATTCCCTAGTTCTAGATTAGTAGTTAATTAATGTCGCAAGACTTTATACATACATATGCCATTTCATTGTCACAATAGTCAAAATAGTTTGACATAAACCAACCCAATACAACAAGCGCTGCATGCTAGTTCAACAATCGACAGCTAAATATATAATTAGAAGGCAAATGCAAACACCTGAAATGATTAAATGTAGGATTTTCAAATCCTTTTTCTACGTTGGTGGACGAACTATTATTTTCTCATGTTCATGATAATGTCTGAATGATCCCCTTAATGAGATATATTCCATCGAAATCACTCAACACTCGACCTCTTAATCATGCTAACAACTATACGCAACTTTTGAAAGCCACTCCTTGACCACAAGACCACTCAGAGAAATTAGCGTACAATATTGACAAACAAAGATGATCACCTTACCTAATGAGAAAGACACACTCAGAGCCACGACCCCATCTTGCTCGATCACACACGGCACATGGTCCCTTTGTTTCAATAAAACAAACACGTTACCTGTAGCAAGTGGACATGCAAAGACATAGGTGCATCTATCTCATCTACCTCATTGTTTCTTTGGGGAGGATATTCTTTCCTAAACTAAAGAGAATTAAATCAACAAGAGAATAAAGTAAAAGAAAACAAAGCGAAAGAGAAGTAAAACAAAAAAAAAAGTAAAATTAAAAATTCAAAAAAAGGAAAGATAATAAAAATAATAATAAAAAGGATGAAGAATAAAAATGATGGAAGTCCCTCTTAAAAGAGACAAGTAATAAGTGCGATTCTCTGTCCTATGCATGCTCACCACAAAAAAGATACTACACATTACACAAGACCCAATTCTATTGCGCTCATCTCATGCTTGCCTACTCTTCCTAGTTTCCCCTCCTACCCCACTTCTTTTTGTTCAGCTTTTTCACTTTTTCTTTTCTTCCTGAACTTTTTGTATATACATTACGTTGCAATTATAACCACAACATATATATCTTTTAATTTTCAAAAAAAAGACAAAAAATGCTCCAAAACTCCACTGCCACGTGGCATGCAACGAGAAATTGAATTACGCAAACTCTTTGTTTCGTATCGCGTGGGCTTGGAAAACGGAAAAACGATTGGGCTCAGTCGAGTCCATGACTCGGATGAATATCTTTGAGTAGGCCCAACACCTGCTGCATGGTGGGCCTCTTACCCGGCGACTCGGCCGTGCACAAATACGCGACTCGGAGGCTCTCCACCATCTCACCATCCGAGTCGCCGCCACCGAGTTTGAGCCTCTCGTCCAACGCCCTTTCCGCGTGACCCTCCCTCACCGCCTTCCTCACCCAAACCACCGTCTCCGCCGTGCCGGCCCTCGCCGTCAGCAGCTCCATCAGCACCACCCCGAAGCAGTAAACGTCCGTCTCCGTGCCGCAGTTCGCGCCGCTCTCTCGCCCGAATTTCCGAAACCCGAAGTCCGCGATTCGCGGCTCGAAGTCGTCGCCGAGAAGCACGTTCGACGTCACCAGATGGCCGTGCACGACGGGCCTCGCCCCCGCGTGGTGGAGAAACGCCAACCCGCGCGCCACTCCCACGGCAATACGGTGTCGTATAGGCCACCCCATCTTTTCCGAGGGCGAGGCTCGAGAAACGGCGCCGTTTTGAATAATCTCCCACGTGTCGCCACTCCAATCCTCCACGTTAGTCTCCCCCGTTGGTAGCTCCTGCAGCCACCTACCTAAATCCCCGTTCGACATAAACTCGTACAATACCAGCTTCTCCTTACCTGATAACATTTCAAAATTTCAAAATAAATAAGTAATATTATTTTTTACTATACAGTATAGTATAAATAAACAGAAAGAAACATAACGTTGACGAAAATTAATTTTTACATATGAGGAGATTGTTTGTTTTCAAATCTTGCTGGAAGGTGCATTGCATGAATTTCCACACGTAATCATAGCGAGTGCTAGCTTTAGGTGAAAATGGTTACGCAATAGGTTAACCGAGGGCGACATTACGAAAAATTAAAACTCCGTGAAAGGCATTTAATGAGAGTAGGTTAAGTCAAAGGACACTGCTACGCTACGCAGTTAAAAATCAGAATTTTGGAACTATATGAAAAAAATAAATTAAATAAAAACAACTGGTCTCGTTACGGTACCTGCAATACAGTAACCGGAGAGAGGTAGCAGATTGGGGTGTTTAAGTTGGGAGAGGTTAACGAAGAGAGCGACAGCGTCATCATGATCAACGTCTCTGGCGTTTTCGAGGACTTTGATTGCCACGTGGATGTCTCCGGGCAAGACAGCGCGATAAACGGGCCCACACCTTACGTCCGCGAGGAGAGAGTCTTTGCCGAAGTGTGACGTGGCAGCGATGAGGTCGACGAAGGTGAGGTTCATGAGTGGCTTCTCGAACATGACCACGGGTGCGGACGAGGGTTCCTTGAGGTCCGCCACCCAGGATGTCCCTGACTCGGTCTCGAACGCGAACGGTCCCGATTTCTCCATCTTGATGCTCAATGGGACCGGCTTCGAAATGGCCCATTTGTTCCTTTTCGCCAATTGCCTCTTCCTTCTGCAACACCACACCGCGCACATGCACAACCCGACAACGACAAGTGCCGAGGCACAGGACAGGGCCGCAATCATGATTCTGGTTTTGTGTTTTGACTTTTGTTTTTGCTTTGGCCTCTTCTTCTTTTCCGCGTGAATGGGTTTGGGGTTTGTCATGTGGGGCTGGTGATGTGGTGGGGTTGAACTTGAACTTGAACGAAGCTTTGGCGTTTTGGATGCGTTGTAGTCGAAGTTGAAGTTGTTGCCGGCGTGAATGAACGCTGATTTGCCGAATTTCTTGAACCTGTCTAAGGTGGTGGAGGCTTTGAAGCTATTGTGGGAGATGTTCAAGAATTGGATGGTGTTTAGGGGAGGGAAGTCGGAGGGGAAACTACCGTTCAAAGTGTTGCTTGATAGGTCCAAGTAGGAAAGTGAGGTGAGGGAAGAGATGGGTTTTACGTTTCCTTTGATGTTGCAGTTGGAGAGATCGAGGTAGTGTAGATTGGTGAGGTTCTGGAACCCTGAAGGCAAGGTTCCGAGATTGTTGTGCGAAAGGTCGAGGCTTTTAAGGTTTGAGAAAGCAGAGAGGTGAAGTAGGTTGGTGAACCTGTTGTGGGAGAGATTGAGCGTTTGTAGTGATGAAACGGAACCGTTTTTTGAAGTGGGGTTAATGCTTCCTCCGAACCTGTTGTTGGAAAGGTTTAGTACCATTAAGGTTGAGCTTGTCCAAAACCAGTTTGGGACCTGGCCTTGTAGAGAATTCCCAGACAGATCCAGAACCTCCAACTTTGACATGTTCCTCAGATGCTTCCATGAGATGCTCCCACTTAGGTTTTTGGATGCAAGATTTATCCCTTTAATCCCAGCATTAGAACAGTTGGAAGTGGAACCATTTTTTTGGAACCAGGAAGCGTTGAATCCAGACACAGATTGGAAGACCTTTGACACCAGCTCCTGCTCTTCGTTTTTGCACGAGGATTCCACGAGAACAACGAGCGCCAGGAGAATCAAGAATGTGCGAAAGGGGTCCATTTTCCTACCTTCACCGTCTAAATCTCGGGTTCCTGTTATACCCCGACGATGATGCCTCCTTCGTGTGAAAGAAAGAAAGGGAAGAGGGAAAAAGGGACAGAGGGTGGGATATAGTTGTTGGCGCAGTGGGACAGTTCGCGGTTATAGTAGTGAAGTGGGAAGCAACGGCGTCGTACGTTTTGACGGAGAAGTTACGGCACGTGAGCGTGGTTATGGATGGTGAAAACAATTTAATGGAAGCTGTACAATGGGTGTTGACTGTTGAACATTATGAACTCGAAATCAAAGAGGGTTGTGATCACCGCCTGGTGAATTGGGGTGCAGTCAATGTCACTTCTTGTTTTATTTTCAAATGTTTCTTCTGTGACGGTATTGCCCATGGTGAATTTGTGAAATTTACCGAGTGTGTTTATATTTTATAAGTGGGGGGTTTAGGCGGGAACAGTGTGCCTGTTATATATATATATATATATATATATATATTAATGGTCCTGAATTCAAATAGATTTGAAGGTGACTGAAAGGGATGGGGTCCCAGTTCTTTAATTTGGGATTCAGAGGGTTAGAGAGATCGACAGAGCAGATGATGTAATACTAAAGTTGTTAGAGTGGCATGCAATAAATTCCCCAATCTCAGACCGCAGGGGACACCACTTTGTGGCCTTGTGCTTCTACCAACTGTTTCAGAAAGAGTTTCAAATACCATCCATCAAAAAATGGTATTTAGCATAAGTGTTTTACTTAAGCATAGTTTTGAAAACCAGAACAATTGGTCGGTTCGATCAGTCAGACTGGAAATCAGTGGGGTGATCGATTTGTTAATTTGAAAAAATTAGATAATTTTAGAATTGGTGAGAATCGATCAAGAATCGGTTGAAACAATCTAAAATCGGTCAAAAACCTATTTGAACAAGTGGTTTTCATTTTTTTAAAATTTTTTAATTTTTTAAATTTAATTTAAACATTTTTATGATAAATAAAAACACATATTTAATAAAGATTATAAATAGATATAAAATGATGTTTTATTTTAATTTTTTGTATTGTAAAGTTATAATATTATATTTATTTAATATTATTTTATATATTATTTAATTATTATTATTATTATTTTATTAATACCAGTTTGATTACAGTTCAACCACGATTAAATCATTGACTTTTAAACCAGTGCCTTAATCAGTTCAATGACTGGTCCAGTTTTAAAAACATTAAACTGAAGTATCCATTTTATTTATTTATTTTGTCCATATTATAATTTTACAAACAAACATGCATATAATTAGTTTAGGTAATTTTAAAAAAAAAATGCTTAAATTTCGTTTTTAAATTTTGAAAGTTCATTTAAATATATTTTACTATATAATTTAAAAATAAAATTGTGTATATTAATTATTTATCTAATAGCCTTTTTTATGATTGACTATGACAGAATAAAAAAAAAGGATAGACCATAATTTAAATTGTTGTAAATTAGTAATTACTAGTTGACATATACGAAGTCTTGAGAATGATTTTTAAGGTTGTTACTATTATTGTATGCGTGCTTCCGTTTGCATAAAATACTATTCAATTTTGTTTTTATAGTTGTTTACTTGGCCATTGCAATGTGTTGCAAATTGACTACTCAAATTTAGCAAAAGTGAAGAGTGCAGGCTTCAAGGGATGGGCTACAATCCTTTTTTGGGTTAAAAAAGAAAAAAGTTGTTCTGATAGCAGAGCCAGAAGAAATTTAGTTCGTCTTCATTCTATTTTTGTTTTAGACAACCATTCCTAGCTCAGCTAATGCTCAAGATTCAACAAGAGCGAAGTCTTGAGTCCTGAGGGTCATGATGTGGTTTCCTTTCTACTAAGAATGAAATTATTACAGCCATAACGTCCTGGAGCATACAATTCCCCCATAAATAAAAGGTCAAATTGTAACTAAGCAGCAGTTGACAAAGTGGTTCTTGGATTAGTCATGGGAAAAAATAGAATAATCATGAGAGGACAATTATAGTTTGATTGCCGCTATTACAGTCAAGAGTGCTTCATTTTCCTTTTGACTAGGCTAGTTTTGCTAACTTACACCATTCCCAATCGATTGATTGCCATAGCTATAAGACAAAAACAAATAGGAAATTAACCAATTGATTGCTATGGCCGAGTAAACGGTACAAAATAGAATTGGCAAATTTGCGGAAGAGCCAAGCACAGTTCGGGACATTCTTCTCCATTATCTAATTACTTGAAGAAAAACAAATCACATGCAAATTACTAAGACCTTGTCTCAATAATGCCTAGTCTTCCACTCACTTCTCATCGGTCAACAGGGTAGTTTTTTATGCCTCCCTTGATTGGTAGACATTACCTATTTACCTATATAATTTATTTGCACATGTTATATGCAAAAAGAAATATGTCTGCAAATAAGGAAAAAACAAAAGGCACCCACCCAAAATTAATTCCCAGTCCCCACCCTATCTCTTGAAGGAAAAATAAATAAATAAGAACAGCAATTTGACCTAAGCTTGTTAGGTCGTTAGGGTGAGTAACATTTAGTGAGATGTTTTCTGTTCAATTAATTGTGATAGTAAATTTTCAATGTATGAAATAAAATCATTATAAGAATATAAGTAAAATAGAAAGAAAAAAAAAAAAACAAAAAGTTACCTTCAACAAAGAGAAAGACAAAGATTAATTATATTATTTTTTAGGACCACCTTCTAGACGAACTTATTCAAATGTTTAAATTCCTTGGCGTTCAAAGCCAAACCCTAGAATTGGAACTACAAAACGACGCAGATTTTGAGAATTCATACACCCCCGCCCGCCCCCCCTCTAAAAAAAAACTTCTTAGCTGATTTTTATAAATTTTGGACCAAAAAATTAAAAGGAAATTCAAAAGAAGCATAATGCAGATTATATATATCAAATGAATCAATAGAAAGTATCCCCTTCGGCAAAATGACAAATTACATGCCCATGATCCACCTGTCAAACTAAGACAAACCAAAAGAGGATATGCATACAGGTAAAGTAGTTCAAAAATGCATTCTAGTGGATTTGGAAGTTGGCAAGTAGCTTGCTCCACAAATTCCAGGTGCTAGTGGTTATCTCACCTGCTCTGGCACGTGGTTTTTGGCTTTTCTCTATTGCCATTATATGCAGATTAATTTTATGTTAATAAACTGTGCTTGGAACCGTTATGGTGAGCAAATTAAGTGGAAGGTATCGTTTAATACACAACCATCCAAACCAGAATTCCAAGAGAATGACAGCTCAGAGTTGGGACATAATATCGAACTCAGAGACTGAGATTTGGGGTCACTATAAAATAGTATAACAACTTACACTCCTACCTGAAAGCTGATTCACCAGTGTGGGTTTCACTTGTGGGAATGTGAAAACAATTTGACTTATGAGTGTATCTCTGTATCAGCAGGTTGTTATGCATAGGGATCTAAATGAGTTGGGCGTGCGTGTAAATGAATTAAATTATTCATGAATTATTTGAATTTAATTTGTTAAAAGTTTGAACAAAAATAAACAAATTTAAGTTTGAAACTGAGCTTAATTATTTAAATGAATCAAGTTTAAGCTTTACAAGCTTGACATTAACGACTTTTGAATAACTTATTTATTTAAATTAATGATAGAACTTTACTAGTCTTTGTTATTTATATATTTATTATAAAAATATGTAAAACTTTGTTAAGAGCATTAAAATTAATTTTGAAGTTTTTTTTTGTAGTAGTCAAAAAATTATGAATTTTTTACGTACTAAATTATAAAAACATAATAATTTAGAATGTTTGAATTCTACATACCACATATTGAGTACATATTTCTATTTGTATATTATCATATAGTGTTAAAATATTTGTTAAATACTAAATTAGTAAAGTTAAAAAATAATTTAAGAAAATTTTTATAAAAGCAAAAATAATTAAGCTAAACAAATTAAGCTCAAGCTTTACGTTTTTTAAACAAGTCAAGTCTAAGCTTTTAGTTAGACTTATATACATAAATGAGTCAAACTTAAACAAATTAATTTTTTCACAAGGCAAACCAAAATTCGACTCTTTTACACCTGAGTTATGACCCCACAACTAAAATTGAATTTAGTAAGGCGTCATTTCAGGATTGATATATTTTTTTTACTCATCACTTGAATATTTACATAGAATTCTGATCTGTTTCAATTAGATTAGATTCTTGAGTTTTTTTTTTTGGTAAAGGGTATAGTCAGATTTTATTTTCCGTTTTTGACCATGACAATATCATGGAAAGATCAATACGCTAATAAATACTTTTATAAAATAATAATCAATTTGATTATTTTAAAATTGATATCAACAAATGGTTCTAAAATGATTTTTAATTTGTCGATTAAATTCTATAGATATCTGACAACAAAGTTTATATCAACAAATTGAAAATCATTTTTCATGAACTGAAAAATAATATAAAAGTACTCAATTCTTAAGCATTCTAAACATTTCGTATTTTAACATCGTATCAGAATATATATATATATATATATATATATATATATATATATATATATATCTTTGATACCCGTATTGATTAAATTCGTATTTAAAATACGGTTGGCTTATTTTATTTTATTTTTTATTTGAGATTTTTTTTAATAGAAAGCATATGACCTACCCCGTTTTAATTGAAGTCAGGGTAAGACCTATGGCTACGATGGATATATTATGGCGAAGGAGACTGGGTGATCTTTAATTTCTTTATACATATCATGGCGGATGGATTGGAAACTTTATGGGCATAACGGGGGTTTTCTACACCTTTTCTACACCTTAAAATTAGTCTACCACTGTCCATTAGGAGTGGGGGTAATAGCTAATAGGGGAGGAGTAGCTTACACTATATCATAACTAAGGTGACATAATTAATGAAAGGTGAGAAGAGTAAATTTTCACCATAAAATCATATATAGAATTATAAATAGTCAATATTTTTTTTTTGGATACATACAAATACTCAATATTGATTTCATTAATTTTAATTTTAATTTTAATCATTATTTCAATAATACGTTGAGATATATTCTTTTCACATTCTCAAGTCACATCATAAAATCTTCAAACCGTTACGTATCTTTATACTATGTCAATAATTTCATTTTTATGAGTATCATCCAATATTCGTTAGACGTGTGTGTTAAGGTTGTTGAGAAACCAATTCAATTTAATGTAAATTGTCAAAATCGAATTGAATAAATATAAAATTGACTAAATTGAAAACTAAAAAAAAACTAGAATTTTTTATTGGATATATTGGATTTCAGATCTAATATACACTTATTTATAATTTTTTTTTTGGTGACTACTCTTATTTATAACTTTAAGTATTTACTTTAAATATTGAGATTTTCACTCTCTTTAATCTTTTAATTAAGACAAAAGCTACAATGAACCAGTGTATTATGTGGTTCATTGTGGAGAAAATTTTTTAACCACTAGATTTATGAATATATTATTGAGTAGTCTGAATTAGTTCGATGCAAACATTAGTAGCTGTAATTTTGAATTTTGAATATTTTTTATAACACATATATCCCTTTGTAATTAAACAAATTTGTCCCATACAAATTAAATTACAAATTTGCCCTTTAGTAATTAGACACATTTGCCTCGGCAATTTCTATCGTGAACCTATGGGTAAAATGGTTCATGAGTGAACCAACACTTTTCTACTTTTGTAGAATGTTGTCCATGGGTGACTCACAGACTCTAGATCGTTGGATCTAATTTAAAAAAATTGAATGGTAGAGATTGAAGTGTTTAATTGGATATCCAGTTATTGTTAATTTAAGATTAAAAATAATTTATAAGAATGAATAGACTTTTTTTATCCCTATAGTCAGAAGCAGAGTTTGTTCGGGTCTTAGGTGCTGCTGGGAACCGTAGACAGGTCTGAGCAGGTTTGGTGTTGCTGGGAAGGCGTTTGTTGTCAATCGTTGCATTCGAGAAATCCTCCGTCATTGGTGCAGAAGGTTGAAGAGAAACTTTGGGGATGACGTCTGTGAGAGAGCAGCATCATTGTTTTAGCGATTCCGTTGTATTTTCCATCATCATCGTAAAAATGGAATAGACACTGTCATTGTAGCACCAAACTTGAAATTGAAAGGTGAGACACACATAGCCATGACCTGTGTTAGAAATCGAACCTAAAGGCGGAGTCTACCACTGTGGCCAATAACGATAGACGTTGTGAAGTCAAATTATGTGAGTAGGAGCTCTTAAGAGACTTCGTGTATGAAAATCAAAAGGGGAGTGTCCTGAGATGGTTCGTACATTCTATAGAAGAGCAAAAACCTAATGCATGGGTAATGAAAAAAAATTTGTGAAGATGCATGCTGCTAGTTTTTATTTGTCAAAATCTAATTAATTATATCCCTGACTTGAATTATATGTTGTGCTATGTGATTTGCTTTCTATTGTTGCACATTTGTTATTCAAAACAAGCATTGATATTTCGGAGACCATTAATTCTGTGTGTCACATTCAGCTCTTTGTAATTCTAAGAAGTTGGGGATATGGGTAGAAGATTGTTGAATTAATGCTCTTATGACTTTTACGTTTGGAACTGTAAAGTTCTTTTCCTTTGATTTGTGGTTGGAGTTTATGAATAAAGAATTTATATAATCATGTTGAATTGAGGAAATTATAAATCCTAAAACATTTGTTATTTTGCTTCTGACATGATGATGGGGATGAAGTGGTGAGACAGTGTTGTTCTTGTAATTATATTTATATAAAAGAAAAAAAAAATATTGCTATTCATTTTCATTTTTTTAGTGTTAGCAAACTATGTTCATTTCTTCACAAGTTAGTGAAGGATTTTTCATGTTGGCTGTAATAAGTTCATAACTCAGAAATTTGAATGTGTGACATATCAATGAAAACTAATCTTTTGAAATGAACTCCTCATGAGAACCTTCAAGAACAATTTGAACTGTACCAAGCAACAAATTTGCATTTACTATAAAATATCAATGTTATTTAATGATTCTTATTCTAAGGCCTTTTAAAGCTTTGTTTTTATTGAACTCATGATAGTTGTTGATGTATCACAGGGTGTCAAGAAGCTTACTGACACAGCAATTATAGTAGATTTTTTTCTTTATTATGAGTGGTTTATGGGATAATGTGCAAATTTTGGAATGAGTTTCAGTTATTTTATTGGTGGTAATACATAGTCTTAGTGATTGAATGTTGTGCATGATATTTTTGCACTTGTGTTAGCTCTAGTGATCTTTGCAAGAGTTATACGTATCCCATGAAATTTTACATTGACTAAAGGGTGTGTGTGGTTCTGCAGGGAGCTATTAATAACTACAATTATGATTTGCACTTAAGGGTTTTTATGCTGAATTTGTGTTGCAAGAACCAAAGGACAAGGACAAGCAGAAAGTCAGCTAGCTAAGATTCTACCTATGTCTATAAAAAAAATTATTTGTAGTTGAAATTTGGTGTAACTACATGCTCTTTACCATTGTTGATGGAGTTTGCCTTTATTTTATTTGTTTGTATATGTATGAATTTGTGCAGTTACCGTGCATACGTTTAGTGGACAGATTTTGAGGCTCCCTTCTTGATTAACATAAATGCATTTTGCATTGACATGTGAGAAACAATTCCACACCCCATGATGTTTCAAATTTTTGGCATAACAATTTCTAAATTATTAGATTAAATCTTTGAAATATAAACTTTGTCATGCAAATTGGCTTAGCTGCTTAGTGTGTGCTTGGGTGAAAATTAGTGTATTAGCAAAATGAATTTTGAATGAAATTGATTTTGGTTAAACTTAATTTTGTAAGAAGATTGCCAAGAATGGAGGCCAATACTCAGGGCCTTTGGGGAAAAGTTTGACTATAGCAACCCGGTAATGGTGAAATCTACTTAAGGTTCCAAGTGAGTGGTAGTGCAAGGCTTTATTGGGTGTAGTCCAAGAATGCTATCTTTAGTGATTAGAAAGCCGGAGCAACATATGACACCATGGTTCAACTTAATTAGGAAGAAAAAAGCACTTTGAGATCCCAGGAACAGAATAGAAATAGGTAGGCACTAATATTCACTTTGTTTTTTATTAGTGTCACTTTAAGAATGCTTGTGTGCTTTGCTTTATGTGTCTCTTGTCTTGGGGAATAAAATAATGTGAGGAGGCATCCCACTTAGCACTTAACTAATTGTATTCTAAGAGATTAGTCTTTCATATATTAGGTGATAGATACTTTAGAAAACTAAAATATTTTTTTCTTGTAATATGCCTTCTTGTTAATAAACTATTTTCTGAGCTTTGAGCTACAGTGTAGAATATTTGCATATTTTGTCAACTACACTTCCTTCATAATAATTTTTGAGTTTCAATGACAAACAATAACTATGGTCACAAGAATTTTATTAAGCAAGTAATATTTTATGCAGGTTTAGGCATTATATAAACTGTTAACAATCAGAATCATTATCTAAGAATTCTAACATTGTAAATGATGTCTTTGACTTATCGTAGGATGATAATATAAAGAATTTCATGCTGACAAAAAATCTAAGTATTAATACTAGAACGGGATGATTAGTACCCTTAAGGCAGTTTTCTTAATGGGGTAGACATCAATTAGGGGAGAAGCCAAGAGATGATCAATACCACATATAACATCAAAAAAAGGTGGAAGGGTTTATGTTTTGTTTAATCATGTTTCATGGCCAGTTGGCAGTGAAAAGGGGAAAAAGAAACGATACCTTTATGTGCAACATTTAAGGACAACAGTGAGAGAATTTATATCAATGTTAATTTACATTTCAGAACCAAAAGAGTTAAAATTGAAAAATTTAAATAAATAAAGTTACATATTTGAAGTATAAACTTCTAGAGTCTTTATATAGCTGGCACTGCTTGGTATAGGTTAAACAACAAGTATTAATATCGATACTATGGCTTTTAAAAATCCTGAAACATGTTTTCCAACCAATTTTTGAGTTTGCTTCTGCAAGCTGTCAAAATGCAAACCCAAAGTTCCGAGAATCATCGATTACTTCTTTGGGTGTGATTTCAGAACATTGTTTGGAGCTTGTGAACATATACTGGAACCTGTTCTCCATATTGTTGTGGGAGTTGTGAGGGATCCAGAACAAATAGTGAGAGGGGTAGGTATGCAGGTAATCTAGCTCGATATGTAGGTTACTTGTCGTCATCGATGGGTCTCATATTTGGACAAGGGGTGTTAGAGCTGCGTTAGTTGTAATAACGAGTCTCATATTCGGACAACTGAGTTTCAATGCTAAGTTAATTGTAATATATTAAATAGGGGCTTATTTGTCTATTTACATTTTAAATTATATTTTGAATTATATTTTTAAAATATTAATTGGCTACTGTAGACTTCCCCACCTGTGAACCACTTAGAGCGGTTCTTCACACTAGAACTCGCCCATCTGCCCCTAAGCAATTAGATAATAGACACATTTGACCCCTAATAATTTGTGTATAGTCAATGATATCACTTCTGGTGATGTGTGTTGATGATGGCAAGTGAATCCTAAAATGCAATCGGTGGAATGTCATCCTTTCGACGGAACTCGAATAGTGAAGGTGAAATGGGCATTTAGTGGAATATGGTCCCTTTGACGAATCCCAAAAGTGGGTGTCTTCGGTGGTTTGTAAGCAGTAAGTTAAGTACACCCAACCATTACTTTCCAGAATGCCCAAGGAACCATCACACCAAGGAGCTATGCAAGGAAAATTCGGTTTTAGGCACCAATGCCTGCCATAATTTCATATGGGGCAGTCATCATTCTTGCCATGCCTTATCCGCCTTCCACTCTAGACATCCTTGCCAAAATCAAAAGCCTTTCAAGGCTGCAGTTTTGGTAGCTAAACATTGCTTTCGTAGAATCTGATTGCAACATTTCACAACATTTGATCATAAGAAAACCTCCACGGGGTGAATTTTAGACCTTCAAAACCAACCTCAACATAAAAGGAATCACAAACACGATCGACAACATCTAAACCTAGACAAAGAGCACTGCAAATGTCAGCACCAACAGCTTCAACCACTATCACAAATGCATTATTGTTCGAACTTTCAAAGGTGAGGCGGTCTACTCAAATCTTAGGTATTTTAGATTTTCATGTTATTTTCGGAGGATATCTTCGTCAATTTTATTTTATTTTAGTTCAGGCATTTGCATCATTGCAATATTTTATATAAAAAATAGTAATGACATGGAAAATAAAAAAAAAATTGAAAGTAACCTATGAAATCCAATTGAATAACATGGACCACGGTATACCATTTCATGCAGTGGTGTATAGGAGACTATGTCTTTAATTAACTCATTTTTTATATTCTCTTTTCCTTCATTACAAAGTGATCAATCTCTTTTTCTTCACACACAACTTATGAAAATGATATTAGTCTTTTAAATATTTTTCAATTTTAAAGTATTATTATCATGAGTATGATATTATCTCTAAATTCAAATTTAAATTAAACCATATTTTATTTTAAATTATAACAATTACTAATATTTTTTTAAATTTGAATTAAGTTATATTAATTATTGTTATTGCGAGTATACTATTAACTTCAATTCAAATTGAAATATAACGAGCGTGTGAATCAACTAGCGCGAGATTGTTTTAGCAAAATCAATAGTCTTGAGTTCGAGCCCAAGATATGTAACTACATTAAATACTTAAAGAGAAAGTTTTACCGTCCAAAGCGATATTACTCAATTTGAATAGGATTGTTTCTCTTGTGAAGGATACATAAGGTCTCTACCAACAAAAACTTCAAATTCCAATTAAATCTTATTTTATTTTAAATACTAACAAATTTTGTTGTCTTTGAAATATTATCATTATTATTATAGTATTATCTTCAAATTTAAATCAAATTAAATGCTATTTTTTATATTTTTATATTAATTTGATTCATTAAAAATATAAAATAAAATAATTTTAATTTATATAATTAAATGGTTGTATATAAAAATTATTTATCTCATGCATTTGCACAAGTTAAAATGCTAGTTTTGAAAATAAATTCAAATCCAACTTTTACATAAACACATATATAATTTCATTCATGAAATTACCATATAACTCATACATGCATAAGTATAAATTTATGAAATTATTGTATTAATTTATTTTGTGCATATTTTCATTATCTCAATTACGCGTTATTAGGATCTGTATCAATTTTATTTTAGTATTTATTTTTTGTAATAAATTACCCTATTATGATAATATTTATAAATTAGTTGCGATAGTTGATACTTTAAGTTAATCTTTAGTATGATTATTATGTACTTTTAGATTTATTAATATTAAATACATGTTTATAAACAAAGATATAAATTTGGTTCATCCAATCCATTCTAAATCATATTGTTGTTGATATATATATACATATATATAATCAGGATCAGTTGACATCAAGTGTCAAAATTAGTCAAATTACATTTTCAATAACTTTTTGTAAAATACATATTTAACCAATCCAACCGTTGAATTTGATGTTCTTATTAATTAGATTAAATATATAAAATTTCATACAATTTCAAAATTATCTATAGTTTATCACATCACTTTATTTTAATATACAATATAATATTAAAATATATGCAAATATTTAATGTTAGATAACATATATAGAAAAGTCCAAATGATATGAAATTTGATATATATGATCATGAAAATAATGTTACATAATTCAGCAATTGAATTGGTTAAATTTGTATTCTATAAAAAGTTATTGAAGATGTAATTTGACTAATTTTAACACCTGGTGTCAACGGATCCTTTCCCATATTCTTAAATTGTGTGTATGTGTGAGCATGCTTGTTTGATTAATAAACAAGTGAAATGTAAAGGGTACTTTTAATCTATATATGTAGTTAATCTTTAGAGATACATTATACTTCGACTTATACATGCCAAAAAGAGTCATACACTACACTAATCTAAAAAAAAAAAATGAAACCCCCTCGAGTAGAAATCCAAACTTTAGATCTCACCTGAATGAGGCATAGCAAAGTATAAAAATCAAAAGGCCGAAGCTTGAAAATGAAGTTATTACACCTAGTCCAAGTGCTCCATGTATAAAATTTATAATAAACGTTTGTTGTAGAAATAATGTTACTCATTTCGAAATGCACTACAGATATCCAGGTCCCACCCATAAAGCAAATCAAACTCGTAGATGACTAGAACTACCTGACGCTAGAAGACGTTCAAGTCCCAAAATATATGCTAGGGAGATTATAATAGAAATTCGTGAAGTAATTGAAATAGACTCCCTGATTCATGATATAACATTTTATTGCAAATGAGTGCAAATCATTTGCTTATTTGAGATGGTAGTGACTCCAACATCAAAATTTCAGTCGTAATTGCAATCTCCACAGTCTGAAACTTTGATTCTTCAGTTAATTTTATTAGCACCTTTCTATTCCAAACCAAAGTGAAGAATGTCCTCTGATTGTAATTCAAATAAATCATCATTGTTAAAGTGTGTGAAATCCTTGATTCCATACTGTATGTCAATTTTGACAGCATGTGCAGGCGCAACCATTAGTACAAACTGTTCTATCATCCAACTTTCGCAGTATGATACATTGGAAAGCCTGCAATTCTTAACAAAGCTTCATAATATTTCTCTTAAAAGAGAATAAATAGTAATAATGGTATACAATTAGCTCTGGAGGCAAGTGCACACCTTTATAGGTAGCTAGCATCTACTAACAGAGTAAATGGACGACAGCACCAAAGCAACCTCTCTATAAGGGAGAAATAATTTGAGGATAATCGAACACCTTGCAACTCCACAGAGCCAACAATGCCGGTTGGAAACTTCATATTGTAAATACAGAGTAAACGAAAGCCAAGCAAAAGATTCATTTAAAAATTATATACATCGATTTCTAAATGGGAATAACTATTGTCTTCGCTGTCTATAATCACAATCTCTTCATCAAAACGAACCCTTAAATTTGAACGATTACGAACAAATGAAGCCTGAGACGTGTGATCTCACACTGTCTTCAAGGACTTATTCACGTGATGCACAAGTCTCTCAGGATATAACAAGCTCATCCTAACCATTCCCAAAAATGGTTGGACAACCAAACTAGTAAGCTTTCTTAGAATAACTCAGACAGTCACAGATGAGAGAAAAAAAATAAAGATGTGGGAGAGAAAACTCTATATCAAAATTTTCTGAAATATAAATATTTATAAAAAAAAAATAGAGTTTCTAAAACTACTTAAAACCAAGTTAAAAGATAAGATTAGATTTAGTCTAAAAAACCAAGTCAACAAAATCAATATAAAGTTAAATATCTATTTTGATAAATCACTAAATTAATTTAAAATAATTTTCCAAATTCAATTAAATTACAATTTTAACCTTTTGAAATATTCACTCAAAATATACAACAATAACTAGCCAAAAATATATGCGTACACATTTATGTATTATACATATAGGTAGGCACACAACTAAAAATGGAAGCAAAATTGCTTAGACAGAAGAGCGTATTTGCGGCTAGACTCACCTCATTGGGTTTGATTGTTAGCTCAAACATATATAAATAGACAGGTGTCATCTCTAGGAGGCGTTAATTAGAAGCAGTGTAACTTTTCCAAGAATGGATGGGTTCATGTCAAGTGAATTTCAGGTATCATATTCCCTTGGAATTCATAACATGTTACTGCCAACGGCCAGTAGAAAAGTTAATGGTCTCAGGAGTATGACTTCAAGACCAGGATTTCGGTAACGGAAGTTTAAAAATAGAACGTTGTATCCAATGGTAGCTACTATGCTGGCAGGTTTTTGGGCTCAACTTCCTTATTGCATTGCAATATTCCCCTTGTTTAAACCAGTATTCGGACACATTCAGACCCCAGGTTATATTGACCCGAGTCACTTAATCCACTAGTTGAGGTAGGTTGGAAGGTTCAATCTTTTTTTCTTCTTAATGACTAAATCAAATTATTAAAGTGAACGCAAAAATGAAACTTAATAAAAAAATTTCAAAAGAAAAAACTTAATAAAAAGTATACAATATGATGACTGATGAGTACTTGATGGATTGACGTTACTTTGTATTTGTACTGTCATGCAACTTTAATGAATTTTTATGTTCTTTTACATTTTTTGTCTTTTTCTTTTGCATTTTTCATTATTTTTTGTAATAGATTGACGAAGAAGGATCTTCGCTGATCCTTTATAATGGCTTCTAAAGACTAGATCAAGAGAACTGTGGCAAAACTACCTTATGGCGTGCGTGGACATACCGCCGATTCCACTCTAGGACTAGGACTTTTGGCTGTTCGGCTTGCGGCAGAGATTCAGTCTATGACATTTGCTATAGTTGTTAATTCACTTGAATTGTGTATCATTTTCACTACAATATTAAAATATAGTCAAAATAAATGATAATTGTCAATTTATCATGTCTCACATAGAATAAGAGATTATTTAAGCTTTTTTTGGTGTACTTTTTTTTTCAAAAGATAATAAAACAAGAGACTTTTAAAGCTTAATAATGCTTATTAATTTCCAAGAGATTTTCTGACTCCTATAAAATATTAAAAACTTCTTGGTCCGTGATAATTAATTATTTCATTATTGGATTTTTTTTGGGGTCCAATTGATTGTCGGATTTTAAAAGGAGTTATAGATTTCCGCATAATAACTAGTTGTATGGGCCTATTAAGGTCATGATCTTTGCATGGATCCAAAAAACAAAAGGCTTTTCTATTTACACATCCTTAATTATTAAGTATACCTCCCTCCCTTCTTTTTTGTATTTTTTATTATCAAAAGTACCCTTTATATAAAAAATAATATAAATCCTATTTTTGTACTCTCATCTTAATTGTTCTTTAAACCCTTTGCACTTGTATTTTTTCCCTAATTTTTTTTATCAAAAGTAAAATAAATTTACCATACTTTCATTACAGCGCAATACTAAATTCAATCCAATCGTTTTCCATCAAACTTGATGGCGTGATAGTGCGTTTTCCATCGCAATGTATGTTTCCAAAACCTGCGTTTTTGATATAATCCTACCGAATTGACATTCCGAAAAAGTATAATACCTATACAGAAACCTACCAGAACTGACTTGCTGCAACACGTTTCCCATGTTTAATATCTAGTAGTATATTAAAGTATAATTCACCTAAGATTTTATTAACGTATCAAAAGTTGGATGAGAACTTTCTTTTTCTCTGCTGTAAAGAAAACTTACCTTTTTCCATGATAGTATTTACTAAAACGTCTTCTATAGAATCCTGGTGTTTGTGCCTATGTTCTCGATCTTTCTTCTGATTTTCGGAATTATGTTTGCTCCTATTATCGGTATTACTTTTGCTCCGGAAAAGTAATTTTCGACACTTGACATTTCTTTCTATTTTATGTTATCTGAATTATTCAACGACACTTATATCTTTTATTGAGTAACTTACAGATATACAAATAATGATGATGACTCTTTTGGAACAAAAAGTGGAGACTAGAAAACTATTTACATGTTCTCTTTAATCTTTAATAACAGTAGTGATACAGTTGGCGAACTATATTTTTCCTTTAAGCATGCTTTAATCTTATATGACAGAACGTCATTATAGATGGTGAGCAGATAAAAGTCTGCTTTAACATACACACCCACCCCCTAATACACACAATGACATACACTGTTTATAGTGATCAGTAGAGTGAAGAGTGTTCCTTTGTTCTTTGTGATTAACATCTGCAAGTTTTAAGTTAGTGATCCTATTATATTCGACTAAGATTCTCTGCAAATGTGAATGATCAGATCAAAGCTGTAGGCAAAGCTCATGTTGATGGTGCAAAGGATACGTGTGATCGTGCTGTAAAAGCTGTTCCTGCTCCTGAAGCCAATGCTGAGCATTTAATTAAATTAATATAATAATTCAGATAATATAAAATGTTAGAAGTCATGAATGAATTAAAACATGGATTGAACATTTCCACTTGAGGAATCCAAGTTGCAAACATATACGAGCTCTAGCCATATCATAAACTGAATTCCAAAAATTGCTTAATTGAATTGCTATGATAAGCTATGGTCTATTTCATTTTTATGTCTTAAAAAGAGGGGGTTTAACTGAAAAATAAGTCTGGATCCATTCAATAATGTTAGATCTGTTGACAAAAGTCTAAGTATTGGCTTACACTATCTACTAACTCAACAACAAATAACAAAAGTCTCATCTCAATAGGTGAAGTTGGCTACAGTGTCCACTAACTCATCAAGTCATTATAGAAAATTATTTTAACCAATAAAACTGTTGAATTAATTCTATTTATCATTTTTTTTAACAACCTAGTTATCGGATTAACTTAATTCTTACACACTTACTTCAGAAAATTTAAATAACTACAAGTATTGAATGCTTGTATATCAATGATAACTCATTGCTTGATTAAATGATATTTTAGTCTAAAAACTTACTATGACATTAATGCAACAATAGTGTTTCAAATTGTGGCAGAGGTGCATAATGATCCACCTAGGGATAACAAAGGTGAGCAACTTTTACCTTTGCTTTCAAATTTTCATTTTTAGCCACTACCCAGCATTGATCCTTCTCGAGAATAATTAAAGGGTTCATCTTTTTCATGAGTAGAAACCATTTCATAACCTTCGATCACAACTAATCTTCTGACAAGGTAGTTATCTGGCTTCTCAGGGCCCTTCAAAACCACAATATCTACAAGAACATGCCTGTCAAAGAACCCAGTCTATCACTAACAAATAATGGAGATGAGAATACACTAATTAATAGCTCCAATTGAAAAAGTCAATCGTCAGTCAATCTCCAACTTCTGTGGAACTCAAAGAATAACAAGAACAAAATGAAGTAAGACCTAGTTTCAACATTTTTTTAAACTGCCACAGTCAGTTGGCAATCATTTTGTTTTTTGGAAGGGGGTGATCACAATTCATATCATCCATAAGCTTCAACCTAATAACAAAATCCAAAAATAGAAATTCTACACATAACCATTGCACATGATAAGCATGAAGTTTATCACACAACTAAAGGGCAGCTAATTTATAGTTTTACACATAACATTTGGTAAAACCAACCATGGCTCTGAACTAGAGCTATACCATATTCAAGATATGTCACAGACTCGCAAGTTAGAACCAGCTAAGAGTTTTAGTCAAAATCATAGTTAATATTAATACAACCTAGCAACTTAAATAGTCAAATTTATGATGGGGTTCATATTGTTACAACAAAAAACTATATAGTCAGTCACAAACCTTAGACTCATTTATCATATATTTGCCAAACTATTTAAGAAAAATTATTTGAACAAAAACAGTCTCTGACACTAATCTCCATGGGCCACTTAATGATAAGAAATCATTATTCGAAATCGAAATGGGATCTGAATCAACATTTCAGTGTTCCTCACGGCATCCATGTTACTGATTATAGAGTGGCTTCCCACAATTGTAGGGTCTGGGAGAGTTGATGCACGAAATCCAATTTTTTTATACTGTGAGCAAGAAGATTGTTTCCACAACAAGCACCCAACCACTCGATTACAAGGAAGCTAAATTTAATGTTGCACCAAGGCTTACCCTCATTTGTTGTTAACTAAGTTCTGAAAAAACAAACTAGGAAAACATAATGAAAAACGTCCAAACCAAGATAATTCTATATTACAGCTTAACAAGGAAAGGAGATAGTTACAAAATCTTCAAGATCAACGGAATGATAGTGTGATCGCCACTGAAGGAATAAAGAGAAGATTGCAGATGTAGCCACTTCAACTTTTGACATAAGTGGAAGGATTGAAGCAGGATTCAAGGCATAAGTGGTTGATCCAGCTTTTATTATTATTATTATTATTATTATTATCCGGATGTAGCCACTTTAACCTTTGTACAAAATCTGCTACAGAAAATTTGTGCAAGTGGTAATATCATTTCGCCAAATAGTAATAAAGTCAATGTACTCGATTTGTGGGAATAAAGAGGCCTTTTTTTGTGTGTACAAGAGAAACCTTAGTACCCATCACCAAAACCTCCACAAGACACCACCTCACAAAGAGGCATGCAACCATTACTATAAATTATTGAACTTTTTGGTCGAGACAGCATCATTGTCTTCTTTGTTATGCTTAGTTTTCCGGAAACATTAAAATTTAGGTTCCGAAAGTAAGTTTCCAAAACGTTTACAAAAGTAAGTTTTCGGAACATACGCAGAAACAAGAAACCACGAAAAATAGAAATGGGAAAGAACACGTTCCTCGCCCGAGAAGTAAGTGAAATCGCCGGTGAGAGGAACGCTGGAGAACGCAAACAAACGAGAGGATGCTCTTCGCCAAAGAGGGCAGCTATGTGATTTGGAACTTTCAGCGATTCCAAGCGATGCGGTTTGGAACGCGAAAATGGCTGTCGAATGGGATG
Source organism: Spatholobus suberectus (assembly GCA_004329165.1). NCBI lineage: Eukaryota > Viridiplantae > Streptophyta > Magnoliopsida > Fabales > Fabaceae > Spatholobus > Spatholobus suberectus. The sequence continues at coordinate 12,974,805 of CM014729.1, read as the reverse complement.
TTTTTCTTAGTGGCAGATGTCGTTCGCCGGAGAGAGAAACGTTCGGTGATGATTGATGACCTCTTCTTCGTCGACGAGGAAACGTAACTACGTACGATTTTTAGAAGAGATTTTTGGAAAAAAAAAAAAATAAAGGCTTAATTGTATTTTTTATCTCCTAAATTTTATAATTTTATAAATTTTGTCACTTCAGATTTTTTTGGTGAGTTTTGTCTTCATTTTTTAATTTTCACGAATTTTGTTTTTAAGTAAAAAAATTGTCATAATTAAGATATTTTGTAACAATTTTTCTTTAAACCATCACAATTAAAATAATTTTGTAATGATTTTTTTTTAATTATGACAGTTATTTTATTTGGGAGAAAAATTGGTAAAAATTAAAAATTAGGGGGGCAAAATTAAGCCAAAAATAAACGAGGGATAAAATATAAATGGGTATTTTTATAAATTTATAAACAAAAAAAGTGAAAGGACGTACAGTTTGGGGGGGGGGGGGGGCGCGCGCATTAAATAGCAATTGCCAAAACAAAAACTGGTCATTATCTTTTCCTTAGTGGGCCACATATGATGAAACTACACTGAGTTCATTTTAATCTAAAGGAGACGGTTCAAATGTTTATGAGCATCCGTATTACTTTTTTATTTCCAACCTCAACCTCATTTTAGTTTTCCTGGAAAAACAAATAATAATAACATTCTTCTTTTGCAAAAGATGATTAAATTATATTATTTTTATTTTAAAGAATAGCACTCCTAAATAACGTTCTATGATTAATTTTTTTTTCTTATTACTGTTAACGTCATCCCTAATTAATTTTAAATCATGCTATCAGTTATGTTTAATTTTTTTTTTTGTGTGTATAATAATGTCAATAAGATTTGAACTTAATGCTTCATACAAACTATCCAAATCTCGTTACATTAGGTCAACTTTAATGGTTTTTGTCTATTTAAAATTAAAATATGAGAAAATAGTCTATATACTAACAATATAAAAAAAATTTATACTATCATCTAATCAAAAATTGTCATGTATAATAAATTTATTGACTTTTACAAGAATTACTTAAAAGTCATACCTACTATAATTTTTAATTGGTTGATAACGTAAAAACTCTTTAAATCAGTACATAGAAATTAAACTCTTAAAATATAAAACAAATATATTAGACCATGTCTTAAAGCCAAGTAGCTTATAGTAATTGCATTTAAATCTTTAATCCACTTTTCTAAAAGCTTAAAGTTTAATAATATAGTGTTTACGAGAAACTATTGATGATAATAATTAATAAAAGACGCAGAGAGGAAAAATATCTTTTGAAGGCTTGACTAGGGTTGGTTATCAATACTAAGTTCTATTTTGGGTTGCTCTTTTGGTTTTTTCCTTGATCCATTAGAGTTAGGAATGGCAACGGAGTAGGGTGGGTACGGATAGTAGCTACCCACCACCTACTCCGTTGGATAGAAATATGTCCCATGCCCTTCTCGTGTCCATCCCATTACCCACAAGGGTACCTATTAGGCGGATACCCACAGATTCTTTTAATATTCACGGGTATCCATAAATATTCATGGATACTTCTTAAAATAAATAAATAAATCAACAAAATTACTTTGTGTGTTGTGAACAACCATAAGGTACTACAAATATCACTTTGAATTTATAAATTAAAGAGTTGTTGTTTAAAATAATCACTTTGATTATAAATTTTAATTATTCTAACAATTTTTCTAAAAAATAGTTTAAAGGCCCACAAATTTATGTCATTTTCCTCCCATAATATAATTGTATAAGATTTCTCTTGTAATGAACAGTCGTTTCAAAAATTTAAGACAAATTTTGTGTAATTATATATATATATATATATATATATATATATATATATATATATATATATATTAATATATAAGGATATTTAAGTAAATATATAATAGCAGGTAATAGGTATCTGTAGGCACGGGTACCATGATACTAGTGTCCACCCCATTAATAAATGGGTAGCTGATATACTCGTTTAAACTATTTATGGGTACCCATTAAAATTACCTGTTTTCTACCCGTAGCAGATTTTATCATGGATATTCACGGGCGTGAATTTTTTCGCAATCCCTAATTAGAGTTATAATCTTCCTTTTTTATTTTCTAAAATTAGAAACACAAAAACATAAAAAGAAATAGATAGAAATCCTAATTAAAATTTAGAAAATAAAACAGATAACATCTTCCATTCTAAAATTCATTAATTTGAGGACAAAATAAGTTAAAATTTATAATAAGTGAGTCAAAATCCCCTAAAAATAATAGGAAAAATTAGATAATCATCCAAGTTATTATCAATGACCACTTTCACAACACATGTTACTTGTTGATCATAATTATTTTTATATAATTAGTATTTTTAACAATAGAAGTATCTAAATTTATGACTATTTTAATTGACCAAACACAGTATCACAAGCATTTGCAATAGGCTCAATTGTAGGGTCATGACAACTCCACCAGTGGGTAACAAGAGGTAGACGGCCCCACCAAGCTTCAGTTATAGAAGGAGGTTGCTCGAGGCAAGACCCAAGGCCAATGTTATGACACCAGGGACTTGGCTTCCGACATTCGTCTTGGTACATCGTTCGTCACTCAAGAGTCTCCAGCACCTATCAGTCCTAGTGATAGGCCTCAGCATTCAGCTAAGATTGAGGCATTCCGCTAAAAGGTCATGCGAGTGAGTCAATGACCTGATGCAACTAGTACAGAAGTAGCTTAGGAGACTAAAAGGTCTGCATATTTGGAGGAGTAACTATGGTTCTTATTCTAGCATCATTTTTCTTTAAAAAAAATGAAGAATCATTAATGTTGTTGTGACACCCCTGGCTTTGACGAGGGTGAGAAATGATTGCCTATACAAAAAAGATAAACATAGATAAAGGACGATTCCTAGCATGCTTGTTGAGCGGGGACACATGAATGAGCCAAATACACACTGAAATGAGGGAGATTCAGAAACTATGTAAGTATGTGACCGTATAGTTGAGGATAATATAAAGAAATTGTTTAGTACTATTTATAGAAATAAGATGCATATATTTTTCGATAGCTTATAACTTAAGAGTTCTATAATTAAGCATGCTTGACTTGAAATAATTTTGGGTTAAGTGACTTCCTGAAGAGTTTCTTAGGAAGCATTTGAGTGAGGACAAAGCATGGTGAAAATACTTATGTGGGTTTATGGGGACGATTGTCAATTTTGAAAGTGGTTTGGTGTTACAAAGTGGTATTATAGTAGGGCCTCTCCCAGTATAGTATGGTTTAAGGACGAACCGGGTAGAAGATGGTAGACATGTGCATCGCAGGCACTAACGATGGCAGAGAATGATCGTCAATGCAAAAGAAATGAGACAGAGACAATGAGTGACTCCTAGAAGTTTTCAAGTGAGAGTGACACATGAATAAATCGAGTACATACCAAAATGAGAGAGATTTAGAAGCTATACAAATATGAGACTGGACAATTGATGATAACTTAAAGAAATTAATTAGTACTACCTATACTAATAATAACATCTACTTTTTGGGTAGTTTATTATTTAAGAACTCCATAGTTAAGTATGTTTGACTTAAAGCAATTTCAGGATGGATGAACTCCTAGAAAACTTTATAGGAACTAGGAAGCGTGTAAGCAAGTATAAAACATGCTAAAAAAACTTGTGTTGGTCTATGGAGATAATTGTCAATCTTAAAAGTGGTCCAACATTTTGGTTGGCCTGATTGATGCTTAATTGGATAAAAAATTAAAAAAAAAAGGCATTTAGCATCGATTAGATTGACACGAACAATATGCAAATAAAATTAAAACAAAAAATTAGTGTTGATCAAGCTAATTATAAACAAGACCAAAAAAAAAAGTGTGGATCAAAATGACGCCAAATTGATGAAATAAAAATAAAAAAAAAAATATTTAGCTAACGTTGACTGTTTTAAGTGACGATTCAACATCAATCTTTTTTGATCGACGTAAAAATGGTAAAATGACTCATTTTTAGTCGACGCTAATTTACATTTCTGTTTTAGTGATTAAGTTCATCACACCTCCCCGTTAACAAAAAGATTGGAGGCCAAATCAACTACTTAACTAATCTTTTAATATTAAGCTCTTTCATTATAGCCTTGGCGTGTGATGATCATTACCGTACCGCCCACACAGAATTGACTTTCTAAGTCATGCTTCACTGTATTCTTCATGTTTTTCCTACTGCAACCTTCACAAGTCACAACGCGGCCGACTAGCTTCCTTGTGATTGTGATAGGATTCAAAAGTTTGACCATTATGATCTGACATGGCGACACATGTTCATTTGAGCGCACAATTTCTTTTTGCCCCTAAAGAAACACATATTTAATATTTCCTTGCCAAGAACAAAAATTTACAGATTAGTTTAGTTAAAAAGCTCAAAAGGAAAGGGAAGTTACACGGCATAAAATACATCAGTACGCAAGTATAAACAAGGGGAGACACGTTCAACTTCAAGGCTGCCAACAATATACTGTAGCGTCAAGAATATATAGTTTCATTCTTGAAAAGTTCTAGTCCTTCGCATGATGACGGCCCATTAGTTTCTTGCTAGCTAGCTTTGTTGTTTGAGCACCGAGTCTACCAGACTACCAGCCACCAAGTCTAGGTGTCTTCTGATGGAATTTTGGTACAAGGGAATATATAAATAATAACCCAAAACTCTTTAACCAATTTAATCCCAAAATATGGCTTGTATGACAATAATTAAATAGCTATTGGGTTATAGGATACCTGGCAAGAATGAAGATGAGATAACCATTACCAATCTTGAGGCCTAATCAAGAATATTCCTTTAGCTGGGGTGATGGAGAAAAACCATTCTTATTCCCTATGTATATTCCTAACAATCCCTTGTTGTGGTCTTAATGGAACAATCACAGTACATATAACATGAGAATAGGAGCTTCTCTTTGCGATAACAATATGGTTTGGAAATGGGATTTAGGGTTGACAAGGATTGAACCCTGCTCCTTAATTTCAGCTCAATTCTTCTAGCTATATATATCACCTAAGTTATCAATCGGGGACTCAAGAAGGATTAACCTTCTTAGAATGTGAGTTTGAGCCTAACTTAATTTCAAAAACTAGTTCAAAAAATGAGAGTTGTTCTCTATTTATATATTTTATCTTGATACTATCTTTAACCAATATGGTAGATGGCCCACAGTTTAGGACCTACTCAATCCCAAAAACTAATTGAAAGGGTAAGAGTTATTTCCTACTTGTATATTTTATCTTGACATTATCTTTAGCTAATATGGAACTTGGGTTTTTCCCAATAAACCTACCCAAAGAAAACCCAAAATAAGATACCCAAATCCAACTCAAGTGTCACGTGTGCTTAAATGCTTATAATAGTCTAATAATAAAAAGTATCACATATAGAAAAAGTACAATATAACAAATGTAATTAAATATGAGTTAAACTTACATAAATACTCTACAATATCTTATATTTAATTATTCTAATTTTTATTAAATAAATAACTTTGCAATTCCAGAGAGGGTTAATGAATCAAACATATTATTACCGTATCATACAAGAAAGTGGTGTATCAAAGCTAATTCGAATTTACATGACATGCCTCCTTACGATTTATCTGTTTTTCCCCCTCATAGTTTTTTAAATAAAAATAATATTTAAAAAATCTGTTTTAGATAGCAATATTATCACTTGATTGTTAAACTTTTTAATAAATGTCATTATTGAATTAAAGTAAAAAAAAATGATTCCATCTTATAATTCACCCTGGGAGATGAACCCACTAACGTGACTTACGTTGCGCTTTGATTTTTGGTAATAGACTAATGCTTTGTTTGAATTAGAAGTGAAATAAAGAGGAAATAAATAGAAAGAAAAAAAGTAGGAAGGATAAAAATAGAAATGAAATAGAGTGAAAAAATATGTTGTTTGGATAAATAGAAATAAGAAAAAAGAAGAAAAAATTTCTTCACTTATTTGGATGGGTGAAAAAGAGAATGGAAAAGAGAGTGGAAAGAGAGTGAAAAAATACATAAATTATATAAAAATATTTTTATACTAATTGAAAACATACTTTTTTACTTCATTATTTTTTTAACACAAATTATTTTTTATTTTTTATATTATAAAAAATATTTAAATTTTTAAAATTAAAAAAAAAATGCACAAGAAATCATCTCCAAATCATGGCAAATATGAATGGATTTCTAAAACGGTGGGGCCCATGAAATTTGACATTTTCTCCTTCATATTTCTCTTTCAAACAAGCAATGAAAAGTTATACAATCCTTCCTATTCCACTTCCTTCCACTTCTCTCCCTCTTAAATCACCCAATCCAAACATAGGGAAAGGGTAGTGTTTAGGACAGTTGTGAAAATTAAATTATTTTAATAATCGATTATATGTATAATCGATTAAAATCATAATCACTTTTTGTTTGAGTAAGTTTGTCGAAAAACGATTTTAAGATAATTAATTTTGTTTGAATACGATAAAAAATTAGCTTTTACATAATAAATTATGAAAAAATATGTATGAAGGTTAAAGAGAAAAAAAAAGTCACTAGAAAAGTTAGAGATAATTTGGAAATAATGTTTTTTAGAAAAAAAAACTGCTAAAAATAATCATAAGCTTCAAATTTTTAAATGAAAGAAAATAGCTTATTTTTCAATTTATTTTTTTTTACAAATTTCAACTATTATTCCAAATGCACAACTCATTTTGGAAACAGCTTTTTTTACTTAAAAAACAACTAAAATTTGCATGTTCTAAACATGCTTTAATAGTCTAATAGTGCAGTGTATTTGAATTTCCGTACTTAACTGTCCAAACGTACATTCAACTAAAAGTAAGAATTTCTTGTTTTTCACAAAAAAAGTTGCTTTAGAAAGTGTATAATTAAGCCAACTCAATGCATGTATAAACATGCTTTCAGTCACTCATAAAACTTTTGAATGGGCATCATGAGAGTTCTGAAATTTAATTCGTGAAAAATATGTCACAATGCTATATAGTTACAAATTGATCGCAACTAACTTTATTTGAATCTTACCAACTCTTCATGGTTTTTTATTCTTCGCATTATTAACTTAGTGTGCAATGTGATAATCGAGTGAAGTTAAGTAAATACTTCATGTTACTATTTCGTATGGAATAATAATATTATTTATGTACTATACCTGATCTTGCTACATGTTATAACTACATAAATTTCCATATCTTGTAATAACAGAAATACAATTATATATTTATCTCGAATACCTTTCAAGATTTTAGTTAAATTTCACCAATTAGACTGCTGCCATCGTTCACAATATTTATTTTATATCAAACGTGAAAGCGTCCCAACTGTATTCTGTGAGATGTAAGAGGGGTTGTTTGTTATGGCTAACCCAAAAAGAATAACAAAAATGATTTGTGAAAATCATATATGCTATTTGACATCTAGTGAGATAAAAAAATAATAAATGATATACTATGATAAAAAAATAATAAATATTAATAAAATGTTTGTAATTAAAGAATGTCTAAATATCATTATCCAAAATATATATAAAAAAAAGGATAAATATGGAGGCTGATTGCATTTGAAAATTTGAAACCGACTTCAATTGCTTACTTGCTTGCAATGCATATGCAGCACGATCTTACACGTCAGCACTAACAGATACACTTGTTAGTCAACAAGAGCGGAGGTTCCTGCGCTCCCAGCCACTTCTTCTGTGTGAGTGTGCCCACTCAAACTATAGCAAAGAAGGAAATAATCGTTTAGATGTTGGGCTGTTAGAATTAAGGGTGGAAAAATTGGTCCGGCCTGGTGGGCCAGCTCAATGGCCCAATTGGCCATAAAATTTCAGCTAAAAAAAGAGCTGGCCAAAATGGCCATGCCTGATGGGCCGTTGGGTCGGGCCCATAAAAAATAGGCCCGAAAGGGTACCGAGCCTATTGGTCTGATGGTTTTTTTTTTGTTTTTTTTTGTAAAATATATAAAAATTTAAGAAAAAAAGGTCATGGGGCATGGGCCTGTTGGGCCCAAAAAATATAGCCCATATAGAATTTGGGCTGGCCCAGCCTAGCCCAATTTTCACGTTTGGCCCGCCAGGCAGGATTGGCCTACCCGTTTTGCCAGCTCTAGTTAGAAGGTCCAACTTTCATTTCTTTTCATCAAAATAAATTTAAAATAATTTTAAGTAAGAGACCAAACTTATTAAATTGATATTTACATGGCTAAAAAGAAAAATTTTAATTTTTTAATAAATAATATATGCATTTGCATTATTATTAAATCGCAAATCGACATGATAAGTTTGTTGATTTTTACAATAAATATTTTAAATATCTTACTAACAATAACTTTTTTATTGGTTAATACTATAAATTTGAGAAAATAAATTATGCACTGACAGTATAAAATGTTTTACACCGTCATCCAATTACAACCCATCATGTATGGTAAGTTGGTTAACTTTGATAATAACTACCCTAAAAGTCACACCAAACCTGATTTTTAATTGTGTTAAGACAAAGGACGAATATATGACTTTCATTGTATTTTGATAATAACAAACAGTCTTATGCTTAATCGTTTGATCACACGTTTTCACATATTTTTGCAATCGTCTTATTATGCGAACTATATATGCATCTTAACTTCCTAAGATGATATATATATATATGTGTGTGTGTGTGTGTGTGTGTGTGTGTGTGTGTGTGTGTGTGCTAAACTTATCTTTTTATAGCTATGGTATTCAAGAACCTTTTTGTTTCATTTGAAAAGCGCACGCTCTCTCGGAAAAAAAGACATCTACATACCTATTCTCGATAAGAGTCAACTTTACGCTTTAAAGTAGTAACCTAAGCACAAATGTCAGTACAGAAAGCAAATATGCCCGCTACAACAAGATTGAGTACGAGAAAGGCTAGATAAACAGACTGCTTTATCTTATCAGAGTGATTAGTTGGTGAAAGACATTAAATGCTCCAACGACTCTTTTATGCTTTTACAATGCCAGACAAAAGGATGTCTCCAAAGACACTCACAACGGATACTTTTGGGATAGCCCTATAAATAGAGGAATAGATCATTGTTATGAGTGCGAAACTCTTGAAAAATTCTCTCTTTCAATCTATAATTTATGAATCTATCTTTGCTTGTAACACTTTTTTTGAACTTCATAGTATATTTGTTTGATAAGACATTAGCTTAAGTGTGACAACTTACTCTTAACCATTTCTCTGTGAAATTGTTGAAAAGCCTGAAGAGGCTTGGATAAAAGAATATTTGGGTATTTGTTTGAAGAGGCATATGAAAGATTAATTGGGTTGAGCCTGAAGAGGCTTGGATAAAAAAATACTTGTAATTGGTTTATGTTATAGTGAGACTTGGTTGATTGCCAAGAACTAGACGTAGTCTCTAGGGTGAGATGAACCAGTATAAATCTCTGTGTTTCTCTCTCACTAATAGCTTCTCTTTGGTTTTTGTAAATACCTTTCAAAACTTTTTTTTTATCCTTCAAATGAAATGCTTTTCTAAAAAGGTTTTGCAAAAAAATTTAAAATAACACAAATCAGCCCCCTTCTTGTGTTATTTTCGTGTTTTACAAATTGGTTGACAGTATAAAAGTTTTTATACTAACAGTGCATAGCCATTAAACTCTATTTTTTTTTAACTAACAATACATAAAAATTAAACTCCAAATTTTTTATATAATTTTAGTGAAAAATTAATTTATATCATAATATTATCATTCAAATCACGTGTTACTACTATATTACATGGTACTGTAAAAAAAAGAAGAAGAAGCTATGAATCAATTTTTCTTATTAGAAATTTATTTCAAATGTATGAAATTTCAAGTAGATTAAATGATTATTATATAAACAAATAAGTATCTCTTGTAATATATATTAGTATTTTTAAATCAAGTAAAATATAAAGAATAAATTAATTTTTTTTTAAGAAAAGGTTTAAAATTATAAAAATATGAAAAACTAATTAATATATAAAGAAGAGTTTTTAAAATATTATTTAAATATTATAACTCTTACATAGATGTCAATAAAATTAAAGATTTGTCATAAAGAATTACAATAAGGAAAAATTTGAAATAAAATTTCTTATATTCTTGTTATTAAATTTTTAAATCAAATAATAATATATTAAATTTTGTAACGATTTTAATAAAGGCTATTTAATAATAAAAAAGATATTTACATGCTATATATTATTTAATTTAAAAACTTAATAACAAAAATATAAAAAGCTTCATATAATTTCTCTCTTTCTTTATAATTCATAAACCGTGTATCAATATAAAGAGGTGAGGGAGAGAAAAAGGACAATAAAGCTAGCTCCCAATGTGAAGCGTAGGTGATATTTTTCTCATTTTAGAGGCAACCTGAAAAGCAAAACAATCAAGTATAGACAATTGCATGCGTAACTCATGATTGGAGAATCTTACAATGCAGGGGAACTCAATTAATCCGAAACCAATTTTTCACTTTTTTCTTTTCCCGCAACGCAAGACGCCAGACGGCACAATTTTTGGTAGTTTAGGAAATTTTGGTAGCAGATAACGTGTACAATTTGATGGTGTGAAACAAAAAACAAACACATCAAAAAAAACAAAACGATTAAAATAAATTAAAAAGCAAAAAGCAAAAAACTAAAAGAAAAATAGAAAACAAAATTAGTGGTGGCATATACTCCCGCTTATAAAAGCATCTCTCTCTCTGTCTCTCTCTCAATTTGAACCAAATACGAGAGAAATTTGTGAACATTTACACACATCACACTCTCACACATAACATAGGAAACCTCAAACGAATCAAAACCACATCCTCTCGTTCGTTCCTCCCTCCATCCATTATTCACCGGTCCCAACCCAACCACCTTGAATAGAGGCTAATCACTCTCCGCCACCTTCCATTCCTGTCTTTTCCTCCCGCAAAGCACAGAAGAGCACGTCTACAGGCCATCCATGGCCGACGTCGTTTCGAAGAGCCCCGCCAGCAGCCTCGTGAGCGCGAACAAGAAGGAGCCGTCGAACCTGTTGCTGGGCCGGTTCGAGACCGGGAAGCTGCTGGGCCACGGAACCTTCGCGAAGGTGTACTACGCGCGGAACGTGAAGACCGGCGAAGGCGTGGCCATCAAGGTAATCGACAAGGAGAAGATCCTGAAAGGCGGGCTGGTGGCCCACATCAAGCGCGAGATCTCCATCCTCCGGCGCGTGCGCCACCCCAACATCGTGCAGCTCTTCGAGGTCATGGCCACCAAGAGCAAGATCTATTTCGTCATGGAGTACGTCCGCGGGGGCGAGCTCTTCAACAAGGTCGCCAAAGGGAGGCTCAAGGAGGAGGTCGCGAGGAAGTACTTCCAGCAGCTGATCTCCGCCGTCGGGTTCTGCCACGCCCGTGGGGTCTACCACAGGGATCTCAAACCCGAGAACCTGTTGCTCGACGAGAACGGGAACCTTAAGGTCTCCGATTTCGGGTTGAGCGCGGTGTCCGATCAAATCAGACAGGACGGGCTGTTCCACACGTTTTGCGGCACGCCCGCTTATGTTGCCCCCGAGGTTCTGGCCAGGAAGGGGTACGATGGTGCCAAGGTTGATCTCTGGTCTTGCGGGGTCGTCTTGTTCGTGTTGATGGCCGGGTATTTGCCTTTCCACGACCAGAATGTTATGGCAATGTATAAGAAGATTTACCGAGGGGAGTTTCGGTGTCCCAGGTGGTTTTCTCCTGATTTGTCTAGACTTCTCACGAGGCTTCTTGACACCAAGCCTGAAACAAGGATTGCGATTCCCGAGATCATGGAGAACAAGTGGTTCAAGAAAGGGTTCAAGCAGATTAAGTTTTACGTGGAGGATGATAGGCTTTGCAATGTGGATGATGATGAGCTTCTGGATAATGAGGACGACACGGCTTCGATTGCTTCTATGTCGGATTATTCCGTGTCGGAGTCCGACTCTGAGATTGAGACTCGGAGGAAGAATGCTCCCTTGCCTAGACCTCCTAGTCTGAATGCTTTTGACATTATATCGTTCTCTCCCGGTTTTGATCTTTCTGGGTTGTTTGAGGAGAAAGGGGACGAGACCAGGTTTGTGACTGCTGCGCCGGTTTCGAGGATTATTTCCAAGTTGGAGGAGATTGCTCAGTTGGTGAGGTTTACCGTGAGGAAGAAGGATTGCAGGGTGAGTCTGGAGGGTACCCGAGAGGGGGTGAAGGGGCCTTTGACTATTGCTGCTGAGATTTTTGAGTTGACGCCTTCTTTGGTTGTGGTGGAGGTGAAGAAAAAGGGAGGGGACAGGGCCGAGTATGAGAGCTTTTGTAACAATGAGTTGAAGCCCGGGCTGCAGAATTTGGTGGCCGAGGAGTCTGCTACTTCTTCGGGGTTGTCTACACCTACTCAGCCTTCCCTACTGCGTGGCCTTTCTGAACCTGTGCCGGATATTTCTTCGGATATTGAAACCGCACGCTATATACCTTCTGATACTTGAAGGGTGAGATAGAGAAGAGAAAAGGGTAAAGTCTATCTTCTCTCTATCTCACACACACTCTCTTTTTTTCTTCTTCTTTGTTTTTAATAGATTGTGTATGGAAATTGGTACAATTTTTTGCCCACAGGATTGATTGTCCTGCTTTTAGGTTTGCTTCTTGACTGGAGCATTAGGTGCCTACTGTATTTGTATGTCTAATTGCTATACGAAAAAGGCTAATTGAAATATTGTGAATGAGTATGTTATATGTATTTATTTCTACTTTTCTTGGCTCATTGTTGGTTAGCAAGTAATCAGAAAATAGCAATACGGTTTGGTGCTAATCCATGTGGCATTGCGCTGGCTTTGGTTTTGGTTCTACATAAATTCATATTCAGGTATTCTGTTGTATATTTCTCTCTTGATAGATGTTAAATAAGTGATGGGAGCTTAAAAAAATTGATAGTGAGAGAGCTAGACGTAAAACTTGCACATGGCCTAATAGTCTATCATGAGAAGATCCTTTTCCATTGGACGAGGGATAGATCCTCTCATGTTTGATGCTCTAACTGGTGTTGAACACATTCAATGGTCCAGGAGCACCTAAGAATCCTGCTTGGAGGAAACCATTCCCCTAGATTATATCAAGAAGACGCCAATACCTAAGAATATACCCCCTGCTACTAATTTTGTTACTTTCTTTGTTTTTGCACTAGGTCTGCAAATTGAGTGTGTAGCCAGTTGAAGAAAATGGATGGGAACCTGGTTTGGTTGCATACTAAGTTAACATCATGTATTTGTGAAATGTTGTTTAATACTTATGAAATAACTATCGCTTTTACCAATCTACAAGCTACGGGTATGGTTAAGCTGCAAGTATTATAAAGTAATGAAGTGTGTTAGCAATGCACAAGAAAGTCCCCATTCACTTGCCGTTTAAGGATCTATAACAGTATCACCGCAAAACTGCTTTCAAGATCGGAACATGACTGAGAAAATTTTGGATTAATCTAGAAATCTTCCCGCTACCATTTAGTTGAGCCTTTAACCCTGTGAAATTGAATGTTATAAATCTCAAGTAGTTAAGCCTTCAATATCATTTGAATGGGCAGGGGGGAAATCAAGGTTTGAATTTGTTGAATGGGATGAGTATCGATTGTGAATGTTTGATAGTTAGTACTACTGATTCAGGTGCACTTTAGAAGTTAATTAGTAGATGAGAACATACACACTCAGGTGCTTATTATGAAAGCCAGGTGTTACAAATGCATTGCGTTAAGTAAAGATAAATAAAAATGGATTACTTGCATTGCTTCCTGTTTAGATAAATAGTGTTGCTTTTGCATATTCTCTCCCTTGAATTCCGTTGACTTGCAATGTATTACATTTAGACGGTGGTTATAATTTATAAATATAGGCAAGTTATAACTTATGAGTGAGGCAAATTGAAGGAAAAAAGCGTACTTATATACGCCAAAGTCCATAAAATTGGGGAGAAATTCAGCATGGGTTATCTGAATGGATGACGTTTCGTCAACACGTGCTACCTTTGTGGTAATACAGCGTGGATATTCGCCTCTAAATTTCCAAATTTTATCTAAAAATAGAACCCGCAAGAACGCTACCAAATTTTCAAATGACTCCAAACCAGGTCTGTAGAACCGACGCGATAAATAAGCAGTTTAGGCCACTAATCTTGAAATTGAGACAGGCACTAATCACATTCAGGTACCAAATTTTACGATGAGTAGGGTCTGAGTAGGATACTATAGTATCCGTCTCCATATTTGCATTTAAAAAAATATCTGTACCTGACTCCATATCTACATGAGTAGCAATTTTAATCCCCATTTCCTAGGGATGTTTCCATGAACCCATACCAACTCAAACTAACCCAAACACTTCGGTTTGGATTTTTTGGATGTTCGGGTAACATCTGACCCAACGCATTCAAACCTGGTCATATACCAGTTAGGTAACAGGTTTTGATTTTAAACCTGTGAACCCAACCCATAGACATGAATAATTTTTAAATTTATTATTTATATATATTTTTAGTTTTAAAAAATTATGAATAATGAGTGTTTCAATATTGAATTGACTCCTTTTAATTGTAACATACAAACATAGATATATGTATATCGACTACCAAGTCAATCCAATGTAAATAGCGAATGTGGCTATTGGACCTTGACTTACATAGTAGAGTCCATCATTCATGCGTAGTGAATAATGTAATGTTTATTATAGTTTTCTATTTTAAAAAAATATAATTTAGTTTTTATAACTCTTTCTTTTTTTATAAAAGTGTATTTAATATGTCACTAAATAAGAATGAGTACCCATGAACCTAATCCAAACCAACCCATTATTGATCGAGTTGGTTCAATTCGGGGTTTGAAAAAAAAATTATACAAATTCAATCCAACTCAACCCAATTTATTTTGATCGGTTCAAGTATTGAATTTGGCCAAACTAACCCAAACCGACCTGTGAACACCTTACCATTCCCGTATCGGCTGTGTACCTATATACCCATACCCGCACCCACTACTCGTAGCTTTCTGAAGTGTTGAGCAATGGCAAAAGACTCTAAGGTTTTATGTGAATTTTATATTCAATATTTAATTTAATAAATTTATCAAAACTCATTTTATTTTTTAATCAACTATGAAAATATTGGTCAAAGTTTTATAATTAAGTATTTCTAACATTTCATCATAAACATATAAAGACAAATTTGTTCAATATATTCTTTAAGATAGTTAATATCAAATAAAATTTGAATAATTTTAATTTTAAGAAACTACGTTTAGCAATAACAATAATTATAAGTATTGTCAATAATATTTTAGAAGCAATGCATGCATTTGAAAAAGAATATAATCTTTTTATATAATTTAATATTTTTAGTAGAGTATGAATTATTTTTGAAATGTAATTTGTATATAATGTTAGTGAAAAACTTTTATACAACTTTTAATAAAATTTAATTATGCTATATTTATTAATATGGTGCTGCGATAAGGCAAATACCTATTGAATATATATGTAAAAATATTTATGCTAATAGTGCATATAAATTAAACTCTTATTTTTGTTTGTACTTTTTACAATATCTTTATTTTTTTTAAAATAAATTAAGTTATTTAATATTATAATAATCACTAAAAATTATCTTTTCAATATATTATATATGAGATATTTTGGACAAAATGGGTACTATAGTACTTATATCCGCACCCATTCTCATTAAGTGGGTATTTACCCTATCCCGTTGTGGGTATTTTTTGCAAATACATATATAATTTGGGTAGGATTGTCATCCTTAGTTACGTAGAGCGTTAAAAGAGTTCGTAATTAATGTTTGGTTTAAATATATTTTTTTCCTATCATTTAGTTTTGTTAATGTGTCGTAAGACAATTCATTAAGGAATTGATAAAAAAAAATATATATTTAAAATCACGGTAAGTGCATTGAAAATTATAATACAGGTACATTGACAACATTTATCTATAATTCTTTTACTTTTAATTTTTTAAGTAATATCCCAAAGACACTTACTAATATAAACCCAGTTTCTTTTGATCTTGGTTTTGTTTTTTATGCTTTAAAAGTTCAATTTTTTATTCTTATAGTTTCATTTCGTTTAGATTTTCATCTGTCACCAAAATGTCACTACGCATGTCCTCTAAAAGATTACCATCAACACTAATAACTGGTACACTATAAGCACCAAAACCTAAACAAAATATAATTATAATGACCAAAATCTAAGCATAATGTAATGATAGGGATCAAACCTAAAATTGTAGTAAACTATATGGACTACGGTATATTTAAACTCTATGTTTTTTGGTAAATATTTAAAAAATTAATGTAAAACTTAATTATACAGAAATACAAGTACAGTACAATAATTAATTAATTTTTTGTTTTATCAATATAATTATATTTCTAATTTCTATACTTAATATTCTTTTATACCTTTCTTTCCGCTATTATCCGGTAACACATTACTAATAAGATTTGAGAAAATCCTTTGCCTTCTAAGAAGATTGGGCATTACTGATGAAATTTGTCAGTGTAAAAATTAGTTTGCCGGTTGTTAGAATTAATAAATATTTAATGATTCATTAACCTAACCACCGTGAGAGGACCCGACGTTAGATGGGGAGGGAAAATTTAATTGAAGGATTAGGTAATAAAGGTAGGAAGCAAACTCAAATAAACATTACTTCTATATTATAAAGAATAAATAATATATAAATTCACAGCGTAAAAAATTTTTATACTATAATTCAACCATATAAATACTTATGTATAATAAAGTATATTAACTTTTATAATAGAGTTTAATTTCTATGTATTGTCAATATAAAAAAAAAAATTACATTGTCAATCTATGAGTATGACTTTTAAAATAATTATTATAAAAGTCAATATATTTATTCGAGTTGTGATTGAATAACTATGTAAAAATCATTTACACTATCGGTGCATACACTATTTTCTTTTATAATAAATACTGTAAAAGTCACACTAGTAATTATTTTTGATTGGTTGACAATGCATGCATGCCTATTAAATTTTATTATAAATTAGAATACATAATTTAGAAAGTGAAACTCTTACTTTCTTAATTAAACATTCTCAATATTCATTATTTTCTCTTCTTTAGACATGGTTTCACACACTACCTCCGTAACTAGTCAAAAGTTTTCTCTATCAATCATCTCAAACTAACATAATTTCATCTTTTATTTGTATACTTGATCTTCTTAATGTCTATCATTTTCAATCTACAATCTTTTATCTTTATCTCTAAATTGAATTTTATTTTATTTTTTTAAAAAATGTCAATGGTTAAAAATAGCATTATATCACACTTTAAATTATTCATTGTAAATCTAAAATACAATTTATATATTCAAAGATATTTATTTATTATGAATTTTAATTACAATATATTTTATGTATTAAAAGTATTTATTTATTATGAATTTTATTTATGTAAAAATAAATATTTGTCTTGTGCAATGCACATGCTAAAATATTAGTTTTGTATTATTTTAATATTTTTTTTAAAACATATGTTATTTAGTGTTTTTATAGAAAGGTTAAAAATCATCAAATATCTTTGATTTAAAAAGTGGTAATTTTATTTGGCTGAATTTAATACTTGTTATATTAATTTCTTCATATTTTAACTAGTGGGGATATTAAGAAATAAAAATAAAAAATTAATATTTTTTTAATATTTCAACATAATAAATCAGATTAAATCAAATCTATTTTTTTAAATGAGTAATAAAAAATAATTTTAAAACCTCATACAACATTTTTCTACAATTCTTCCTATTTGTTAAATGGAGAAAAATTAAATACATTTTATGTTCCCATGCAATCACTTTTTATTTAATATTTATTTTATAAAGTATTAGGATGATTAATGAAAGAGTATAACATTACTCTATTTAAAACGGAGTGATATGATTATTATTTTTGTGGCTTCAGTTTCGAATTAAAACTTATTGCTGTCTCATGTTGAGAATTTTGTGGCTTGGCTAGAGCATGCACAAGTGTATGCAACATTGTGCACACCCATTCCTATCATATTTATGGTGCATACGCGTTGTCTACGGTGATGTCATACAATAATACGGGGTAGAAGTTGAACCAGAATAAGCGATTGTCTACTTGTCTCTTAAGTTTAATCCGACACGTTTGATTGAGTTATATGAATGGGTATGTTGATATTAGAATTTAGATCATAGTAAAAAATTATAAATAATTAGGTAGCTTTTAAAGGTAATTTTAAATTGGTTATTTTTTTAGAATAAATTTCTGTGTTTGGAAACGCATTAAGAAAAAAAAAAATCACGTTTTTCTGTGGAAGCTATAACTATTAGCTTCTGAAAATCACATTCAAGATCTGAACAATTACATCCAAAATGTGGAACCATGCTATTAAAGTGGTGTCTTGTCTTAACGTGTTTTCTAAAAGCAATTTTTTATAATTCTTTTTTTTTTTGTACAAAATAAAGTCTGTATATAGTCAAATTAAATATATACTATCTCTATAATTAAGAGTATAGAAAAAATTGTGTGTTCAATCATGATGTATTACTTTTGTTTCTTTTAAGTGATGTTTAAGATTGAAACATAAGAATTATTACTAAGAAATTAAGAAATATAATTAGTATTTTTATTTTTATTAAAATTGCTATATAATTCCATTTATCTTTTATCTTTTTTATTAATTAATTTTTCTATCATTTATTATTCTTCATTTCTTTTTCATTTTAATTTTATGTGATTGTGTAAAATAATTAAAAATTAGATAAAAAATAATGATATAATTAATAAAATAATTATTGATATCATCTTAAATTTTTAAAATGACAAATAAATAGGTTAACTAAATATTACACGATAAATTGACGCTTGCTAATAAGGATGAAACAAAAAATTATCCACACACACACTGACATTCATAATGAATTACATAATGACATTCATAAATTATTTCCTTTTAGTCAATAATAACAGCTAGCGGAAGACATGTTCATTTAATTGAGAGAGAAAAAACAGTGTTTCCCCAAACCAAAAAAGAGGGGACTCTAATACAAAGAAATGAATAACAGTGGCAATATAATATTTATGTGTGGCTCTCAACAAAATTCTCTCCTTATTATTTAGTATCTCCAGAGATTAGTTCTTGGCTGAAAATACCCTCTGTTCACCCAAACTTTCAGTAAACAAACAAGAAAAAAATCACTCAGAAACTAGGGTAGAATGCTGAAAGTGATACTTGATATTGGAAATTTAACAAGCATAAGTGCAACTTAATATTATTAATTGATCGGCTCTTCAAGTTTTGGTTGGATTCCTTCTCAAACAATAGTACCATTTCTCTTTGGTGGTTGTAAGTGATGAAGTACGAGGGATACTTGTAAAATGTACTTCGAAACTTAAGTGAGTAATAGCAAGAGAAAGAAAGTGTATATATATATATTTTGTCACGATTGAGCTCATGATATTTACGGAGTTGGGGCGTAGGTGAATTATAGCCCTGTAATATGAGCTGAACATCGTGGCCACCCTAATAGCTCTTGTAAGACACGAGGACTCTTTGGTGTGAAAGGCATTAGGCAAGAAGGTCAGGATATTCTGAAACGTTACCTTAGCAATGTGACCTAATATAGGTTCTGATGCGATCAACTCAGTTCATCGGTTCATCCAACACTAAGCAATAACAAATTTTGGCCTAATTGGTGGATCTCAGCCCCACCTGATTCCTTTTCTGATTGGGCACTTGTGTACTGGGCCTCCGATAATTTTATTATAAAAAATTATAATTTAAACCTAGTAATTTTCAAAACAATAGTTTTTTTTTTTTATTAATGTGGATTATAGTGACATATGTAATTCTTTTAAAGATGAGATTATTATCTCTACCATTTACATTCGAGTAGACTATCTAAACCAGTCTGAATCATATGCTGAACTAGTACATCGGATTTGTAAAGTATTTATGTCAATCCCATGGTAAGGACAGAACATACATCTTGGGGAAAAAAATATGTCTACAGCACATCAACCGCTAATTAATCAGTATAATTCAGTACTCTAGCCAAATTAATGTGACTGATCAGTGTTTAATATTGCAGCTCAAGACTAAGCATTTTTTTCTCATATCTAATGGGTCGAAGGTGAGCCTCTTCCTGTTCCTCTAAATTGTTTATTATCATCATTTTTTTAAATATATATATATATATATATATATATAATAGTTACAATGGTATCAGTTTTTACTTTTTTCTCTAGAAATATAAAATAACACTGGTATAAAAGTTTTGTTTATTTTTTCTTCTCTAGAAATAAATACAATTGTTAAATAAATGATGAGAGTTAAGAATGTTTTATTATGACAAATTATTTCTATTGTTCCACTCTGTAAAAGTCTTCATACATCGTCATATTAACATGGACGATGGTAATTGGATTTTTTTTTTTTTTGGTTGGTTAACTGATTGATATGGAGAAGAGAAAAGAAAGGAAGATGATAGAGGAGAGACTAATCACTTCATTTGATTTACACCCTGTTTGTCACGTCGTTTTTTATCTTTTCTTTCCTACGGGACAAGGGGGAAAAGAATAAAAACTTACAGATAAGGCAAATAAAACCCAAATATAACATCGAAGGACAAGCCCAGACCCAAAACTAGGAAGAAAAATGTTAGGTACAATTGTACAAACTACAAAGCTTTGTGACACGCTCAAATTGTTTTGCCCTTGCATGTATTCATCAGAATAAAATGTATTTTTTACATTAAAATTTTACATGATAAATTATATGAAAATTTTGTCTTTTATATAAAAATTCATAAATATTAATAAAATATCACCTATTTAATATTTATGAATGAATAAATAAATAAATATATCTATCATTAAAAAAGTATATTATTTTAATTGAAATATCTTTTGAGGTCACATCATTCCTTGACGTCAGCATTTGATTTAGGAGAAGGATCCGATTGATGGAACATATGAAGCGCAAAACAGGTGTTGGATTATCAAGCTCAATAAGCTGTTGAGGGTAGAATAAGGAGTAGTTATTACAAAGGACGAATCAAAATTCAACTTTATAAGGAGATAAGCTATCTTTAGCCATAGCTGTCTTCTCATGATTTGTTGCCAAAATTTAACAAGTCTTTTCGGTTTGTGCATTTCTTCAAAAGTCATAAAGGAAAACTCCCTGCACTAATCACATCACGGCAAACAAATCTTTTACGGACATATTTGCCTTCGAGATTAGCCAAATTGGGTTTCTTGATTGGGTAGTTAGAAGCTAAAGGACACAAGTTCGTTGTACTGATCCATCGTTACGTGACACGAGTTTGAAAATGTGAGAGTATCGTCCCAGAGTAATAAGAAATAAAAAAATGTCAAAAAGAAAAATCAACGTCAAAATGATCGGTATCCGCTAAACACAGGAGAAAGGGTATGAAGAAAAATTAGTCATCATGACATATGAAAAAAAATTCGTTCAAAGTATATTTGCATTTAAACTTAAGATGTATTTAAAAAACAATGAGTACTAATTAAATATATTCTAAATTAAATAGAAAAATAATACATAATTATTTACTTTAAAGATAAATTCCACCTTAAAAAATTGTCTCCAAGATCGCATCTTTAAGTTAATTAGATTGTTGGGCTTGAGCCCTACAGGTGTTGTGTGAATGTGACACTGTCGCTGATAAAGATCCATCTTAGGAAGCAACAGTCACCATCCAACTTCCACCGCCAACTACACAAAATAATTAATAAATCATTAATAAATCTAAGTTTAATTACTTTTTTTTGTCTCTATAGTTACACAAAATTTTCTTTTTGGTCCCTATAATTAGAAATAATATGTTTTAGTCTCTATACATATATTTTCGATATCGATTTAGTCCTTTCCGTTTTAAACCGTCACAAATTGAAAAAAAAAGGCAAAAAAAGTTAATTTGTAGTGGTTTTACACTGTCAATTTTTATTTTGTGATAGTTTTATTTTAGGAAATTAAAACATATTTGACGGCAAGGACCAAACCGATATCAAAAGTGCATGTATAGGGACTAAAACGGATTATTTCTAACTGTAAGGACCAAAAAGAAAAATCTACATAATTATAGGGACCAAAAAAATAATTAAATCATAAATCTAAAGACGTATGTGAAAATTGTTCACATTATTCTACACATAATTTTTAATCAAATCCTGTCATATTATTTTTTTAAAATTTAATTAAAATGTATTAGTACGAAAAAAATTTACATTATTATCTGATCACAAATTATTCTATATAATAAGTTAATTTTTATAATAATTAATTTAAAAATCATACATAAAATAATTTTTGATTGATTAATAATATAAAAATATTTTAATTAAACTATACTAATAATGTATGAAAATTAAACTTTTGTTTTTTTATTGTTTATATTACCAAAATTTTCAGCGAAAATGCAGAATCACTAAATGCATTTACATGAAATAAAATGCAACATTACTTTTAATTATAAGAGATACTTGCATTTTAACCCTTACAAATGTATGAGATAAATATTTTTTATATACAATCATTTAATTATATAAATTATAAAATTTTTTGATAGAAAAGTGAGTTAATAGTGACCCAAACAAAGCAAATGTGCCAATGTTTGGAAAAGGGAATCAAAATACAATAGGCAATTTCAGTCTAACCCCAAACCCAAACGTAAACTAGAACCGAAACAGACCCCCATGAAAATTTGTATATATAAATATGCTAGAAAAAAATATTAAATTAAAATTAATATACACATCAAAGCATAATAAAAGAAATTGTTATAATATATCAAATTTAATGCAATAGAAATACGTTAGTGTAACAGAAATGCAAATACACAAACACGATAGTGCATATGTTTCTGCAAATAGCATAATTATAACAATAGTATTTTAAAGACAAAAAGATTTGTTAGAACTGAAAATGAAATAAGATTTAATTTGAGTTTGAAGATAATAACATACTCATATATAACAACAACAATTTAAATTTGAAAACAATTATAAAATTTTTTAAAAAATAATCTTATTCTCATAAGTTATGTGTGGAGATCACTATGTAATAAGAAAAGAGAAAGAATATAAAAAATGTGTTAATTGAAAGAGTAAAAAGAATGAGTTAATTGAGTATTTAATCTACAAAGTAAGTACTCAAATTTATAATATAAGAATAGATTATTCACAAGGTAAATAATATAAATTGAAAATTTTAACTAAATTAAAAAATAAATAATTATATCTCCTTATTGCTTGATAAATAATTATTTGAGTTAATTTCAAAAGGTATGATTTATTTTATCATTTACATCAAATCAAATAATTTATAATAAAAACCTGAATTTAATTTGAATTTTTAAAAATAAGAATAAATTTAATTAATTTAATTAATCAATGGCACAATTTTATGAGGTATAAAATTTAATGAAAAAAAATATGTATGAATATTTTTGTTTCTCGAATTAAAAACTCATTCCCAGAAATGTGAACTTAGGGATGTAATATTTCCATGTTTATTATGAGTTTTGAAAACATATTTTTAAAAATTGTTCATTTCTAGAAAAGTAGTAATATCATGATTTACTTCATTTTTGTCCCCATGATGAGAGGTGGGGAAGTTATATTCCCATGAAAATGTGAAAAGTTACTTTCCAACTGAATTAAAACTTTCATTTCAACTCTTATTTTTTATTTTAATTATTTTAAATTTTAAAAAATATTGTTAGGAATGTTAAAAATTTAAAATCTAACCAAACATATAGTTAAATGTTCTTAGGAATAATATATTAGTGTGTCATGGGGATTTTCTATGATTGGGTCACGTTTAATGCAAGATATAATAATTTGTACTAATATAATTGGTCTTACCTGATTCGAATTGGATTGTCATCGTAAAGGATACATGTGGTTTATATATATAAAAAAAAAATGGAATCCAAATAGAAAGGTTATTCTTATTCCACAATGTAGTAAGCTTTTCAAATGACATGGTTTTTAGTCCATTCAGGATTTTTTGGATAACCATGTTATTGGTATGAAGTATCTACTGACTTTATCAATGACTAATCTCCGTTGGGAACCAACGACTTGTTGGAAGTCCATTTAGGGTTTGATATATAAAATTAATGTAAAGGCAAATTAAAACCAATGTTAAATGATAAAAATATGTCAAATAAAAAATGATAAAGTGTTTATATATGCTATCTAAATTTAAATTTTTACAATGTAAAACAAAATATTGTTAGTAAAAAAGAGAAAATATTACTTTATTTGTGAGAAAAATAATTTTGGATGTACAATATTCTGAATAAAATAGTTGATATATTTGTTATAATACTTATTTATGATACTTCGGATGATAACAATTACGTTTCATTATATTATTATTATTATTATTATTATTATTATTATTATTTTGATATTTTCCTCGTTTGCATATTATTACTAAATAGATAACTATGTAATACACAGACTTGTTAAACAAATAATTATTGTGTTTATTAAATTACTTTAATACTTAATAATGGAGTAATTTTTTCTTTAATTTTAACTATTATTATTATTATTATTAATGTATCGTATATATTTAGTCCACTAAAAGTATTATAATCATAGAATAATTAATATTTATAGGAAATAAATTATATGGTTTTGTTTATTTGAATCTCGAATCTCTTGCTTTTCATGTGTAAACATAGTTTGGGGCTTTGTCACTTCAATAATCTATATACATGGAGGAGGGGGATCAATTTATATTCATAAGTTAATGTCCTTCTTATACCTTTTAATAACTTTTTATTGGATAAATATATTTTATAACTATTATTAAATTGAAAGATTCTACCATATAAATTATATCTAGAAAATCTTAAATCAATACAAAATTGTTTGAGATTTTATTGATATATATCAAAATAATGTAATAATATATTTTGAAATATATAAAAATAGAAAGTTTATAATTATATCATCATCATCATCATTTGAGTTTCATATAATTTTACACATATAATAAAAATTATATAATGTTATTTGAAAAATATAAGAATACAAAGTGATACAATGATGGCCAAGGATTCCTCCTCACACACATGCATTCCTAATTAACCTCCTTTTTTTTTATTCAAATGGAGGAGTCAAACTTCGATATCAAGAAGTTTACAATAGCTTATGTACACTATTCAACCAACTGAGCTAGACCCATTAGTTGAAGCCATGAAATAAAAGGTTATGCTATAAGAAAAAAAGGAAAACTTAAGGAATTATGCTAACACTAATTTTATAGTTTAAATAAATAAATAGTTATATAATCCCTTGTTAAGTAATTAAATTAGTCGGGTAAAGTTAATAAAATTATCATTAATAATATATAAATAAGTAAACAATTGAACTTAGTAATTAACTAATGGTTTAATTACCTTTTTGGTCCTTATAGTTCTGCAGAATTTTCTTTTGGTCCATGTAATTAGAAATAATCCGTTTTAGTCCATATACATGCACTTTCGATATCGGTTTGGTCTTTGTCGTCAAGTATGTCTTAACTCCGTGAAATAAAACCGTCACAAAATGAAAATTAGCGGTATAAAACCACCTCAAATCAATATTTTTTGGCTTTTTTTATTTAATTTGTGGCGGTTTAAAACATCAGGGACTTAACAAATATTGAAACTGTATATATAAGGACTAAAATGGATTATTTCAAACTATAAGAAGGAAAAGGAAAAATTTGCACAACTATAGGGATTAAAAAGGTAATTAAACCTTAATTAATAATATATTTGTAGCCTACCTGGTGCGGTTTGATGATCGACACTCAAAGAAAACAAGTGTTGGCTTTCACAAAGTCAGTTATTTGACTGAATTATCTCTATAGATGACCATGTATAGAGCTTTCCTCCTATTTACATATACTTGCCGACTATTTGCCATTTGGCCACAAGTGAGTCACAAGGTGATTAAGCGTCTTGATTAAAACTCTCGCGCGTTTCTATTGTCGGCTTTATTTTTTGCTGTATTTGGTTGGGGTTTAACCATGGATTCAAATATTCAATCCGAAAGATATTTGGTTACACTCTTTAGCAGTTGGGGATAATAATTTTCATCCGAAAAGATAATTGAATAAAACATAAAAATAAAAAGCATTTACTGATACTTGGTGCCAATACAAATTGAATATTTGCTTTTAGTTTTTCCTTTCTAGATACGCCCAATTTATCCACCCTATATAATTAGACAATGTTGATGTTAGAGCTATGTGTTTCCAAAATCAATCATGCAAAGAACCACACATAAAAAGTCTTCAGCGTGCAACCTACTAATGTCACCCCGTGTTATCATGTGTATCCACGTTTCACGTTGTACATTTCGATTTATACACAAGCTCGTTGGTCAAGTCCCGGGCTTGAATATATCAGTGGAATGATTAAAAAACAGCCTAACAAGTAATTAGAATAAATGAAAGTGATTGAAAATTTCCACTATGGTATTAGATCATTTTAATGATAAGTCTTACAATATGAGCTTGGGCCTAACTTAAACCCAAAAGCTAATGTATAAAGAGAAGATTGTCTCCCCATTTATATATTCTATCTTGACACTATCTCTGGCCGATATGGGACTTGGGTTTTTTCTAATACATCTCACGCCCAGCACTGTTGGATTGGTGTGTGAATAATATAGTAGGTGACTCGTTAATAGTTCTAGGATAGGCTTTTCCGAAATCTGTGTAGAAGAGAAGGTAGTGTGAACTACATGCTGAGGGTTGCAGTTCTATTTCTTCCCTTGACGGCTGATGCAGAAATTTCACAAGTATTGGGCCTGGAAATAAAATATATTTGTTCTTTTCTTTTTTTAAAACAAAGAAAAGTAGGAAAAGTGAGAAATTATTATGTGGTCTAGGATTATTATGGTCCCTATCAATTTTCACATGGCATGTAATCGATTTTTTTTCCTTCTGTAAATTGAAAAATTCGACCACATATCATATATAAATTGGCTGAGACCATGAACATGTGATAACCCCGGACTATGTAATAAGTGAAAAGTAGTGATGTATGAATGCATGCATAATATCTAAAACAATTCTCAATCTTCATTCATCGAATTTTCTTCCTTCTTTCATTTCTCATACAAATCGTTACTGTCCAGCACCAACCAGAAATAGACGGTACAGTAGGTTCTGGACCGACTTCCGGCCCATGAATGGTCCAACGGACTGATGCATTTTGGCCCAATAGAGGTCTAACCCAAACACAACTATAGCCTATTGGCAGTTCATAAAGATAGATTGATCCTGATTAGGGACTTGTTATATATTGGCAGAATATCTGCCATAGTCTATCGGTAGTCCATTGAATTATCAATAATAATATACAATTTCTGTTTTGCTGTATTGGTCGATATCCTGTCAGTCATGTGAGTACTTTTAATACAAGTTCTATAAATCTGCCCAGACCAACTATTCTTAATTTTTAATCAAAGATAGTCTCAAATTTGTGTATATTTCTAACACTACCTCACGTGAAGTTTCTTCAGATTTTTTTTTGTAGGCAAAACATATCATTAAAGATTACTTAGAAAATACATCTATATGAGAAGCTAGAAGCTATTCAGGGATTGGCTCACCAAGCCAGACCCCATTTACAAATTTGTAAGTAATAGATGCAATAGAGGATTCTTCAGATTTGAAGCAGGGATGTTGTAATATAATTTGTCATGAGCTAAAGTGTTAAATAAATTATTTAGAATGAGAGCCGAGAGGGTTAAACTCTAACCACTGAGTGGAAGAGGCTCTAGTACCCGTCAAAAGCTTAAGTTGTTAGGCTAGGTTCAAAATTAGTTTTTATCTTTAACAAATTGGATTTTCTAATTTCTTTAACTGAAGAGGAGTTCAGGTCAGCCTAGATATATAGTGCTTGATTCTTGTCATTCTCGTATCTGAGTTTTGTCTGGTCTGATCGAGCTTAAAGTAATCTAGCTAGGTTGCCACTTGCCAAAATCCGCTTAATACAAGAGCAGTTTAAATAATTCTGAGAGAAGTAGAAACCATCTTTCCATCCATAAACTTTTTTTTTTCATTGAGGAAGAAAATAATATGAAAGACAGAACATTGAAAACAACTTTGCAGCATGTTTAAGACTTCTAGATAGAAGAATGCATAGAAGAACACCTTCTATCCCAAAAAAAAAAAAAAAGAACTTATAAACATTTTTTATGCTACTATTGCTGCTGCTCACACCCTTGCCAGACCCAAACCATTTCATTCAGGGAAGGTTTCAAGTACTGGTCCCAGAATTTCCAATATTCCAATGTGTTTCCATCAATTTTCTTCACCTCAACAACATAAAAGGAAGATGTAACTTCAAAAATTTCTGCATCTACCGTGAGTTGTCCTTTTATCCCTGTCTTGCATCCCTCCAATCTAACAGCTCCATTCTTCTTCGAGACCTTAAATCTACCATCTATCTGTGCTATCTCCTCAAGCTTTGACACAACAGTTGAGGGTGGTTCTCTAGTAATAAATCTTACCAACTGTCTTTCATTCTCATCATTCTCAAACAGACCAGAAAGATCAAAACCTGAAGAGAGTGATATGAGATCAAATGCATTGAAGCAATATAACTTCATGGGCCCTTTTTCTTTATTTGACATTGGACTACCATCTGAATCTGAATCTGATGAAGAAGCAAACGTAGCCTGAACATCTGAGACTTCCTCACCATTTCTTGGGGACAATGGTGGCAACTGGAGTGATTCAATCTGCACATACCCCTTTCTAAACCAACAGGCTTTGCACGATCTTAGCAATACTAATTCTCGTCCTTGGATTGGGATCAAGGATCCTATAAATAAGCCTTCTCGCATCTGAGGAGAACCACTGCGGGAACTTGAAATCTGCTTGGCTAATCTTCCTGTACATCTCTATCAAATTTTTATCATTGAAAGGAAGAAAACCTGCCAAGAGAACATAGAGAATCACCCCACAAGACCAAATATCTGCCCTGGCTCCATCATATCCTCTCTTCTTTATCACCTCAGGGGATACATAACCTGGAGTTCCACATGTTGTGTGAAGAAGGCCATCATTCTTCCTGGTTTCCAACAATGCACTCAAACCGAAATCCGAAACCTTGAGGTCCCCATTTTCGTCAAGAAGAAGGTTCTCTGGCTTGAGATCACGGTGATACACCCCTTGGCTGTGGCAGTGATCAACAGCATCAATAAGCTGTTGGAAATATTTTCTTGCCACATTTTCCCTCAGCTTCCCTCGGGATACTTTATCAAAAAGTTCACCACCTTTCACCAATTCCATTGCAAAATATATCTTAGTCTTGCTTGCCATGACCTCATAGAGCTGCACAATGTTGGGGTGCCTCACAAGGCGCATCACAGAGATTTCGCGCTTGATTTGATCCTTCAACCCCACCTTCATCATCATCTCTTTGTTCAACACTTTGATGGCGACGCTCTGGCCTGTCATCAGGTTCCGTGCATGGTAAACTTTGGCGAAATTGCCTTGGCCAAGCAAACGTCCAACCTCGTACTTTTGCATCAGAATCGTTGCCTTGTTCTCCATTCCTACTAAATGTGGAGAAACTAAGGAAGAATAATGATGGGTTAAGAGCCTGAAAAATGACTGAGATCACTGAGCAGCAGCAATGAAGATTGTGTTGTTGTTATGTTCTCCATTTTGTTAATGGGGCACTTGGAAAAGACCAAGAGAGGAGCAGGGAAAACGTGAAGGCTTAGGAATCTGGGTGGTGGAGCCACATGCCTTTGGCAGGGTTGAGGGGTGTTCCTCTTGGTGCAGAGAGAAAAAGACTTGGCAAAATGGTTATATGTTAAAGAGAAATTTAAGCTAACAGAACACCAAATCAAGACCCAGTGAGTACTGGCAATGTATAAAAATAGTGAAATGATGATAAATACGCATAAGGGTTAAATATATTTTTGATTTTTTAAAAATTGACTCGTTTTGATTTTAGTCTTTAATTTTATTTTATTTGAATAAAGTCTCTTAAATATTAAAAATATCCTAATTAGATCTTTATACTAAATTCTATTTAACTTTTCTGTTAAATGATGATTACATCAGTATCACAGTCACCATTAATTTGCTGATGTAATCGTTTATATCAATTATTATGTCCAGATATTTTTTAACCCTAAACTACATGATTAACCCTAAACTACAGATATTTTTTAACCCTACTTTTTGAATAAAATTATTACATGATTAATCCTAAACTATAGATATTTTTTAACCTTAAAGCAAAAATAATTACTTATTTTTTTATTAAAAATTATTACTGGACACTTTAGGTAATAAAATACTTTATTTGGAAGCTAATATGACCATCATTTAATAAAAAAGTTTAGCACGAAAATCTAATTAAAGTATTTTTAATATTTAGGGGCTTTATTTAAGATTTTTTTTCTTCTGAAGCTAAAACCATGAAAGATTAAAAACATATTTAACCTATATGCGAAATGGTTGTGCATAGAAACCTGCCCCTATGTGCAAATAAAAAGGTTGCTATTGTTGTGTTTGCAGTCTGATTTTAGATGCTTGTGCAGTTCAGGGGCTATTTACCAAAATTACTCTCACAGCAACAAGTAAAGGACAACAGACTACTTTTCTCACCCATTCTTCCTGTTTCAAATGCACAATCCTAATTTTGAACTCCTAGTTTCAGTACATACCATCATGTTCTTTAAATTGTTACATTTTTTAGTTTATTATTGTTAATTTTAATCCATTTAACTAAATTAATTTTAAATAACTTCATATTTTTAATTTTCTATTTTATTGTCAAAGTTACATTTAATATTTTAGTAAATAAAAGTAATTTTCTCAGTTTATTTTTTTCTAAAACATTAATCAAATATTTAACTGGACATGTTATTAAAAGCATTTCTTCATTCAAATTATTTCATAATATTTATAATTTTATTTTGTAAATATAAAAATCAATATTTTTTTATTTTTAAGTATTCCATACAATATAATGAGGAAATAAATTTAAATACTTGTGATTTTTGTTTTTTAAAAAATTAAATAAGGATAAATAAAAAATAAAAATAGAGTTTATAGGTATATTAATTAACTTTTGTTTAAAGAAAGCTCGTAGAAGTAAAGAATTAATTAAAAAAAATGAGTGGAGTGAGTGCTAATAACCTCGTCCATATAATTTATTTTAATTAAGCACCGGTTATGAAATGAGTTTTTTTTTTAAGTTTATATAATTCATATTAATAAAATTTTACATTTAATAGAAGTTTTGAATAATGTTTACAAAATATATGTTAAATTGGTAGCTTTTGTGCTCTTATAGATTAGGAGCATTGTAAATTGAAATTAGTTTATTAGATTAGCAACATAAATATTTACTAATTATATATTTAAAATTTATAATAAATAACCATTTGAAATATATATTTTAAATTTATAACAAATAATTTAAATATAAGATGATTTAAAACTATTAACAATTTCTTTAAAAAAATTATTAAAATTCAATGTAGAAATTAAGAATTTCCTAAAAATTTATTAAAACTTAACTTAGAAATAAAAAATTCTTAAAAGATTATTAAAATTTTATTTAGCAATAAAAATTTCTTAAAAAGTTAAACTTAAAAGAGAATTTTCTTTTAACAAATTAATAAAATTCAAATTAGAATTAAAAATGTAGGACATATTTTTTGCAAGTTGTATAAATTATGCAATTCCAAGACAGAAAAAATATTAAATGTGCGAAAACTTAGAAATTAGAAAATTTGGAGCCTATACGAACAACTACATATTTATATTAACTGATATTGCGTTCTTAAGCCATGAATATATCAGGGCTACTGATCCAAAAAGGCCTTCATATCTAAATCTAACATCTAAAACAAATAAATTAAAATTTGAAACTAAAATGCAGGGCTTTACCCCAAAGGGAGCCCTTCCAGAAATTCTCAAAGGCCTGGGCCAAACCCAGGCCTAAGAGGGGGTTTGGAAATAGTTTTCAACCAGCAATAGACGCGCCTCGGTTAAAACCTCACTAGCTGCGTCATTGCCCCAAGCGCAAAGATAATTTGATGTGTATTTTGCGTATCATTATATAGAACAGCTTGTCTATTAAGGCATTTAACTCTCGATGTGGGACTACAAGGTTTCCAGTATAAAAGTTTGAAATCCCCATTTTCTTCTAAGAGAGCCTGTTCGAGACCACGATGTTACATTCCTCTGCTGTGGCAGTGATCAACAGCATTAATCAGCTGCTGTTGGAAATATTCTCTTGCCACATCTTCCCTCAGGACACTTAATCAAAAAGCTCACCACCACCTTTCAGTCACTCCATTGTGTTGCTTGTCATGACCTCATACGATGTTGCCTTAGCCAAGCAAACGTCCAAACCTCATTCCTTTGTATCAGAATTGTTTCTTTGTTTTGCATTACTCCTGAATATGGGAGAAGTAACAAAAAAAATGATGGGTTTTAAGAGCCTGAAAGAGGACTGAGAGCACCGAACCGCGGCACAAGATTGTCTTGTTCTTATGCTTTCCATTTTGTTAATGGACACTTGGAAGACCAAGGGAGGAACAGCCACAGGAAAATGTGAAGGCTTTGGAAGCAGGGTAGTGGAACCACATGCCCTTTGGCAGGGTTGAGGGCTACTCCTCATGGTGCAGAGAGATAGAGACTTGGCAAAACCAGTCATCCATTAGAAAGGAATTTAAGCTAACAGAACACCAAATCAAGACCCAATGAGTAGTGACAGTATATAGAAATATTGAAATTAAGATAAATATATAGAAATTTAAGCGATCATATATTATTGTTGTTCCGATTGACTGACTGCCCCTAAAAGCAAATAAATAGATGGTTATTGTTGTGTTTGCGGTCTAGTTTAGATTCTTGTGCAGTTCAAGGACGTGGCAGTATTTCCCAAATTACTCGTTGACACCAGCAAGTTTGTTTAAAACGAGAGCAAGGTCATCACTTCAAGAGTGGTTCCTTTTTTTCTACTTTTCTCACCTTCCTCTGAAATTCCTACTTTTCAAGGGCTTTGGCATTGTCCTATAAAAAATAGTGACCGATGAGCATGATCCAGCATCGAAATAGTAATAAAGATTAAGGATCAATTTATCAAAAACAAAACTAAAATAGTATTGAAA
Source organism: Spatholobus suberectus (assembly GCA_004329165.1). Lineage (NCBI taxonomy): Eukaryota > Viridiplantae > Streptophyta > Magnoliopsida > Fabales > Fabaceae > Spatholobus > Spatholobus suberectus. The sequence goes on along the minus strand of CM014729.1, from coordinate 12,941,513 downwards.
AGAAAAAATAGTAAGGGTAAAAATGATCATATCACTACTGATCAACTTTTTAGAGATCATTTTGGGGCCATTATCAGTCTCAATTTTGAATTCCCGATCCCAAAGGCTCCATGTCACACTTTATATATTGTAAACTCGTCGCAGCGTTGTTGACATTAACCCTCGATGATAATCACATGACATAATCCTCTTCCCACCAGTAGTTGTCGCAATAACATTCACCATTTCTAATATTATGAAACCTTTTTCTGTGTTAGACAATTATGTCTTCACTCCAAAGGGACAATCATATTATCATTTCAAGAGAAATATCCTTGTCAATCTAAATAGTCTTTTTATCGTTTCAACAGAAAATTAATGGAAATGAATCTAAAGAGTCTTTATTTCCAAATTACTCGTAAGTAAACCACCAATTTTGTCCTTGAAATTGGCTAGCACTGACAAAGTAGTCCCTGAAATTAGAGAAACAGAAAAAAAAATCCCTAAAATTAAAATTCAGTTTGTCATATTAGTCCCTCCATTAGTCAAAGTTAATTAACTTTAATAGAATGACCACGCTGGCACGTTAAGTGTGTACCTTGTACTAATGTGAACAAATTTATCATCATAGGGACCAATTTGACCGTAGAGGAACAAATTTGACAGTTTAATGTATATTTTAGGGATGAATTTGACAAATAGGGACCAAAATGATCAAAGAATGGTCATCTTCTTTGTCTTTCTTTTAAAGCATTTGGTTCTTGCAAAACTTAAACTCCATTACTCCTTTCACAATTGTTGAGTTACATGATTTCAGACTTTGTGGCCTTCTATAAATTGCGTAGCACTTTCCATAATTTGGGATCAACAGAAAATAAATTCCATCAGAAGGTAATTTGAACATATAGCATAAGGAATGCTAAAGGCTTGATAAAAGTTTCTGATACAAACATAAGCATCTCAAGATAATATTGCAAAGCCAAATTGTTATGAGCTAAATGCATATGAGATTGACGTGATTCAATTGAATAAAATGCTTGTTTAAATTTTGAATGGATTGTAATGGTTTATGCTAGTTTGACTTTTCTTGTTACGTTGAGATGCAAGAAAATTGTTGTGTTAATAATAAATTGATTAATAACATGAATTATAATGGTTAAAATTTATAATGGATAAGATAGTAACATGAAAGCACTAATAACGTTGAGATGCAGGGAAATAATAACATGAATTATAATGGTTATAATTTATTGACTAGTAATATTTTTGTGCAAGAAAATCCTAGCATTATTAGTTTTGAAACTTTTGAAGTGGATAACAAATATACAGTTTTGTCCAGTTATAAGTTTTCACAGCATTCTAGGTATTTACTTATACCCAACAATTTCTATACTAATCAATACCTTTTAATTTCGTCACACTCTAAACCTGTGCTCGAGAGATAACTGGCCATATATTGATAAGGGATGTATGACTTCTCGAGAAGAGAGGAGCCGTGGTGGTCCCTCCTGGATCCCATAAGTTAAGAGAAAGTTGGATCTACATTGGATCTCACCTGAATTGCCTCATCCATCCTCTTGAGGATAAGTAGTTTGGTTTCAAACCTCGATTCAAACAAGAGAACTACACAATGCTAATGTGCCTTGGATGATCCAGAGTCAATTTTACACCAGTAAGTCTATCACTAGGCAGTTAAATTCCACTTTAGCTTGTACACCAGTTACTAACTACTAACCAGTAAGTCTATCACTAGACAGTTAAAGAAAAGAAGCAAAGAGAGTATTGCATTTCCCCAACAAAATGGTGTCCAAAGTGCATTTACCGACAAGTACATCACTTCCATGGTGCATTTGCAGGAAGTTCAAAACAATGAAAAGATTCAAAATATGAGCACTTTCTATGTGCATTTACATCACTTAATGTGAAAAACATGCAAAAAAAGAGAGTCTTCAAGCCATGATGTTGCTGCAAATTCATTGGATTTCAAGCTTGATTTGGTCCATGAGGTGGCAACCTTGGAGTTGAGATGAAGTTCATGAAACAGGGTTGTATGTTGAATGGTCCAGAAAGTGCAAGTGGAAATGGAACAGAACATATGTCTTGCCTCTTATTAGCAGTGGTCTAAAAGCAATTGCATTAGTGGTTGAATTGGAAGGTGCAAATTGTGCATAACCCTATAGTTTCACATATGCTAATTAATATATGTAAGACAAAAAAATCAGTGTTTTCTTTCTAAAATCAGTGTTGTTACCTAAAATCCAGTTATAGGGATACTTGTAACAATTGAAGTGGGTTGTTGTGATGCTTCAAAATTACTTGGTACCAGTCCCTATAAAATAAAAATATGGTCAGGTAACACATGGAAACACAATTTATAAGTAATTTTCTTTTGACTTTTGAATTAAACAAAATTATACTACGGTTGACTCTTAGGATTGGACTGGCTGAGATGATGGAGCAGATTGTGACAAGTTAGATTCAGTTTGTGTGTTCACATTCTGTTCTGGCTCTAATATCCAATTTTTAGGTCTGTGATACGCCATCGTTTAGACAACCCTTACTGTTGTGACCCACTATACAACTATACTATGCCATCATTTAAACAATGACCACTACATCCTACCCAAAAAATAAATCAACACACAGTGAATGGAAAAAACAAGGACCACACCATGTAAACAAGGACCATTTGTGACTCAATGGTTACATTTTAAAAACCATTCTCAAGCAATCATTGATTCCAAGCCGAAAGTAACGTTCTTGGCTTTGTTGCTTTAGACAAGAAGCATCGTTCTCCCTCTTGGAGTAGCAAGTAATGTTAATGATAGTCCAATGGCAGGAAAAAATTTGGGGTTTTTACAGACTTAGGCTACGGTAGAAATTCGGGGGGAAGGGGGGATGGTCTTCTTTTTTACATTGCCAACCATTTGTACATCTATCTTTCCCCCTTTCAAATTGGTCCCTACTTAATATATTTAATTGTCATTTTAGTCCTTATTACTTGTTGTCATTTAAGCCCTATTATCTCCTATCAATTTCATCCCTAAAAAATACATTAAACCGTCAAATTAGTTCCTCTACACCACTGTTAATTTAATCCTTATGATGATAGATTTGCTCATATAAGTACCACATAAGCACTTAACATGCCAGCGTGATCATTTTGTTAAAGTTAATTAAATTTGACTAATAGAAAAACTATTATTTTAATTTTAGAGATTTTTTTTTTGTTTTTCTAATTTTTTACTCAAAATTAAATCTTTCCAGAAGTTATTTTTTAATCCCTATGATGATAGATTTGTTCACGTTAGTACCATGTAAGCACTTAACATGCCAGCATGATCATTCTGTTAAAGTTAGTTAACTTTGACTAATAAAAAAACTATTATTTTAATTTTAGAGTTTTTTTTTCTTCTAATTTGTTACCCTAAATTAAATCTTAACAGAAGTGATTGTTAAGTGACAACACTTCTTATTAAAGACACACACAAAAAATATTAAAAGAATGTTTAAAATAGTTGGATTGAATTAATTAAAAAAATAAAATGTTAGAAATTAATTTTGCTATTAAAACATTAAAAAAATTAAAGTACCAATATCAAAATCGAAATACTTTAAAAGAACAAAAAAACTTTAAACTAAATTTGCAGGGTCCTCAAAAGGAGACCCTTTTCAAAAAATTAGCGTATGCCACTTTATATGATAAGTACACAGTATTCTTTAGTAAAAGGCGAAAGAATAGTTCGCTTTGTACTTATCACACGGCTCCGTAAGTCAAGTTTGTAATAGCTCTCTCATTTTATAGCATAGAGTTTACTTCAACTTAGTAAGTTGCTCGATGTGGGCTTCTATCAAGAAACATACTTCGACTTTAGTCATTCGTGGTGCCCTCAACTCAACAAACTGTAAAGTCTTTCCTCCTTCCTCGTTTGTATATTAGGAAACTCAAAATACATATAAGAAACTAGACCGTAGTTTAATTAAGCTTGGATTTTGCAACATGATTTGTTTGTTTTAGCATACTAGAAACAATGAAAGAGACTACTAGGTTACTTAGTTCTTCACCTCTTCAATCAGCTTCTGATTTCTCTTCTCTTCTCATGTAGTTTCCTTTTCCCTAATCCAAAGTCAATTAAAATATGATTTTTTTGTAAAAGGTTGAAACGATGACTGCGTGTATGTCCGTAACTTGGATTCACCAATTACCCAAAGAGATTTTGAAGGTGAATTCCATGTTTTCAGGGTTATATGGATGTAGTGGAAGCTTTACTTGATAATTTTGCATTTATTTTTAAAATACAAATTTAAAGAAAGAACAAGAATCTTGAACATGTTAGGTATGTGTTGATAATGCTTCACATAGAATACATATCTTTTACTCTAAAGATACCAAATTTTTTGTTTCCTGCCTAGAATTAGAGTCTGACCACTATTGTTGATGAATTAGGGTTGTTCTCTTGTACAGTTTGACTGCATATAAAAGGAATTAAGAACATGGACAGAGGAATGCATTGCTTTGGAGGGTTGTAGCAAACTACACATTTGTGGCATAATGCATTTGTTTTTGTGAGATGTGTGCCACTACAATTAACTTGTGGACCATGTGAGTGTTGCCTGTGTTATCCACATGTTCCTAGGAATAACAAGTACTTCACATAAGATGATTTAGATTTCTATAAACTCTCTTTCCTTTCTGCTAATAACTATATATTATAATTTTCTCCTTGTAGACTAAAAATTAATTTAACATGTTATAGTTCTATGACACCTACGTAACCTTTTTAATACTTATATATGTTGGAGAATTATCTTTGAAGTGATAATTTTTTCGGCTAGGAGTGCTTGTTGTTAATTTATTAGATATGGTTCATACTTTTTGTTGCTCCAATAAATATCAAACTAGTTGGGTTGCTTAGTTGTGAAAGGGAATAAGAGCAATAGATTTGGTTAGAACATATGCAATTTGAGCAATGGAGGAAACATGCAAGAGATGCAGAACACCAACTTGAACTTAATCCCTCATCATGTGATAGTCTAAATTACAATTAAACTATTATTATGCGGTCGCAAGACCGGTAAGGCAAATCCTTGCAAAAAGGCTGCCCTTTAAAAATGTCGTTACCATCCCATCGCCAATCAACCACAATGGCTCATCATTCACTTAAAATCCAAGTTGGGGAAGTTATGATCCCAAAACAATTAATTGGAAAAAAAAGTATAACCTATTTTAAACATTTGATGTCACCATCATGATTCACTAATTTCTAGGTCCATTACATCATCACCTTGATATCTTATGAATTTAAAACTAAAAAAAAATTCCATTAAAATCCTAGCCTGTCTTTCTTTTTTTTTTGATAAAAAATCCTGGCCTGTCTAAACTATCTGCCAAGGGAAAATGATTCATATAGTAAACCACAACCTTCCACCCAATTCAATAAATCATAGTCATCCAACCTTTCTCTTTATTTTGGATGAATCCACCCAAGTAACGAACTCTTCTACCTTTCTAGTTACAAAGAAAGTTGGGTGATTGGATCTATAATAATTGTCTCTGGACCAACTCGTATATCCATGCCCTTGCTAATTTATGTGACAGCTTCTTTCAAGTGCTCCACAAATTTTAATCACACCAAAACAATTGAGAGCCTATGCCTGCACGTTAGAAAAAAATATTAATTTTTGGAACAAATGAGGGCAATATAATGCAAAGAGGTCATACTGGTGTACTAAGAAAATTTAGTATCATTACACGTAAGTTAATTATAATCAATCTAGTAACTTTCCTGGATTATCATGTAACTAATCATAGATTTGGGGTCATTATGTTAAAATTATTTATTAAACTACATTTGAAAGTAGCTAATTTGTTTTTTCTTTTTCTTGATATATTTTCATTTGGACATTGTAATGTGCAAAATGCAAGCAAATAAAATTAATAACTCAATTTTCATTTAAAACAATAAACACAACAAAATGTTTTTTTTTTTATGGATATAAGGAGGCCCTAAGGCCCAGCAAAATGTTCTTTTTACCTACGGAAGGATGACACAGTTAAGCGTTCGTAGTGTGATGCTTTGCCTGGTTAGAATCACACCCATGTAGTAGCTGTCATCCAAAAAGATGAAGAAAAAGATATATGTAAGAAAATAATAGCTCATAACATTTATTTTTCTATTCTCTGTTTCAAGCTAATACCATGAAGAAATAGAAAATGGTCCTTAAAGCAATACAATCTCTTTATTTAAAACTATAAGGCTAACTTATACTTCTTGGAATAAAGTTACATATATTCAAATATTGTATACCAATTTGAAAGTTATATAGCAAATTGTAAACCTATGATCATAAAGAGAAAACCAAAAGCACTAGAGGGTCATTGCAATTAGTTCACCTATTTTTATTATATTTTGATGGGAACCAAGATCTAAGTGGCTTAGGAAGGATCCATTGATGGATTGGAGGCAATTATTATTAGGAGTATAATAGTATATGTTATATAAAATAACTTATCTTGTATAAGTAATTTTGCATTAGTTCTGTATCAGAAACTGCATGATGGCAGCTACGTATAAGACTTATATCTAATAGTAGGGGTGTAATTAGGCAAGTGTGTTGTTATTTGAAGTTTCTGGGCAGAGAACGCTCTCTCTAAGATACTTTTGTCTCTGAGACAGCAAGTGTATTACTGTATTATGTATCATTTCTGCGTTCAGTATTGTATTTTATTAGTTTATTTGTTGGTGTTCTATCATATTTTGTTTGATCATGTATATGTACTACTTATAGCATAAACATAAATGGTTAACAAAATCCATCCAACAATTTTTATATAAATTTGCTACTTTATTTGTAATTAAATTTTAGTAACCAATTTCATACCAACTACACCAATTCGGTTCAAATGAAATAGTTGAAGCAAAAATAGATTTAAGGAGTCTTAGAACAGCATTGAAGTACAATTTGTTTCTAAAGAATAATATAAAATGTAAATATGAAATATAAAAGCTAATATAATTACAAAACAGGATATTCACCACTAATTACAAATGAATATCATTTTCAAGTCATATATTTAAACTTTGAACTCCGATAAAACTATATGTCTAAATGGGCTCAACTCAATAGTCAATAATTTGTTTAAAAGATTATATGAAATGAGAATGACTAAAACTGACTTGCAGCTTTTCTAAAGGCTTATCAGTCATACCAATATGATAAGGATCTTTCAGGTCCATCTGTTTCAATATGTTTACTAACTTTTGAACCATCTGGCATAAACTTGAATATCTATTCATATTTCCACCATCCCAAGGGCAAAAACATAAAATGTGTAGGCTAAAAGCTAATCTAAAATAAAGGAAATTACATGGCATTAAAAAATATAAATATCATTAATTATGCATAATACTTTTTGTAATCATCTCGTACAGTAATATGGTAGCATTGAATAATCAGATTTTTCTCTGTGACCCCCATCCCTTTTCCATTCCGAAAAATTTACCTCCTTTAAAAGCTTCTTTTTGTGGAACTTTAGCTTCCTCATTGTTTTTCACTGTCAATAGAATTAACACAATTATATAATCAGCTTATTAAATGTGGAACTGTTTAGTTTATTTATCAGCTAGTCCTATGCGTATCTAAACTTTAAAAAACACCAATACTTTGCCAAATCCAACATCATAAATTGCTCTATCAAGTTCAAATCTTTTGTTCAATCAATAAGATGTACCATCTTATTGCTGTGTTGAGCAGAGATATCAATTGAAGTGAGAACAATATTTTGGCTTAAATTGCATGCACTAAAAAATATTATGATTTATGGCTATTAAAATACATCTTTGAGTGGCTAAGAATTACAACAAAGTTCTTTTTTGCAGGTGTCAAAAACAATTTTTGACATGAGAACAATATTTTGGCCCAAATTGTATTCATTACAAAAATATTGTGATTTGTGGCAATTTAAATACATCTTCTTGCAATTAAAAAGTACAACAAAATTTTGGCCCAAAGGATTTTTCCTTTACCTCAAACCCCAAAAGCTACAGAGTTTCCCATGTAGATAATGGCTTCTTCAGCATTCTCCTCGAACTCATGAAACAGTCCTTTGTTAGCACATATGTGCCTTGTAGTTCCTGTGTCCAATATCCAGTTGATAGCGTTATTGACAATGTTGGCACAAATGTGCCTTGATCACATCTTTCACAACTTTAGTATTTTCCTTGGTAGGAATGGTTGGTGCCTTGTTGAACAAGACATAATTGACTTCAAGTTCCCTTAAGAAAATAAGCCATCGTTGAGACCATCGGTTGTAATTGGTTCCATAAAGGGGTCCAAGCCTGGAGATGTGAGGCACAACATTCTTATAAAGTAGTAGTGCCATGGGCAAACAACACGAAAGAAAAAAAAAATTGCTTCCAAAATGTTATAGAAATATAAGAGAACGTGTTATGCTATGGCAAACACCACTGTCTTAAAAGCAAATTTTGGCAAACCTCCGATGCAATTCGATACCTGAATTTGCCCCTTAAGGTTAACACAACAAGTAACTAAACTCATGCACTCAAGGCCAAAAAGAAGCAAGAAGGAATAAAGGAAGAAAATGGAATCAAATTGTTTCACATGTCCAAATGCTTATGATCTCATTCCTTCATACAGGAATTGAGGAGAGCAATATATTGAAAAAATTAACACCTATTGCCTTCAAATCATTAAGAATGCAAATGTAACCGAATAAAATAATTAAACTAATTAATGCAATCATAGTTGTTTGCCATCAATACCAATTATAATTGTTTTCAAAAGTCATTAATAGCCAATGTGATTAAGACAATGGAAATAATATTTAATAGCGATAAAGGTTTTGTCTTAAATAGTTTCTAAGTGGGGGTCGAGTCAGGTGTTAGATATTATAATTTTAAAAAGTAAAATATTAGTGCTTATTTTAAGGTAGGTGCGAGGTGAAATAATTTAGCTCTTGAAATTGTAGGTCAAGAAGCAGAATTGATAAGAAGCCTAATGGCTAATATATCATTGTGGAGAAGATCTACACCTCTTATGTCTCTCCATTATGACTCTCAAGCTACAATTGATGTAACTAAAAACAGTGCATATAATGGTAAAAGAAGACATAAATGCATGAGACACAATGTTGTCAGATAGTTAATAAAAAATGATGTAATCTCACGTAAGTATGTGAAAAGTGAGAAAAATCTTGCAAATCCTTTTATAAAAGGATTATCCAGGAAGGTTGTCCTATATGTGTTGAGGGGAATGAGCTTAAAGCCTTGAGTGGAGGAAAATGTGGTGGATACCTAATTAGTGGTTAAAAAAAGCCATATGAATACTCTTATGCACCTACATTTCTCATCCTTATGGCATGTAGTGCTTAATGTGAGGATTAGATATATTCTCTTAATAAATACATAACCCATTATTTGGGTAGTGCAATAGAGACGCACTTGATGTATCTACCTACATAGTGTGAATGTATAGGCCACCTTCCATGAAAGATCTTGACAATCTTTTTAAAGCACTCATGAGCAACCCAATGTGCATATGTAATGGCCTAAATTAACTCTGCAAATATATTATCACGAAGCTTTCATAATATTAAAGGTAAGAGTGTGTTATGGGGGTCTCATCTTAAATTTATTAAGTTCAAGAATATTTTACTTCTAAACCTAAGGTGTTGCCTCTCTTTAAGATGTGTTAATTCAATCCTTTACGATTTTAACACTTAAGCACAAATCCTTTCTTTTGCTTGAAAAATCTAGTCACTTTGCTTGCCATTCTTAAGAGATTGTAGAGTTAACAGCATTCAAGTATCATTTATTTCCTTTTAATGTTTAATTCAAAAGTTTTATTGTCATTTAAAATATTTTTGTTGCCTCAATCATGCTGTCTATTAATGACTTTTCAAATCAATTATAATTGATTTAATTATTTTATTCGGAACGATTGCATTCTAAATGATATGAAGGCAATGGGTGTTGATTTTGTCAATAGATTGATGTCCTCAATTCCTATATAACGGAATGGCAACATAAACGTGGACATACGAAGCTATATGATTCTATTTTCTTCCTCTATCCTTTCTTGTTCCTTCGTTTCATTTTATTCTTCCTAAGTAAATGATTGTGAGACTCAGTAGTATTCTTATATCGAGCGTATGAGTTCAATCACTTATTGTCTTAACTTTGAGGGCAAATTTGAGTATTAACTTGCATCGGCCAAAATTTGCTTTTCAAGATATATTTGTCATGGCACAACTCGTTCTCTTCTATTTTTCTAGTAACACTCACAATTTCTCGCGTATCAATTTCAAATTGAGAAATTCTACGGTACCCCTATAAATTTGGGGGTTTGGGAACTGTTGGTTTTATACCAATAGTTATTTCTTTCTCGTCCATTATCTGTACATAGATCATTTTCCATATTTCAAAAAAAACTCAACTCTCATGATTCCTGTCTTCTTTCTTTGTTCCACGCTAATCACCGTTAGTCCCAATACTGTAACATTGAACCTCACACTCCTAACCTGCATATCAACCACACCAGTGAGCTACTCACATCAGTGTCAAATCTGAAGCGCCACTCCCCGCTACACAACCTTACTCAGACCTACTTGACCAAGTCAATTCCAATTGAATCTCCATGGATGACCTGCACAATCAACAACGCTTATCTCAAAATTGAATGTATGAACTTTAGAGGCAGATGGTGAAGAGGCGTTTTGGGGTGTGGCGGTGTCATAAAACTACGGCACTTTGGGAAACAACCTCCCACCTCCACTGTCACTGAATCTTCTACAAGAATTTGCATCACTCTCCCTCTCTATCACCTTCTTGGCACTAAAACATAAACTTTTATTCCCGCAAAGCAAAACCACAACATTGAAAGCCATAACATTCAACGTGACAAAACTTACATTACCAATTTCAAACACAACAATGAATTAGAACCTAACCCATCTGATGATGACAATGCACTGCATCCTTTGCTTCTCCACTCCTTTTGAATTAACGCTTTAATTCTATTTAAGTCAACATTGTGACCCTTAAAAACCAATTGTTCCAAAACAGCTATATTTATTGGGGTACCGTAGTAACTCCCTTTCAAATTTCCAACAAAGTTTTGCACTTTTCAGCAGTTCGGTTGGGTTCCATTTTCGACCGAAAAAAAAACTGAACCCACCCATGATAATTCATCATAGTCATTTCTGCTCAGAATTCAACCAAACTGAACTGAATCCTACAGTTTAACATTGAACTGCAAAAAATGCAGTTTTTCAATTCAACGGTGAATAATTTTTGAAAGCAAATTTTATACTTCAATACAAAATAAAATATTTTTAAGAGTTGAGATTTGTGCAGTTAAAAAACAACTGTAGGAGATCAAAATTCCACCCAAACAGTCCTTTTGATTTATTTCGGATGTGGATTAAGTCTCGGGTTATACCCCTGCAACAAGCGAGAACCATGAACCATTACTTACACCGCTACTTCCAGCAATTGAAAACTCGACGAACGAGCGCAACAAGTGCGGCGGAATTTTCGGAAAAGAAAACAAAAATAAGATAATTGAGGCAGTTTGACCCTGGGCCCCGCAAAAGCTGCCAAAGGCTGCCGCTTATATGCTTTGGTAAGCAGCTCGTTCTTAACAGTTGCAAATTATAGTATTTATTTGAAATATCATTAAAAAAATTTAATTTAATTTTAGAATTTTTTATTGTTTAATTTATTGAAATTAAAAAAAATATTTTTTAAATACTCTTGTTGAGATAAATTTATGTTAAAAGGAACTTGTTTAGTTAAATAGCCGAAGTAAGCAGCACTTAAAAAAAATTGTATGTTATTTTTTCATTGTTCCGAGAAAAGTAAAACTTAATTTTACGTTGAGCTCAAAAAAATTATGTCTTTATTTGTTTAAAATTTTGAACCTTTGAGCGTCATTAAGATATATGTTTAAATTAATTTCAGGCAAGATTTTATATTAAAATGTATCATATTGCATAAGGAATTAAATATTGTTATAAAATAAATATGTTTTATTAATATTGTTTCAAAAAATAAATATGTGATAGATAATGTGATGAAAAAAGAAGAGAGAAATAAAAAAAAATGTGGGTGTGTTTGGTAGAGAGAAAATAAATAAAGAGAAAAGAAGAGAAGAGGTAAGAAAAGAAGAAAAGAAAAATAGAGTGAAAGTTAAGGTTGTTTGGTTGAAGAAAAATAAAAGAAAGTTAACTTTTTTAGATTATTTTATTATTATTATTAACCTTATTTATTTTTATTATTAATAATCATATTTACTTTTATTATCAATATTATTTTTATTTTTTATTATTGTTATTATTATTATTATTATTATATAAGATATATAAGATAGGGGGATATTCGATTAGGGGAGGCAGGGGTAGTAGATAATCAATTATGAGAGAAAGGATAATCGATTAGTGAGAGAGGGATAAATGATTATGTTGCAAAACTAATTGATTATTGGAAGTGAAAATTGTTTTTTAGAATTAATAATAATCGATTATCAACAAAACAATCAATTATTTTTGTAAAGAACACTTACTTCCACACATTTCTTCTTATTTTTGCGAAAAAGTTTTCAAACGTGAGTCTCACATGTTTTTCAAATATTTCTTTGACAGTTCTACGCTGCCAAACGAGAGAAGTTCATACATTTCTCTGCTCTTCTCTTCTCTTCATTGCCAATCCGTGTTACTTTAATGCTACCAAACACAACAATAATGTCTTTCGATAACCAGATACTCTCAAGAGGACAACCCGAAGATAGTTTATGACCAGAGCATTCAAAATGTGTCTTGTGTCTTCTAGAGTTTTTCTTAAGGGTTATATCTTTGGTTAACGTGATTAGATCGAATCCGGATATTGCGAGAGTAGTTTTTCCGTAATGTGAGCATAGTCATTCCCTTGATCTTTAGGGAGGTAGTGGTTGGTGTTTCAAGCCCTCAGACGTGGGAGGCCACATCATCCTTGATTTTGTTCTCGCCTTAAAACTGAGTATAGGGATCACTAATGAGGACAACCCCCACCCGATCATGCTAAAAATGCTTATGGTTGTGGCTGTAATTATTAGTCGTTCCCTTAGCTTTGGGTTATGGCTATGATTATAAGTCGTTCCTTTAGCTTTGGGGAGGTGATTGACGTTTCAAGGCCTCAAACGTGGGTGGTAGCGTCATTCATGGTTTTGTTCACGACATAAAATTAAGTACAAGGACTGCTAATGAGGATGACCACCACCCAATCATGCCAGAAATGCTTTGGGTTGTGGTTGTGATAATTAGTCGTGCCTCAAATCTTTGGGGAGGTGGTGATTGGCATTTCAGGCCCTTAGAAGTAGGAGGCCACGTCATCCCTGGTTTTGTTCTTGGCTTAAAAATGAGTATAAGGACCACTAACGAGGACGGCCCCAACCCCGATCATTTCACAAATGCTTTGGATTGTGGCTGTGATAATTAGACCTCAGCCACCATAACTAATCACGATCGGTGGTGAGAGATTGATTATGAGATCAATTATAGAGTCTGGAGGGCACACCACCCTCCGACCTCAAATCTAAGAGACAAAGAGGTTTAAAGTTAATACCAAACGCAGAGAATACATAATGAAAGTGGGATGAATGAGAAAATTATGTATGATTAGTATTTTCAAATAATAAATATTGAAAATTACTTAAATAAAGAAAATTGAAACATATACATGTAATGGTATGGTCCCACGACAAGTCACAGCTCAACCTCAATGATAATTAATTATTGTATAAACAAACGACTTCTAAATAAAAAAAGATTCATTGCAGAGAGGGGTAGCTAGCTAGGTGTAGTTTGCAACAGTGGCCCACCATCCGTTTCAACAGAGAGCATCCCTATCACCCTCCACGTTGAACCTCAATGCCCTCTGAGGACGACACGTCTGGTCACCCCCCCTCAGGTGTTGCTAATTTAATTCACGCCCCTCCAACCCAGTCAAAGGTCCAAAATTGAGAAAGCTGCGGCACAAAACTCACCTCCCTCTCCCTCTTCGCAAAGCGTCAAACTGTCGTTGAAACGCACTAGTAGGCAATTGCTGCGCGTAAGCCATGCACCCAATTACCCCTCCACACTATTTCCTACCGTGTCCTCCCCTCCCCTTTCCATCTGGTCGCAATCCCCCACCCCCCTCCGAACTTAAAACACACGCCCACACTCACCTTCTCTCCCCAGTCTTCACGCAATGACAATGAAGAGCCCCGTGGAGGAGAGATTCTCCGAGTTCTACGAGAAGTGGGTTTGGAAGCTGGAGGAGATCCTCCACCAGCTTCTCGAGGTGTCCAAGCAGAGAAGCGAGGCGGCGAAGACTGAGCAAGAGCTGCAAGCGCTGGTGTCCAGGGTCACATCCCATTTGAAGGAGTATTACACCGTGAAATGGGCTGCGGCACGCGAAGACGTTCTGGTGTTCTTTTCGCCGGCGTGGCTGAGTCCTCTGGAGAGTGCTTACCTGTGGATGACGGGTTGGAAGCCCTCCATGGCGTTCAGGCTGCTGGAGTCTCTGAAGAAGCCGAACGCCTTTGCGATGACGGAGGAGCAGGAGAGGAAGGCGGAGGAGCTGAGGGTGAGGATAAGGATGGAGGAGGAGAAGGTGGAGAGGGAGATGGAGAGGCAGCAGGTGGCCATGGCTGACCGCAAGATGGTGGAGTTGGTGAAGCTCTCGAGCCGAGCGAGGAATGGCACTAGTGGTGTTGATGGGGTGGATGCGGTGGTGGAAGTGGCCTTGAAGGGGGTTCTTGCCGGCTTGGAGAGGGTCATGAAGGCTTCGGATTGCGTGAGGCTCAAGACACTCAAGGGGGTGTTGGATGTGCTTAGTCCAATGCAGTGTGTGGACTTCTTGGCTGCCAATATAGCTATGCAGCTGCGCCTCAGGCAATGGGGTAAGAAGAGGGACATGGCTGGCTCCATACTCCAAGTGAATCAGGACAAGTGAAGTGGTTGAACTAGGCACTAGCTAGCAAAAAAAAAAAACTGTACATCTTTAGGCTTAGTTAATTAAGCTGTTCGGTACCTCATCATTAGCACAAAAAGTTTGTTTAGTTTATGCGGTGGTACTACTACTACATCTTAATTGCAATGTAAGAAAAGGAAAGAAATAGTAGATGAATATATGTATATCATATTATTTCTTTCCTGTAAAACAAGGAATGGAAGTAGCTATTTATTTAGTTATTTATTATTTTTATAATTAATAAAATAAAAAACCTTAGAACAAACACATTACACATGCTTAATGGACTCTCTACCTCTTAAAGAATGTGATACCAAAAGGAGAAATTAAGTGAACAGCACAACACATTACATACGTTGGTAGTGCTATACCGCTGGTGTGTCGGTGTTGCATCACCAAGTCTATCCGCTCTCTCCGTAGACATGAGAGAGGAATACAGGGGAGGGTGTAGGGACCGAGAGGCAATTTTTTAATTTTTATTATATTTGTTTATTGTGAAATGTTGATGGGGAGCAGGAGCAGACACAAACGGACATGTCTTGAGCGAGCGGCTGTGCAAGGTGGTGCGAGATTCAGGGGCCACGCCTACGCAAACATAAACAGTCAGAAACATGACAGAACAGAACCAGGTGTTCTTCAGTTTCCACACTAAAAATAAGTCCCTGTCAAGCTTCCTCTTGGATTCACGAGAAAAGTGACGTTTAAAAGAGTTTCCCGAGAAAATGACGTTGCCATCTGATGTCATTAATGTTTTGGTTACATAAAAAATGTAGTAAAAAAATTAAGAGTTAAATATATTTTTAGTCCCTAAATTTTTTTGGACTTTCACTTTTAGTCTCTAAACAAAAAATTGACCGATTTTAATTTTTGTATTTTTCTTTTGTTAATATTTTTAGTCCCTTACCGTTAAGTTCCACCATTAATTGTGATGTGACAGCTATGTGAGTTGTCATGTCATTAACTAGTCTGATGTAGTTGTCATGTATAAATTTTTTTGGTAAATTATGTTTTTAATCTTTAATTTTTTCACAAAATTACTTTTAGTCCATTAATAATTTTTTGACTAATCTTAGTTCTTCATATTTTTACGAAATTTACTTTTAGTCCCTTAACATTTTTTTTATTGATCTTAGTCCCTGAATTATTGTTCGTCATTGTTTTTAATCCTTTCCATCAAGTATCACCGTTAAGCAATGATATGACAACCACGTTGACAGTTAGGTGACTTGTCATGTGAATTACTAGTTTGATGTTAGCATGGCAATAGGGTGGGTCGAGGTGGGTTTTGCTCTCGTCTCCACAAAAAGTGGGGTGGGTCTGAGTTTAAAAGATGTGAGTTTATATTTTTGAATCTCATCCCTATCTCTGCCAAGTTTTATCGAGTTCAGTTAAACTCAAAGGGAACTCATCACTATTTTTTTTTTACAATTTTAATTTAGTTATATATTTTTAAATAAATTATATATCAAGTTACTAATTATATTTTAATTCAAACAATATATAAGAATTAATAAATAACAACAAACTTAAAAATAAAAAATTTAAGAATTAAATTATATTTTTAATTGAATGTGTAATTATAAGTTTGTTATTTAATTATTATTATAATTTAAATTATATAACTATTAAAATAAATTATTTATATTGTTAATAATTATAAAAAATAAAAGTATGAAAAAACTTAACTCTAATATATATATATATATATATATATATAACGGGGTGGGTACAAGAATGAGGGCAGGGCGGGGAGTCATATACACGAGTCATACAGCCGAACCTGGTTAAAGCGCATTTTCCCTATCAATGTTGGGACGAGGTAGTTAATTTTGCTTATTGCATCTCTTTTTCTTTTTTTTTTTTCAAAATTTTGAACCCTTTTTCTAGTAGTTTTACATAGCTAAAGAATTTGTAGCGCCTTAGAAACTGTTCAAAAATGTCTTGAACCAGCAACATTTTATCACATAATTACTATGTCAAACTAATAATCTAAATAACAAGTGATGTGACTGCCAACATGGTTGCCACATTATTACTTAACGGTCATACTTGATGGGAGAGATTAAAATAATGACAAACATTAGTTGAGGGACTAAGACTAGTCAAAAAAATGTTGAGAGACTAAAAGTGAATTTTGTAAAAAGATAAAAAACTAAGATTGGTTAAAAAAAATTTGAGGGACTAAAAGTAAATTTTGTGAAAAAATTAGAGACTAAATATAATTTACCAAAACAATGACGTGACAGTCAAGTCAGACGAGTTGATGTGTGACAACTCATGTAGTTGTCACATCATCACTTAACAGTGAGACTTAACGGTAGGGACTAAAAACGTTAACAAATGAAAAGTATAAAGATTAAGACCGGTCAATTTTTTGTTTAGGGACTAAAAGTAAAAATAAAAAAATTAGAGACCAAAAACATATTTAATCTAAAAATTAACAAACGTTTACTTCTCTTTTTAGTTTTTATTTTTATTTTTTAATTATAAAATTGCTACCTTATTTTTAATATTTTCCTTATTTTTACTGGATTGCCTGGCTCGGCCCGGCCTACCGGGCCAAAGTGTGAAAAGTGGGCTAGGTTGAGTCAACCTGAATTTGTTATAGGCTGCATTTTTGTTGTCAACAATTGTTAAATACACCTATCGTCTCTACTTTTGCACCCCCTTATATGTTTCTTTTATAATTTTTTTTCCAAAAATGTCCTCATATACCCCTTTTCATTTTTATTTTTATTTTTTTCTAAAATATTAATTCATCCAGAAACTAAATTGCGGAAGCATTGACCGGAATTTAGTTTCCGGAAGCCTGTAAAATTTATACATGAAGAGTTTTTTTGCCTTGTTTTAAACAACTCTCTCATCATTACTCCCACAGCACATCACCGCTCCCATGTCCGCTTCTCCCGGCAGCTCGTTCACCTCAAATTTCCTCGGTGGACTCTCCGTTGCTTTTATCGGCTTCCTCTACCACAGCCTATTGTTGCCCGATTTTTCCGTCAAATAATACCCCACGCTTTCAGGGAGTCTTGAAACCAGCAAAGAAGCGCACACACTCGAAT
This sequence comes from Spatholobus suberectus, assembly GCA_004329165.1. Classification (NCBI taxonomy): domain Eukaryota; kingdom Viridiplantae; phylum Streptophyta; class Magnoliopsida; order Fabales; family Fabaceae; genus Spatholobus; species Spatholobus suberectus. The sequence goes on along the minus strand of CM014729.1, from coordinate 12,923,461 downwards.
TGGCCAGAGACAAGAGAACCTGCATGCTTGAACTCTTGGAGTCCTTTGAAGTTCATCAAGGATTTCAACTACACCTTGGCTTCATGGATCTTCTTCTAACCAAAAATAACTTAAGCAAAACGTTGTACCCCTGTGATGATTAGAGTCTGGGTTGGTGCTGAGTGCTGACTCAGGTTCACCTAGGCCAATGACGGTGTGACCGCAGGTTGGTCAGGTGTGACTTTGGTGCTTTGGTTGGCGTGGCACAAGGCTAGTCAGATGCTTCTCTGTGCGACTCGGTCAAGCTTGGATGATTTGTCATTCTATGGTATGACAAATCTTGGTGCAACATGATATGCTAGTATACTACAGTGCTTGTCCATGAATAAATCTTTCCGAGAAGGAGTATTTTCTGTAGAACCAGATGTTTTACAACAACAACCAGTGTTAGATCAACACTGACTCGACTTTTTGTAAAATGGCTTTTAGTAAAAACACTGGAGTTAGACAATGCAGTTCAGCAGGATAGCCATGAGTTCCTGACATTACCTCTTTTATTTTTTATCCTTCCCCTGCTCCTTCCCACATGCCTAAAAAATATAGGAAAAAGCTCAAAGAACACTTTTCTTGGGAATGATGTACGTTAATGTAACTAAAATATAACATACAATTATTTGTTGTGTTGATTCCTCTTGCAAAATGCTTACAATTTGATTTTGTTTCCTGTGACAATGTATTTGATATTACCAAATGACACTTTTGATTATCTTTTTTGTGCTAAATTGACTGCGACATTCGTCTTTAAGTACTGTTTGGCATTGATAATATAATTAATGGTACTGGTTGTTCAGAATCCTTTTCTCATTGTTGGTCAAAAACTAAGATGTGTGGGCACTGATATGGACAGAGGACATAACAGTAACGCAAACATAGCTGAGTTGTTGAGAAGGTTCATCATGAAGTTGTACTTTATATCTGGTAGGTCTTTGGTTGTGGTCAATTAGCTCCTTCTGGAACCTTGATACATTCGAAACCTTGGCCTTGGTATAAGTTTGTGGGCACAGGATTTTTCACATCACTGTGTAATGTAATAGCACGATAGCCCCAACTTCTGGCTTGTGATTCTGCCTTTGCTACCAATTGTTTAGTTATTCCCTTCTGCCTAAATTTTTCCTGGACTGCCATGTTTGATAATAATATTATTATAAAGTTCTTTCATATGAATCAAAATCAAATCAAGTAATAAATACATGTTTACCACGTTAGAGATTCAAGATACTTCCAAATTTGAGAAATTAACTTCCTTCGTATGGTATAAAAGAGTACTTGACAAAAGGGGGGAGGGGGGAAACAGCAGCTAAAAAATTCAAAGGCGTTTAAGTAACGACAGTAGAAAAGACAAACATCGTGGACAATGGGTAATTATAAAAAGGGATGCAGTTGATATGGATAAGATAGGGAGCAAGGTCACTAGCATGTTCTCTAGTGCAAAAATTCAAGCCATCCAGCCACGATAAAGAATAATTGATGAGGAAATACGATGCTTTCTGCTTCCATCATAGCACAAGAGTTGAAAGTCACCTCGACGTTCAAAGATTTACCTTTCTCCCCATTATATATATCCCTTTCCATTGAACTTAGACATGCAACACAATCACATAAACAAACCCCTATCCTTTCTTATCCCTCTCATTTTTCAGTGACTTAGTTTAATTTATATATTTTCTCATTTTTCAATTTTTCATAGCAGCTGGCCATCGTGACTATGGAAAAAGGCAATGATCATGGCGTTGTAATTAATGGTGTCGCAAATGGTCAACGGCACAGCGTTGAAGAGTTGGTGAGTGAGTTTGATGTTGTGGGTGACGGAGTACAAAGAAAACAGGCTGGTTGTTGGGACGCTGTTTGGTTTGGGAATTTTGTCAAACATGTGGGGTGTAGGGAGTGTGAGGATTTGTAGTAAAAATGCAATATAGTCTAAAAATTTGCCTCTGGAAAAGGGTAATTTTGGAAAAAAAAAATCAGAGGTAGGCTTAACCATTAAGAAGGGTGTATTTAATAATTGCCTTTGTTGGCCCAATCTAGCCCTGTGGGCCCATTGAACCAAGCCAAATTGCCCATAAATTTTTCTCTTAAATTTTTTATATATTTTACAAAGAAAAATTAAAAAAATAAATAATACAAGGTCAAATAGGCCCGCTATTTTTCAAACCAATTTTTATAGGCCCAGCTTGGCCTGTTAGGCGCATCTGCCTGGGCCAATTTGGCCCATTTTTAAGGCTAAAATTTTATTGGCTCAACCCAACCTGACCTGTAACACCTCTACTTTCGCCTATTAAATTATTTTCTTAATTATTCTGTATTTATTTATAAAAAATCGGATAGAAATCTCAAAAATTTGATCCCTGCGGCTACGTTCGTATAAGTAAATAATAATTAGTTTAGATTTTTTTTTTTGGAACAGAACCCGAAAATTAGTAAAATGACCATTTCGTTAAAGAACATAATTAATAATCAAAAATAGCTAGAAATGTTTAAAAATTATTTTTAACTTATCAATATACCTAGAATAATTAATAATAATTTTAAAAAAATGAGAAATTATTGAAATAGCTTTTTTGAAATGACAAAAATATCTTTATTTCAATTTTTAACTGTTTTTTTAATATTTGATAATTTAATTCTGAAAAATAGGGAAGAAATCTCAAAATTTTGATTTTCGTAGTTAAACTCAAAATATCGAGAGCTATCTAATCATTATTTTTAATAATTTTTCTGAGCTAGAAAAATTAAAAAATGACGATTTTGTCCCTATTTCTCAACATTAAGGGTTGACATGAGAAAAAGATTCAATTAACATGAAAATATCAATTTGAGCTTTGAATCATGTCATATATATTAAAATATAATTTTGGAAAGTTTATGAAAATTTCTGGAATTTCTATGTTAAATGACCAAAATGCCCTAGGTCTCTATAGGCCTAGCCAGTATGGATTTGAAATCCAGAAATGATGAAAATGGTAATTTCAATTTATTTATAGGTGAAATATTTAATTTTAGAATTTTCATAAAAATTTTGGTATTTATTGAATTAAAATGTTTTTTTATGAATTTTCTAGCTTAAAAATATAAAATAAATGCATATATTCGAAATAAATTAATAAAAATTGAAATTAATTATTAGAAATTTATTTTTGATGAAAAATAATGTATTTGTCTAGTTTCACATTAAAATGCATTATTTTGATATTAAAAGCTAATTTTTCAAATTTAGACGATTTTTTCGATACTGGCTAATTTACCTACAAATAAAATTGACACAAATAAATCTTGACAGCTAAGGGGGGCATGTCCAAGCCCTATGAATAGCTGATTCATCACTCTAATTTTGATATGTTTCCCTAAATTAATTAAAAAGAAAATAAAAAATAGGTTTTATGACATAATGGATGACTTCATTTTGTAAACACCTAAACCACCTTCATTCTTTATAAATACCCCCATTCTTGGACAGATTTTTACATATCCTCCACTCTTTGAAGCTAACCAAAATCCACTTAGAGAGTTTCTCTCTCTAAAATTTTTCTTACTTTGTTTTTATGTTAAAATTTGCTAGTTTTCAACTAGCAAAATTTCTCCTCTTAGAAGCTTTGCAACAACAATTTCATTCTCTTTATCAACCACCTTAGAGGTAATGGGGGGAGTGAGATTAATTCTAAATTATTTTCACTTTGCATGTTGGTAGGAAAGATTTTTTCCTAAACCTTTTAATTTACTATATTTTCCTATAATGTTATAATGTTTAATGTTAGGATTTAATTTTACTATATTGTTACTCTGCTCAAATTTTGATTACTAAATTATAATTACTAAGTTGTACTCTGCTCAAATTTAGATTACTAAATTATAATTGCTAAATTGTTATTCTGCTCAAATTTAGATAATTAAATTATAATTATTAAGTTATTATTCTGCTAAAATTTTAGTAATAATATTTTGATTATTAAGTCATTATTCTATTAAAATTTTGGTAATTAAATTGTGATTACCAAATTGTTATTCTGCTAAAATTTTGATGATTGTTAATTATCATGTAATTCTTGCAATGTAAGGCATAAATGTTAATTGTATTAGTGTTCAAATTAAATAAGACTAGAGAAACCTTTGTTTAAGAAGTGAGAATTTGATAAATTAGTGAATAATGTAAAGCAAGTAATATGCAATGGCATGACACCCTGCTAGGAAAGCTACAGTTTGGTACGCTGAGGAATGAAAGGCAAGGATCCACTTGCAGAAGTCATGGGGTAAGCATCGAGTGGTGAAAGTTCTAATGATCAAGGTAGCGCCTTCGAGCTTAGATATTTGTCTAACCAAGCTCGATAACCTTGACAACTGCTCAGCATTTTAGAATTGGTTTAGGAGTATACATTTATAAATGGCTATCCTAATTGTTATTTTCCTTAATGATTATGAGGATTGTATCATGTGATGATGTTGATGAGGTATATATACTCCTAGTCACTTTTCGGTTTTGTTCAAAACTATTACCCAATAATGGAGAGTATGTATCCATACCGAGTCAGGGGTAGTTTGATACAACTTAGAGTGAACCCTACATTCTCTTCTATTGTTAGTTGTGTTTTATCTTTGTTTTATAGTAGACTTCCTACCATACATGTAAAAGTGATTTTAGAACAAAACACCTTACTCCATTATTTTTCTTCTATGTATGATTGATCGTGATTATTGAAGACGACTGTTAATGCCTCGTGATGCTGAGTATAAGTCCAAGGATACTTCAGCAGACAAGGATCTGAAGACCTATATTATAGTATTTTTCTTTTGTATAAGGAATAGGGTAGATTGGTATTACTCTGTATAGGATCTTTTTGATGTATATATTGGGTTAGGTAGTATCTATCTTTTAATGTATTTTTATTCTTTCTATATTTATGTCTGTCATGTATTATCAAGCCATGATATACTGTTTTACGACATATATGTATATATAGTCTCTCTCTTTCATTTTTTACTACCATTTTCAAATTTTGTTAAGTTTAGATTTTTCTATTATAAAAGCAAAAAAATTCTACCTACATTTTCATCTACTTAAACTTAATAACTAAATTAATACGAATTATATTTAATATTAATGGGTGTTACATGACCCATCGGGCCATCGGATGGGCTCGCCAAGTAGGGCCAATTTTGCCTGCTCTAATTTTTACCAACATGTCATTAGTTCAAGTGACACTAGGCTTAAATCTCTTAAGCAAGGTCTCGGGGTTCAAGCTTTGTGGATGATAAAAATGTAGTTGGGAAAGGAGACCCACTCCCGACTAAGATTAGTCATTAGCAAAGTTGATGAATACTTTGCACCAATAACATGGTTACCAAAGAATATGTTTTTTGGTTTTCAAAGATTTGTACAAAAATTGTTAAAAATAACTTTGTTTTTTGTTTTCTTTGATTCGTGTACAAATCTTTGAAAACAAGAAATAAATTGAAAATAAAGTGTCAATTTTGTAATTAAAAAGTAAAAATAGAAAAAGAAATCAAAAGTCAAGGGATCCTAATTTTCTTTACTCTTTGATTAAAAAAATAAGAAAAAATATCGTATTGAATTATTTTTATATTTTTAATACAAAAATAAAAATAACTAAATAAATAGAAAAAATTATTATTTTAATTAATTTTCTTTATTAAGGATAAAAAAATATTTCATAAGTCCCACTTAAAAGTTAAAATTTTCTTTTCTATTTGCTTTTTTTTGTGTGTGTATAATGGTAGCAACAAAATTTAAACTTAAGACCTTGTGCATACTACCTAACCCGCTCCATTAGGCCAACTCTTGCAGGTTTTTCTTTTTGCTTTTTAATCACATAATAACATATTTTTCTTATTTTCATTTTACCTTTTTTTTAACACTAAGTGCAAGTTGATCCCTTATTAGGCCATGGGCCACCATAGCTTATTCTCAAGTACTCTAATTTGTTCTTTGTTTAACTGGTTTTGGCAAAAGAGGTTAAGAAAAGATTGACCATCTTTTCTCTTTTGAAGAGTGCCCATAAATATGAGCTTTAGGAAGAGGGGCGAGGGGTTTTAGAAAGGCTTAAATCATGAATATCGAAAAAAAGGTTAAAAATAAAAGTTTTTCTTGAAGAGAATCTATTATAATAAAAGTATAAAAGTTATTTATTATGTCAAAAAAATCTAACATTTAACTTATAAATCCAATATATAAGATAGAAAAAGTATTTCTTTAATAATTAAACATTGAGTCATGTCCAATTGTCCATAACATTTTTTAAGCAAATTCTACAAAATTTTAATTATCATTTGTTATTTACTATTTTTATCTCTCTTTCTTTTATCTGGAAAAAAAATCTCTTTCTTTTATATTTTTTATCAACAACTTTGACTTTTTCATGTAATTTTTATGTTTTTCTTATTCACTATATTTTTATTAATAACTTTGACATTTTTCACGTTGTAACTTTTATGCTTATCTTACACACTCACTATCTTTGTTCCTTTATTATCACATATGTAAATGTATATTATTTTTCTCTATGATCTTCTATTGCTCTTTCAATGGTATATTCACCCATAGGGGTGTAAAAAATCATTTCCTTTTCTCAAGAAACATTAACCTTAATATATAATTCAATTGACCTATATAACGTTGCATGTTCGTTAGGGACCGACATCCCAACATCATGTTAGAATTTTTACAACTGAAATTAACTTCATCAACAAAAATACAATCTACTATACACTTCTTGCAAAACAACATAACACACTTTCATTGGGACATGAATAGCTAATATATTAATGATCAGGACTCACAAAAGAACAAGAACGATGAAGGAAGTAAAGAATTTTGAGTAGCAAATATCATAACTTTTCACTTTGGCAAATTGGTAGAGGTTAAAGAGAGAGACTTAAAACATATAGAAGATAGTCAGATAAAACTTAAGTCGCCTCCACTGACAAGATCTCCAATTCAGCCCACCAGAGTGGAGAAAGTCTTGGGACTGCTTGCTCAGGTGACACACCAAGCACTTCCCTCAATTTGGAAGTCACGCCCCTCATTGTTGGTCTTAACTTTGGATCAGGTTGGATACAATCTTGGATTACCTCACAGATGACATCAAGTTCATTGTCCTTAAAAGACTGTAGGGTGGGATCAATCATATAGCTGATACTTCTCTTATCATTTAAGCACTCAGTAACCTAAAATGTTTATGAGAATTTATTTATTAAGCATACATATATGAATATGATATAACAACAAAGTCATTCACACAAAAAAAAATGATATAACACCAAAGTGGCACTTAAAACTAGAAGGAGCTATATTAATTTCCAAGAGAAACATGTTTCACACTTACCAAGTTCAAGGGGTTGCCTTGTTCTTCAGAGAAGGGCAATTTCCCTGAGATGATTTCAAGCAATAACATCCCAAAGTCATAGACATTGGTTTCAATACCGTCCTGGGATGACACCTCAAATTTCTTTGAATCACTTATTGTCTTAGCTGGTGACACAATATTTCTAAAAGTAACTTCTGCAATCTAAAAGAGCAATGGAACATAGACATGTGTTACTTAGTGGCTAACATATAATGATAGTAAACAAGAAGAGAGAAAAAAAATGAGTTTGTACCTTAGCAGCAAAATCATCCGTTAAAAAAATCATATTTGAAGTAAGGTTACCCTGAGGCACTGGTGGATTCAAATCATGGTGCATATACTGAAGACAATACGCAATGCCCATGATAATCCTTACCCTTTCACTCCAATCAAGACGTTCCATTTCCTTAACTGAAAATAAGAAGAAACAAAATGTACATAACATTTAGTTGCACGAACATAAATGAATTCGATTTGCTTTGAGCAAGGAAACAACTAAAACAAAGATTAATACCATGCAGATGCTCAAATAAAATTCCATTTGGAGCATACTCAAACACCAACATCCTTGTGAATGGTTCTTCTTCCTCACAATATCCAATAAGATTAATAAAGTTTTTATGGTTTATGCGGGAAAAAGTATCAATCTGAAGCACATAAGAAACAAAATTAGCAAAAAAAAAAGTTTGAGAATTGACCCCTCTTAAAGTTGCATTAGAATTGTTAATGCAATTCATTTCTTTTTATGGACTTGAGAAAGAGAAAACCTTTTTGCGGTAGTTCAGCTCCATGTTCTTAGACCAATCTTGGGAAGAAGTAATTAGAGTAGAAACAACAGCAATCTCAACTCCACTAGACAATGTTCCTTTGTAGACGATGCACCCTTCATAACTACTAAGAACAATATTGCTGAAATCCTCACAAGCTGTCTCTAATTCTGATCGATTCAACTTGGGGACCCCTACATTTCATGAGAAGACATTATAGTGTTGTCAACAAAATAAGCTAAAAATAATTTATTTTCTTGTCACATTGGAAATGGAAAGCCATTACACTTTAACCTTGACATCTACCAAAATCCCCACACATGCATGACATTTTTTGTAAGTCCTTAATTGAACTAATAACTCAAATAAGAGAGCTTAAACTTTAGTTATAGGTAAACACTACATATGGCATAATACAATTGGCCATACAAAAAAAAAAAAAATCAATCCTAAAATTGCTACTATTTAAATTATAAAGATTATGCTTGAACAAATTAAAGGGTAATCAGGCATACATATATAGAAGTACATTTATTTTCAAAATTTATGGAAAAAAAAAAACCAAACCAGATGATATGCAAAAGAAAGAGGGCATACTTATTCAATTATGAGTTCCACTTTGTTAAACTTAAATAAAATTTACAGTTTAATGTTAAAAGTTTTAGTTTGTATTCATTCATTGGAAAGAACATTACCTGTTATAAATGCTTTCTGTAATTGTCCACTTATTCCTGTTTTCCAAGGGCTTATTACTTTTACAGCTCGTTTTCGCCAAATGTATAAAAGAATTATGATAACAATGATTAACACAACAATAACAATACTAATTATATGCTTCCACAACTTTCCAGAAGCACCATTAGTTGCATGTTGTTGACTTGTTTGATTTCCATTGGAAGCATCGTGTGGAGAATCAGAAGGTGAATGCAAAGGTGTAGGTGACTGATTTTGTTTCTTATTGGCATCTAGAATTGCTGGGAAAGCTCCAGTACTAAGGGTAGTTGGAATAGAACTGAACTCTATAATTGGTCCACCATTAAAAGGTGCAGCTACAAGGTTACTGCTACTGGACTGAAGTAACTTACGACGTGCAGAATTCACAAGTTCTGGTATGTTTTGGGTAATCTCTGGCACATAAGAACCTACATTGCGCAAGACATGTTTTGAATGTCAATAAGAAGCATTTTCCATTGCTCAACAAGTCAAAATTTGAGAAGGCTCTCTACTCACTTGGCAGAAGGTCACAGTAATCCTCTTCCTGGCCGATGAAAGGCAGGCTTTTCTAACTTAAATCTACAAAGAAAAGCAAAATATTTAGTGAGTTGAACATACTGAAAGACCAAAATAAATGTGCATACTGAGGTTAAGATAGGGTCAAAAGTTATCTACATACAATGGAAATACAAAAGCATTGAGGCATTTCATAAGTGTTGCTTTAGTTAGAATAACCAATGCATTTGATTTGTTCCATTGTTTGAAGTTGCTCTGCCACACACTGCACATACCATCCATCAAAAGCAGATAAAGTTACAAATTAATAATTAATAATCATCTACAAACTTTGTTAACGATAAAAATGCAAGGAATTTACACAAGTATATTATCTAATGGAATAACGAGAGTGTCAAACAATTTGGTTCTGCAAAAGGGCAAGATTTATAAGAAACAATGTTTGTTGTCTCTCAGTGATTTCCCTTTGTATTATTGATACAGATGGAAGGAAAGCAATTTGAAAAGATGTTTACCAATGTCCAATTTTCCTATTGATGCAGGCAAATAAAGTTGTTAGAGGTGATGAACAATTTTCAACAAGAAGTGATTTCGAAGGAAATTTGAACTTTCCTCCATCTTGAGGATCACCACCTTCAATTTTATTGTCACAAAGCAACCTAGGGTAAAATAAAATTTCATTGAAGAAGACTAGAAACCTAATAAAACATACACACAAGATGTAGAGTTAACTTACAAATGTTTTAGTAATGACATCTTGCCAATTTCCTTTGGGATGCTTCCTGACAAGTTATTCTCCCTTAAATCCAATAACTCTAGCTTGGGTAAATCTCCAAGTTCTTTGGGAATGGTACCAAAAAAGTTATTCTTGCTTAACACACTATTTCAAAGAAACAAAGCAAGCTTATCCAAATCAGTAAAAATAGTAAAATACAGAGTTAGATATATTTTATTAGGTAATTAATATCAATATGGAGTGATATCATGTAAGGAATTAAACTAATCAAATAGAAAAACTTCATAATAATCTGTCCTACAAAACAAGTAACCCTTATGGACTTCATTTGTTTTCAGATTACACATCGTTATGACACTAATGTTATAAACTAATTTAGAATATCAAAATAACTTCCTTTTAATGGGGTTGAAAACTCAAAATATAGCTACCTAAATTTTAACTTGTTTGGAGGAGAGAAAAATGCTATACGCAGGCTTGAAAAATCACATAGAAGATTAAAGAGGAAAGATAAAATAGAATAAAGAAAAAAAAAAGCAATAAAATTTATTGTAACCAATCTTCACCAACCCAGTCTATTAGTTACGAAACTTTTTTTTTGTATGTATACAATGGTGGCAACAAGGTTAAAACTTAGGACCTTGTACAAATTACTCAAACTTTCCATCACTAGCTAGGTCAACCTTAGTGGGTTGTTAACTGTAAAACTGTTGCACTAAAAAGTAAGCATTCCAGTTTCGGATGCTAGGAAATGAAGACAAATCACGATTATGATCTAAGAAAATGATACAAGCTTTATAAAAACAAGCAAGTATCAAAATTTGGTAATTATAACTTAGTAGGTCATGCCAAAATCACCCTTTCATCATTTTGTTAAAGGGGCTACTAATATTGGCAATACATATTTTCTATTATAAACTAATCTTTTGTCAACCAAAGAAAAAAAATTAGTTTCTTGACATTAATGGTACTCAATGTAACCAAATTCATGGCAAAAAATAATATTCAATCTTTGTAAAGCATAGAAACACTACATGATAGTTTTAGTTTAAATGAAGGTGATAGGAAGGGCGTCACATGATAAAAAGAGAATCATAATGTGTTAGAACTATACATAATCAAACTTTAGGATAGAATTCCAAGTATGTTTCGTGCACATCAATATTATTATTTGAACTTTAGAAACAAGCCTCCATGTTAGATACATAAATAGTCCTCAAATTATGTCATACTCTTGTTAGATGATAACCAATCAGAGCATTGTTGGAGGACGCAGAGAGATGGATAGGAATTCAATAATGACTACGTTTTGAGACTCTTCTTCCCTTAATGACCCAACAACAATAAGATTTGTTTTGATATACAATGGAAAAAAATAAAAGAAAGAAAAACTCAAGAATTATAACAAAAAAAAAAAAAATACACGAAACAATGTGAAGATTCCTTACAGAGAATTTAGGTGACTAAGTTTCCCAAGCTCAGGAGCCAATGTCCCTTCCAAAGATAGCTCTTTTAACTCCCTACAAGAATAAAAATACATAAAATTCAAAATTGAATTTTGCAGCACAGTTCATCTTAATAGCAACTCTATTTAATTTAAACATTAAATAATAAAAGTTTATTTTGCTAAACAAAACTTTAAAAACAATACTTCATCACTAGAATTCTTGAAAAAAAAAGAAAAGAAAAACCAAAAGAACTTACAACATGTGCACTTTATCATCTACACAATGAACACCCACCCATTTGCAAGGGTCACAATCATTGGGATTCCAATTCACCAAAGCATTGTACGGATCAGAAGTTATTGTCGCTCGAAACTCTAACAAAGCTAGTCCTAAATTTTCCATTTCGGATGAAACCAACGAAATAAAATCAAGATACAAGGAAATGCATGCTTCCATATGAATGGAAAGTTAAAAAAGCAATCTAAGAAAATCACCTTCACCATTAAGGGACCAACACTCTCGAATTCCACTCACAGAGATCAAGCAAATAAAAATTCTTAGACAAAATCCAAATGTGTTCCATCTCATTTCCATTTCTTTGTGAAGCCAATGCCAAAATATGTTTGAGGAAGTATCTATATTCCTTGATAGCTAGGATGCTATATGATATAATATTCAAAATTGCCAGGTTTTTGCTATACAGAGAAACCTTTCAATCTATTGGGATGAAGCAAATGAAACTCACTAACTAGGCAAAACTTACATTACAATGGAAAACATGAAAATTGAAGGTTTAGGTTTGAATATCAGATCAGGATCCTTCATTTCTTTTGTATTGTTATCTTTTTGTTACAAGCTTCTGCTCAACAAAGACATAATCGACTCAACTCAATATTTCTTCTCAATTATCCTCAGCAATTGGTGAAGCTGAAAGAAATTCTATCCATTAGAAAAATTAACAAAATGAATGGATTTCAACAAGATTGACATATTTAAGAACTAGCCAACATCATAACAATAAAAAAAAATGGAATAATGATACCAACAAGAAAGATTTTTGGTGTCAACATGAACAATAAAAAAGCAAAATAATGGGTGTGGGTGTGGGTGTGGAGAGGAAAGCATCAATTAAGCATTGATAGAGAGAGTGAATTACCATGCAGAAAAGACAAAAAGGTGCAAGAAAAGAACTCTCCTTCTTGCAGTTATTTGCTTGTGCATGGGAAGGAAATGCAATGTTGGTTAAGAGGGGGTGATAGGTAGGGGCAAATTGAGACACAGGTAAAAAGGCAGCAAAAGTTCAAAACAAATAAAATTCAAATCCTTATTTTGTTTTCCTTTTTTTTCATCGATGCTCCTCTATTGCTGCCTTTTTCAGGATGATCTCAGAGGACCCTCTCTTCGACCATCTTCATCATAAAACACTTTCTTCTCTCTCTCTCTCTCTCTCTCTCTCTCTTTTCCTGATGTTAAATTTTTCTTTGTTTCTCTGTCTTGTTTCTCAACTTCTCTCTCTTTCCCCTTGCCTCTCTCTCATTATCGCACCACCAGCTTGCCACCCAAAATTTTTTGTTTGTTTTGGCCTTTTTTTCTCCCAATTATTATTATTATTATTATGTTTCTAAAATTCTCTTCGAGAAGTTGTAGGCCCCGTTGGCCCCCACTTCCAACAAAGTAGGACACGTTTTTATTTTGTTATTAGGTAAGTCTACCATGGTTTATGGCTTCCAACATCCATTGCTTATATTGCAACTTCTAACTATTTTTTGTTAAGCTTAGGTAAGATTGCGTATGTGATTCCTACACAACCATGCCGCTAACTTTCTTTTGTGTCCAAAGTAACATTTTCTGACACAGTAATACTTAGGATTTTGATATTGAAAAAATGTTTATCTAAATAATCATTGCAAAAAAAACATTTATTAACAAATCAAAATGCTAAATATTAAAGATTGTTTTGTAAATACAACATTTGTTTAACATATATTAAATTATTAGAAGAAATATTATAAATTTACAATAAAAATATCAATACTTCATGTTTTATATATATATATATATATATAGGGTCAAGATCCGTTGACATCAGGTGTCAAAGTTAGTCAAATTACACCTTCAATAACTTTTTGTAGAGTGCAAATTTAACCAATCCAATCATTGAATTTGATGTCTTATTAATTAGATTAAGTATACAAAATTTCATACAATTCTAAAATTATTTAGCAGTTCATCGCATTACTTTATTTTAACGTACAATATGATATTAAAATATAAGTAAATATTCGATATTAGATAACGTATCTAGAAAAGTACAAATGATGTGAAATTTGATATACATGATCATGAAGATAATATCACACAATTCAACGGTTGGATTAGTTAAATCTGCATTCTACAAAAAGTTATTGAAAGTGTAATTTGACTAACTTTGACACCTGGTGTCAACGGATCCTGACCTATATATATATACATATATATATATATATATTAAATTTATATGAATAAAAATATTTTATTATTATAATATTGTGTATTATTAATGTAATTTACAATATTTATATTAATAATTTATTTTTTATTAAATAAAAAATAGCAACAAAAATTAATTATCAAACTATAAATACATATCATTTTTAATTATAATAAATAAAATATTAATTTTACCAATTATTTTCTTTGATAGTTAACTAAATTAGTAAAATATATTTACATTAGCATAATCATACTACTTATTTTATTTTTCATGGCAATAATTTGTAAATTGTTGGCTAATCAATGCTTTTAAAGCCATTAGTGCATGAAGTTGCATACCATGATGTGTAGTCTTCATCTTACAATATTTGAGGAGTCAATTAAAAATGTCATATCAATTATGATTAATGTGCTTTAACTCCGAGGATGACCGGAAATTTAGAACTCAACATGTGGAAATTTTTTGGATTGACTACTTTGTTACATTTTTGTATGGCTAAAATGTGTGTAACATGGGTGGTCGGTAGCACTAGGCATTGGTCAATTTTGGTTAGATTCAGGTTCAAAAAACCTAATTCGAACCAAACCACATGCTTTAACTTTTGGCTCAATTTCAATTGAATGGGCCTCAGTTTAGGCAAGTCACAAGCCAATTGGGTAGGTACAAACAGTTTGGGTCAATAGCTGGGTCAGTATCTCCTTTTTAGCCTTATTAAATTTCTAATTAATATTTTTTTTGCTTTATTAATCTTTTGTCCAATTGTTTAGTTTTTTGTGCCCTATAAAATTTTGTCCATTTTTTTTTTTGACAATTTTAAAATTTTGAAAACTAAATGAACAATGGTTCTAACATTGAGCCATTTAAGATTTGGCTTATAAGGGCCCAAAGACCAAGTTATAACCATATTTTAATTAATTGTAAATTTAAATTCTCCATTTAGATTGATAATTTTTTTTAAAATTTTTTTAACTTAACTTATTCATTCAAAATACATTCAGCATAAATTAAATACTAGACTGAGAAACAAGTTTAGGACAAGAATATGTTCTCTATAAATATCCACTTTAGCATGTCTTTCTCTTGTCCAAAATCCCCACTAAACCTACCAAAGTAAAAAAAAGATTCATAAGGGATTTTATTAAATTTGCTTATCATTAACTGACGCATTAGTCTCTTATAATGCAATTACTCATTTTTAAGTAGAACAATATTCATTATAGGCAGCTGATATGGATACAAAAAGAAACACTTGATCACTTGATCATTATAATCAAATTTCCTAAAAAATGTCTAATTAATATATTACACAAATTAATTAATCATAACCAAAAAGGGAAATGCCTATTTAAAAGTTTTTTTTTTTACTTTTTACGTAACAATTGAAATGGTCGTAAAAAATGATTTGTGTAAATATTATAAACCATAAAATCTTATACTAAAATTATTTCACTTTTTAAAGGCATAATTTAGATATATAATTAGAATAAAAAGAAGCACTTCTTTAGTGGTGGTTTATAGTTTAAACAATTTGCCATCAACATAAATAATATACACTAGAAGGAAGAAGCATACTTAATAACTCTTAAAAAGGAAGAAGTATCCTTTATAACACTTAATAAGGTTTCTTTAATAATTTAAACAAGAGTGAATTATATTGGCACCTTCTAAGATTTTTTGAGATTGCAGATAATTCTATTTTTTTTTAACATTTATAATAACCTCCCTTGTAGGAATACACAGTGTAATGTTTTTCAAATAATAAAGGAAGGTTAATGTAATGTATAAGGGATGTTAGTGTAATGTTTATCAAACAATTAAGAGAATTAATGTAACAGTAAAAAAAGGAGGAGTATCAAGCGAAATTTGACGAAACCTTAGGGGTGTCAGTGTAATTTACTCTCCAAACAATGATGCATATATGTGTTATAAGGAAGAAGTATACTTAATAAGCTTTTCTTAATGGTTCTTGCATTTGACTCACCTTCTAAAGAAACTAAAATAGTAATTTATCTCATTCAATAACATTAAGAGGCAAAGAAAAGGTAGAGTGGTAGATTACTCTCCAGCACAAGCACAAGTAAAAAATTGAGCATCTCACATATGCATACCACACCCTTTTTATAGCATATCATTCATTAATGACCCTTAATGACATTGTCATTGCTTTAGCTATACTTAGAAGTTTATACAAGAATTAAAAAAAGGAAAATAGCATAATGTAATAACAGGTCGAAATTAATAAAACAATCTTTGAATGTTTATCTATAAAGATAGCAAAATGTAATACCACGCCAAAATAGCATGTTAGTCTGTATTCTAGTAAAAGTAACCAAGAACTTGGCCACTTACATACCTTTTAATGGCCTTTCCATGATCCAAAACACCATTAAGAGTTATAATCACACGATATAGCCCCACTACACACAGAGAAAGAATGTCACATTTATCCTTTTCCCTTGATTTCTTTTCTCTTTTGTTCTTGAAACACAAATTATAACAACTAGCATATGATGAAATAATTTAAAAGAATAATTTAAATAATACAAACTCCAATTCTACAACAACTTACAAAAAAAATATAAATCAAAATTGTAGATTGAGAATAAACAATGGACCAAGTTAAAAGAATCCACCAATTAAAATCACAAACTCCTCATGCAAGGTTAGATACTCGAATTATTAAGGATAGAAAACTTTAAATACCTATATTTACACAAATATCATCATCAACTTTGATTATTTAAGCAGTGACCAGTGACAAAATGAGAGAAAGAGCATAGGGTAAGACAAATAACATCATTACCAACCATATGAAATATCCATTCTTCTTATCAGTGTTATCAACACCAAACCGGTTACAAACTTGGTTAAGATACCGAGTTAGTTAGTCACTAGTTGAACGAGTGAGTCACTGGTTGAACCACATGAATCGGTATATATTAAATATATAAATTTTATACATAAAACATTGTATATAAATTAAATTTTTCGTATATATTATCAAGTGCATCCTTGAATGTGGTGGTTGATTTTGTTTTAGGCATGCTAGAGACCAGGGATCAAATCCCTTCCTATGCGCAAGTTTTGACTTCAAATTGAAAATTTGTAATGCTTAACTTCAAATTTTAGGATTAAAAATTATTGCCTCCTGCCTTCCAAACAAGCCTTGTGATTGGAAAGCTTGGCAGTGTCCTACGCAATTGGAGAGCCTATAAGTCTCAACTCTTATTTGAAAGCATGAGTTTGTGACCAGTTAGCAACTCTAAAAGGGCCGAGTCGCCAGTTCTCTCTGGTTCAATGCCTAGTTGCATGATTTAAGACAAGTGAAATGCACTTCCAACCTAAAAAGTAGACTAAATTGGTTATAAGTTTAATTTTTTATTAAACTGGTCGAACTAGCCGGTCCAATATAAGTTTAATAACTATGCCTTTTATCTTTGTCTAGGATCCCCTTGATGTGACACGAGGTGAAAAAAGAAAAAAAAAAGTTCAATTTACAATTCATTCAATGTAAATATGACTAAAAGGATGAACCACAATAGAATAACTAATTATATGGCATTTGCACACACAAAAATAAAGATAATATAAGACTAAATTATCAATCAACTTAAGAGATAAAAGATGCATACAGATTCATAAAAAACATCAGGCTATTAAATGCAATATTGTTTTCTTGTTCAGTACATAGCTTTAAAGACAAACCATCCATTTGTTTATTCAAGCTATCAAGAGCTTTTAAACTTGTTGACAGTTTATTTTCCAATGTCTCTTTATCTTTCTTGTCTATATCAGTAATAAAACCCAATTGAATAGTTAAAGGAAAAAATAAAACAAAGAAAAATAAATAGAAAATAAAGGAAATTGAATATTCATACCATCCTAAACTAGACTAACCAAGTGTTGTAAAAGTCTCCACAAAAAACTCTTATTATAAAGACAAATTAGACCATTCAAAATATTGAACCTAAATAGTGACATATAATGTAACATCCCGGGCGCTGACGAGGGCGGGAAGTGATCGCCGGTGCAAAAGAGATGGGGCACGGACAATGAGCAGCTCCTAGCAGGCTTCCAACGGGAGGGGTACATGAATGAATCGAATACACACCCGAACGAGAGGGATCCAGAGGCTGTGCAGGTGTGAGACTGTACAGTTGAGGATTGCTTAAAGGAATTAATAAGTGCTACCTATACCAACAAGATGCATCTACTTTTTGGTAGCCCATCACTTAAGAACTCCATAGTTAAGCGTGCTTGACTTGGAGCAATTTAGGGATGGGTGACCTACTGGGAAGTTTCCCGGGAAGTGTGTGAGTGAGGACAAAGCACGTTGAAAAGTCTTGTGTTAGTTTGTGGGAACAGTCACTCATCCTGAAAGTGGCCAGGTGTTACATATAACACATAAATAAAAAAGAAATATTAATTATAAACCATTGATATTGATGTAGGAAAAAACTAATCCAAAATGCTATTAATAAATACATAACAAAATTTGAAACATCAAGAACTTTCATAAGTACTTTTCAACTGTTATACATTCCGGCTACATGAAAAGGCACCGACGTTGAAAGCCTCATCAATTTGAACCATACTCTCGGATAAGCTCTCCACCTTCAAATCCGCAATTTGGACAAAGTCTTCGTCATGACGACGGGCATGGCAAATTTTTGTGGTAGCATGTCCATCGTCAGTCGAAGGAAAGGTTGTGTTCAACCACAAACGATGGCAATTTTGGTTGAAAGTTAGGTGAGGAAAAAGTTTGGGAACAAGAAATTGTTGTTGTGTATACAGATCTGAGGCAATGAATGAATGATCTGACTTAGAAGAGATTAAAGGAAAAAAAATGAAAGGATCAAATCAAGCCAATGATTAGGGATGTAAAAAGGAGAAGGAATGCGAACTGCTTTAGGGTAAGAATGAGAAGGAACAAGAAAGAGACACATAGAAGTTGGGCAATACTAGGTTAAAATGAAAGCAACACACTTAAGGAATCTTTTTATGTGTAAGGTTTTATAACACATGTATACTAAATCGGGTTCAGGTACCAAATGGGTTAAAAAGAATCAAAAATTGAACTGACCCAATAAAACCAAATGAAGTTGTTTCCTCTACTTATTGACCCGTTGACCCATTTTAAACCATCTATTTCACTCAATTTGGACTCAAGTTCTGTTAGTTTTGGACTGGGATGACATTCTTGCTCACTTTTAGTGGGAGGAATTTAACAAATTTTCACAAATATGTTAACAAATGTGTGAAATATTTATTTCAGTTATAACGTTATTACACAAAAGTACGATCTTGTAATGGTAAATAAGACTAAAAAATATATGGATCTAATGTCCAAAGCACAACAAGCACCCCCATGTTACTAGGCATGTGAAAGATAATAATTTAAGTTAAATAATAATTAGTGATTATTATTTTAAACATTTTAAAAATTAATAGATTAATCAACATTTAATGATATTTATCATTAAAAGTTAATAAGACTATTTAAATTTTGAATTAGCATGATAAAATATGTTTTCATTATTTTTTAATTCACTTTTTAACTTTGCACATACTCACTTGAATGTCATAGTCCTTACAAGTGAACCTTCCACTTTTGCTGATATAAGAAGACCGTGATCGAAGATCACCATCAAAATTCCTTGTTGTAATATTGTACGTACGTGATCACTCCTAAGGTACAAGAAAAACATCGGTGTCGTATGTGGGAATGATTCTATATTCTTGATCATTCTCGATCATCACTCTTCTTATTTTTGCTCATCAAATGATTCAACCTCATCCTTGTCAGGTCTAAGACGATCCATCTCTTAGTTATAATGATAATAAACAAAGCATAAGACGATTGAATTTTGATCAAGATTACTGATCCTTCTGTGTACTACATATTGTCCTATACAATTTGTCTTAAGGAAAACTAACTTGGTACATCTAAATCGCTTCGTCTATCAAGTACTCACAAGATTCATTTATCACAAGCTATCATCTGATAGGAAGACTTTAAGACCTTAAGGCATTACAAAGAATATGAGTTAAATAGCATATATAAGAAGCTCAAGTCTTTGTCTTAGTTAAAAAAATACAAAAAGGGAGAGTTTACAAACTTTCATATCTCAAAGAACATGACTAGCATCAAAGCAAAGTTGCAAGACAACATTACAAATAAAGCCAGCAGATAAAGAGCATAGGCATGGAAACTTGTACAAGCTATGAAGACATAGTACAAAAGCAAAAGATAAGTCATGCACTTTATCAAAATATCTTTGTCAAAGTGGGAAAAGCATTTAATGCACATTTAATATGCCTCAACATTCAAAATTGACAAAGAAAGGAGTAGCTCTTAACATTTATGTTCAACATTGTCTATGAAAGCCTAAAGAGTCAACAATCTATAAAGATCTTGCAATTGCATTTATTAAGTCATATTTATTTGCAATCATTCAAAAGAACATTCTATATAAATCTTGTAAATACTTTATATGGATTTAAATTATCATTTATTGTACCAAAGCATTATAAGATGATAGTTTAAGATTACATTTTTCCTTACAAACTTTGGAGTTTGTTGAGCCTAAATAAGCTTATTGAAAGAATACCTGGGTGTAGTGCCTAAAGAAACAAGTGTTAAAAAAATATTTGGGTTGATTACTTGAAGAATAAAGGTATTAAAGAATATTTATAATAGTAAGAAACACAATTCCTATAAATATATGTTTAGTGAAGATCTTAGTTGTTGCCAAGGACTAAACGTAGCTCGGGAAGTTAAAAAAATGTTTGTGTTCTTAATAAATACATTTTTGAGAAAATTGTAGCTCACTCATGGGATGATACTGTTGGATTATTTTATAGAAGTTGGGAGATTTATAAACTTGTTTTGTTTAAATGTTTAGAAAAGGTTTTTCAAAAGATTTACAGGTGGTTTTTGAAGAAACACAATTCAATCCCTTTTTTTTATTTTTCCTTGTGTTTTACACACCTTAACTACTTGTGCTTCACCTTCAAGCATAGCTTTTTGGCACATCAAAGGTGGATATAAGGAAAAGCATTACTCACAATTGACAGTAGGGATAATACTAACTCATCTCTCCACCAACGACAAATAAGGGCCTTTAGAGTCCATCAAGTAGCAAACAACTAAGATCCTCCATTTTTTCCAATGGTCTTGTACTCGAGCAGTGAGTAGCTTGTTGACTTGACTTGAGAGCAAGCATACTCATCAAGAATCAAAACCAAAGAATTTAGCTCCTGAAAGCCTAATAAGGTAAAATCTCAGACAAGATTCCCTTAGGAAACTCAAACCCTACTCCCTTGCCACCAAAGTCATTGATCACGTGCCTTTCACGTTGGGATTGACATCAAGAACAATGGGACATCCTTCAAGGATCATCCTACCATTCATATTAAGCTCCTTTACACCAATCTTGATCTCTTTAGGTGTCTTTGCCACCACAACATCAACCAGACATCATTTGTGTCAACAATGATGAAGTTATCACAACTAGTTAGCCTTTATCGGAGCAAATCATGTTCGCAATTCCCAAAAAATTAGAGCAATTACATGTGATTAAGAAATACAACACCACTGGTGACCTTTACAGACACTTAGATGTCTTTGAGTGCTTATTCTCTTACAGGGGCTAAGGGGCCAACGTTATGCAAGGCATTCCCTTTAACTTTGGAAAAAAAATACATTCAAATGGTTGCAATCACTATCATTGATGTCCATCAACAAGGACGATTCACCACTCATTTTTCCATGTGGAGAGCTTAGCCAACATTCAAGGCAATTCCCATGGATACATGATAGAATCCAAATAAGCCTCTTAGAGATTATATCACTATATTCCCAAAAGGTTAGTGCATATACAAACCCTACTTCCTAACATCAAGCTCCACATTATCAAGGATGAGCTATTGCCAAGAGCAATATTCTATAACTTGCTTGCCAAGAGGAAGGTGAGATGCATGGATGAGTTCCTTGTGCGCTTTGCAAAATTTGTCTACCTATAATATGAGATGGTTGGCTAGCACAAAACAAGAAAGTTGACACATTTAAAGGCAAAAGGAGTCACCAAAGTAACAAGAGCATACCTTTTTTAGACAAATACAAAGACTACACCACTTTTGACCTCGTGTTCTCACATCCTTAATGAGGTTTACTACATTGAGTTTCAAGAGGCTAACATTAAACGTTGATGCCCCATTAAGAAGAATTCTGGCACTGTTTGATTGAAGTGTTATCACTTCCAATGATCTCTAAGATATACGACAAATGAGTGTGTCTAGGCTGAAGGATGCCATTGGGGAACTAATACATTGGAAAAATCTCTCATGGTTCATAAAGGGATCAAGTTCTTATGACGAAAATTGTTATATTTGTCGATGCAACAACCCAAGGCACTAGCGATGTTGTAGTTGTAGTAGAACTTTGAGGTTAATAAGACATTGAAGGGAGGTTTTTAGCTCTCTTTTTCCTCGCTTTGAGCATAGAAGGTAGGAAGAAAATAAATACTCATAAAGGTCAATTGAAAGTAAAAGAAAAAAAAAGTTGCATGGCCATGCTTTTCAGTAAGGGCACAAACTTTCACTAGACTTTTATATGGCAATTTTCAAATTTCAATTAATGTTTAGAAAAATAAGAAACTACAATTTTGGATAATTAATCAAAGAAAAAACCATTGACTTAATTTAATATAAAAACTTACGCCTATCACAAGATGAAAAGGATATGTGGTTACATGAAAAATGAAAGTATGAATATTTTGTTATAAAAAACAAAGACTTTATAACAGACTTTACTTTAGTAATCATTGTATTTTGAAAGGAATTGGCTCTCAATAATCACTTAAGAGACGTTCTTAATATATATAAAAAAGGAAATTCAAATTTAAATTTATAATATAAAAGTAAACATAGAAAGGAAAATGATTTGAAAAAAATAAAGGCTAAACCATATTTAATGGTAGTCTAATTGAAATTTTTCTAAAAGATGTAAAAATACCCTTAGGGATATATAAGAGTGAAATCATGCCAAGAATGCAAATTATTATTGAGTGTGTGTGTGCATGCGTGCGTGAGTGTGTGTGTGTGTGTCTGTATCAGCTTTTATCTTAACATTGGTATGGAATATTTATCAATTTTATAGATGATTAATTTCCATCGGGTAACCACCTTTAGTGAATTGTATGAAATTTTGTATACTTTATTTAATTCATAAGAACATTAAATTCAACGGTTAAATCGATTAAATTTGTTTTTTACAAAAAGTTATTAATATGTATAATTTGACTAACTTTAACACCTGGTGTCAACGGATCTTGACTCATATATAAATATATTATAAACCGTAAGATTCATATGTATTAACGACTTATATTTGGTGTAAGTCTTTGGACTTACACCTAAGGTCAATGGATTCATTGATACTAGGAGTCTAAGTTAGTTAAATTACACCTTCAATAACTTTTGTAAAATGAAAATTTAATTAATCCAACCATTGAATTATGTTATATTATCTTCATAATCATGTACATCAAATTTCACATAGATATGTTATCTAACTAGTGAATATTTACATATATTTTAATATTATATTATATATTGAAATAAACTGATGTGACAAACTACTAAATAATTTTTGAATTGTATGAAATTTTATATATTTAATATAATTAATAAGAATATCAAATTCAACGGTTGGATTGCTTAAATATGTATTTTACAAAAATTTATTGAAGGTGTAATTTGACTAACATTGACACTAGTCGTTAATAAAGGATAATCTTGTGGTTTGTAGTACCTTCATATATATAGTAACTTCAACATATTTTGTGACTATCATTCAGTTAAATTTAGTCAATCAATTAAATCATTTGATTTGATTTAATTGATTCTTTAATTAATTTAATTTTTTGTTTTAATTATTTATGAAAATTATTAATAGGTTAATTTTTTACAATTTTTTATAATAAATACTAAAAAATATATAATTACCTTAAATTTGACATGTTTTATTGTAATTAATTAATTAATTAATAATTTAAATTAATTAATTAAATTATTTGAGTTAATTAATTATTTTTTTGCAATAATTATTTACATAATTATCTAATTTAAAATAATAATTACTATAGTAATATTTAATTAAGTAAATCATTATAATTAGTTAAGTAAATCAGTATGAAATAGTTGATGTAATGATTTACTTAACAAATACTATTTTAAATTTTATAATTAAAATTATAAATTATTATAATTGCAACATTAAATTTAAAATAATATTTATTTTTTTGGTGCTAAAATAATAATATTTAAATTTAATATTATATACAAATATTATGATTTAATTAATTATTTGATAAGTAAATCATTACATCAATTATTTCGTAGTGATTTTCTTAGCTAAATATTACTATACTAATTATTATTTTAAATTTATTATTTTATTAGTTGTTTATTTGCATATATAATTGTTGAAAAAAATTAATCAATTGAATAATTAATTAACTCAAATGATTTAATTAATTAATTTAAATTAAATAACCAATTAGTTGATTATAATAAAACATGTCAAAATTAATGTAATTGTATATATTTTACTATTCATTGCGGGAAATTAAAAAAAAAATTCAATAATTTTTATTAATAATTAAAACAGAAAGTTAAATCAATGAAATAATTAATTAAATCAAATCAAAAGATTTAATTAATTGATTAAAGTTAACTAATTAATTGTCACAAAATTTGTTGATGTTACTATATATATTAATATATTATAAACCACAAAATTAACCTGTATTAACAGATACCCACACACCCACACCCACCGTAAATGTATTTTAAGATACATTATAGTTATAGTTTGTTAATATTCTAACTAAAAAATAAGTGCGTGTAAATTAGCAAAATTAAAATAATCCTAAACCTACAAACAGAACATAACAGCATACTCAAATTGCGAGAAAGGATTTTCTAGAGTACACATACTTAATGATAATGTCATATATTACGCCCAAGGTAACAACAAAGATGAGTTGGTCTGGTGGAGGACTCAAGAGTGTCAGTGCAACCAATCTAGCATCTTGGGTAAATGACGAATAAGTCAATAGATGGAGATGTATTTCCAAGGACACAAAGTAGATGCCCAAAGTGTTACATGATGAATTTTTTTTTTGTTTTGATAGTGAAACATAAACATATGATGAAATCTTTGATACTAATTATAAATAATAAAATTGGAACGATAAACTAAAAGTCCAATCGCCATCGATTGTGCACAAGACAAAAAGTACTCTTATTCTCGTCATCTGTTCTTCTTAAAGCAATAGCCAATGGATACGTCACAGAATAAACAACTTATCTTGTACTTTGAATTCTACTAAAAATAATATGCCCTTACACTAAGATATATAAACTTTCCTCCATTATAAAATAATAATAAAAAAAAGAAAAACAACAAATCATCGCATTGGTTAATAACATTATAACAACGAAAGGTTGGAGTGATGCATGAATTATTTAGGTGACAAAATTTAGTTACTATGAAAAATAAAAATAATGAATATTGATTATTGGAACTTATTTGAATAATTAATATTAAAAAGTAAGTATATATGACTTTTTTAAAGAGGCATATGATTATTAACTAATTTTTAATATTTTAATTACTTATATATAATTGTATGATTAAGATTCATTGTTTTATATTTTTAAAGTTAAAATAATTCTTATTATATATGCCCTTAAGTGATACTTTCTTAAATTTATTGATTAAGAGACTTATATAGTGTTAGAAATTAAAATGTGAGAAAATACATGTAGGAACTTATGTGTGACTTGGTCTCATACTATATACCGGAGGAATAAAATTTTTAACATGCTAACCTTCACAATTGTTTCATTAAAAAGTGTTACTTACGCAGCAAAAGACAAACTAATCTTGACAATCACTTCGTTAGTGGTATTTTTCAACCCTCATTATTGCGTCCCAGTACATCAGTCCTCGTGCTAATTTCGGCTCTGTTCATGAACCTGCGACATAAAATGGCCAGACATGTTCAGTTCATGAACCAAATTCTAATAGTGGCAAATTGGCAATAATCATTTTCGATACTGTAAACTGACAAAAGCTAATGACAATCTTTCTTATTATAAATATATTTTCTTTTAAAAAGTAATCAATTAAAAATTTATAAAAGACAATTTTTTTTAGAAAAATAAATAACCTAAATATATAGGCGCACTAATTATTCGAAAATATTAAAAATTAAAGAGCATGGCAGATCTGCCACTGCTAACCAATTTGTACGATGAAATAACCAAATCACATTATTTAAATGACAAATGAGGTAGACAGGATGGGAAGTGTTTACTCATCATCTAACCTTAATTTTGAATCAGGTTTTCTTTAAATCTAAGTTGATCCTAAATTCCAAAAAAATTTGATAATGAATTAGAATCTAATTAAGACTAAATCTAAATATAATGAGATCAGGTTGGCTCGAAATGCCACTTGGATAATATTATAAAATGATTTAAATTGTCCTAATTTGTCCAACTAATCAATTCAAACTAGCTTTGAATTTATTTATTTTGGTTGTATAATGACAACAAGATTTGAACCTAAGACTTTGTGCAAACTATCTCAACAATAACAACAACTAATTTTGATATAATACATCTTATGTGACAAATGTTAACTTTATATTTAGCAAGTTTACTATATAAAATGCAGTAGTATTTCAAATATAAAGATATATAAAAGTTTATTGTTAAGGACATGGTCAAAATCTAGTTATAATATCAACTAATAGTTGACCTCTCATTCTTGTACAAGTAGTTCTACTTGAACTAAATCTATGGTCGATGTTTGACCACTTATGTCAATTTTAATTAATCACTTTCATAAATCTTTGACACTAACATGAACCTTAAGTCTTGCCATTGCCTGGCATAGCATGAACTATTTGCTAACCACTGACGCTTAGTTTGGGGCTCTTGGATAGGAGACAAGTGGTTGATATTGTATTTCCAACCAAACATACCACCTCCATTTGCTTATATATACACCATCAGACCTTTTTTTTTCCTAAGTACTTTTTATCCACATTTAGATATTATTACTCTA
The DNA here is from genome assembly GCA_004329165.1 of Spatholobus suberectus. Taxonomy (NCBI): domain Eukaryota; kingdom Viridiplantae; phylum Streptophyta; class Magnoliopsida; order Fabales; family Fabaceae; genus Spatholobus; species Spatholobus suberectus. The sequence goes on along the minus strand of CM014729.1, from coordinate 12,896,272 downwards.
CTGGTCATTTACTTGGGCATTAATATCTCTACAAGTGGCCACCACCTTCGCGTACCATTGTGACATTTGGATCGCATCAACCTAAAGCACCCATTGTCAACCTTAGAGATAGTCCACGTAAACACAAAGTTGAACATTGGCGCCATCTATAGAAAATAATCACTTTCCCTAACATCTCTCTCATTAATTAACATGGTGAACATATGTTAACGTGCCACCAACAAGGAATTGAACCCAAATGACAATTGTGACAATGGAACAACCTAATACTTATAATAATGGTGAGAAAAGGCTTATAGGGTACTCACTCTATAATGGAAATGAGAAGACAAAGATCACCTACTCGAAAGCAACCTCCACCCCGACTCATCCTTGGTGATGAATGGCAATAACTTATGAAGCTTCTCAAGTAGCAAGTCAATCTTATACAACAATAGTTCAAGAATGTTAAAGCATTCCTTGTGTCAATGATTAACTAAACCTTTTAAAAGCAACTTTGTTTAGGTACATTAGGAAAGAAAAATAAAAAGGTGAACAAGCTAATCATGAGGAAATTGAACACCCATTACATCGCTTGGAGGGAAGGAAAATGTACAGGACGAGAGAATTCTAGAGACAAACCCAAAGTCTTAAGATGCACCCTTCTTGGCTAAAAAATCAACACAAAAATTTTCTTCTTTAAGAATGTGGTGAAGTTGCACAACCCAATCTAGATAAAGGCAGTCTTGTATTTTCCTAATGAGTGTCGCATACTTGTGAAAAGTGTTGGAGTGATTAATTAGTGAAATAACATCAACGAAATCACATTAGACAACTACCTTCGCAGAACCTAAATTCCACACAGATTATAAGCCTTTAAACATAGCCATAAGCTCAGTATAAGTGATATCATGCTAGCTAATGAAAATGGCAAAGCCGAGGATCCATTACCCGAGGTTGTCTCGAATAATGCCTCCAAAACTAGCATGCTTAGGATCACCCAAAAAATTCTCATCCACATTCAAAGCAACAAAATCGTAGCTTGAGGAAGACTACAAAACCAATTGAGAAGAGCACACAAGCCTACTAAAAGGAAAGGATGAGTAACTAATATCATGCATAAGTACATATATAGAACAGAGAACATATCCTGTGTTGAAAATCTTATTGTGAAATAACACCTTACACCTTAATTTCCAAATAATCCACAGGTGTAAACGACCCTCTGTCGCTACAGTATTCCATACAATCTCATACATTCGTAAAATATTCAATAATAAGTAATCAACATGCTATATAAAATATACGTATAAGACATTACAAAATACAATATACGGGCCTAAAATGCAAAACTACAGGAGACATAAAAAACAAAACTCCCTACAACTAGTCAACTATACAATACATGACAAAAAGAAAACTAAAAGGATCTCTTCAAAAGATCCACCCACAAAGGCCTTCAAAACTCTAACTGGAAACCTTCATAATCAGCTGTGAGAAGTCGGATCTGCTAAAGCCTCTCCCACTGCTCCCACGTCAAAATGACGTGATCATCACAGTCATAGCAACACATATAACCATACCTATAACAAAAGCAACCATGACAACACAAAACAGAACAACAAGGTAAGGGTAAGCTTACATAATAAATAAACACATAATAGACATGGTTTATTTAATAAAACCCTCCACGTAAAGCAAATATGAAATCAAAATTACAAAAGAATGAGTTTCTACAAAATCACTACACACATACCATACTTTCAACATCAACATGTCAATGCATGAATGACATGACTCTCAAGAAATTTATTATAATTTGGGTGATCAGCTAGGTCTTATCCCTTACCATGGCCTTCCAAGCACCATTCAGGGATTGTCAAAACTCTGATCAATGGATAAGCTTATGGTTGTCAGAATAAGTGAATGTGGGTGGTGGCATACTGCGACACAAGACCTGCACTGCCTTAGCCCCCTGCGGGATTTACCCATCCACTTATCCCCTAGGCCTATCTTTTAGACCCCACTTCTTATCCAGACACCAAACTGGAGGCTCGACTGAGCCGCAGCTCCGTTCACCCCTAACTTCCATGCTTGCCCGCATACGACATAAGGCCCATACAACCTCAGCCAACAACATATGCATGCAAATGCATGACTCACCACAGTAACTCAAACACAATCATTCATCAATATCCATACATAGATATGTACCAACATAATACCACGTGGCCTACTCAGCACCACCTGTGGTCCAACAGTCATTACCAACTCCATGCAGGCCCAATCTAGCCTCTTGCATGGTCAACAAATAAGATATCTAATTAACAAACCATACAGGCAGACTATATTCAACAGACCCTACAGTCAGACTATACCCAATCAGACGATATAGTCAGACTATATCTAATCAGACGATATAGTCAGACTATATCCAATTAGACCATACAGTCAGACTATACCCAATCAGACCATACAGTCAGACTATACCCAATCAGACGATACAGTCAGACTATATCCAATCAAGAACAATTATCACAAAACAATCTTAATCACTCCTATTTCATTTCTAACCAATTATACAACAACTTTATTTGTCAATCATCATCAGACCTCAAAATCCCTTTCCAAAACCTAGTCTACATCAAAACTCACATACACAAGGTTTTCGCTGAAATCAATCAATTCCACAGCATTGAATTAACATATAAACAACCACAAACACCAAATCAAACAAGAGTAAGCTTTCCTTACCTCTAAAAGTCTCCAAGTCTGGATTTAGGTTCCTTGAGAATCTGAGTTTTTGAGCCAATATCTTCCACAGATTTGTTTCTCCTCTCACCACAAGTGCTAAACTAATCTCACTACTCCTTTTACAACCTCACAAACTCAAGAAATCTTAGAGAGATAGAGAGAGAAAATGAGTGTAGAGAGAGAGAGAGAGAAAGAAAAAGGAAGAAGGAGGAAGGAACCCCTCCCTCTCTTTATATACTTGACTCCTCCAGCACTTTCACAAATTTTTCTTTTTTTTATTTTTTTTTATTTTTGGCCAACTAAGACTTAAATCTTGCCAAGCCACTCCTCTTATCTCAAAACTAGTTTAACTCAATTGTTTTCCCTCAAAAGCCTAAAATCACACTTTCAATATATCCACATTGGCTCAAGCACTTATCTCAAGTTTTTTAAATTCAAACCAGAATTCAAACAAACAATGCACAACCATCATCATAACATACTATACATAAAACAATTTCATTTATTCTTTTAATTACCTAAATTACATATCTAAGTTCCACTTTTAATTATTAAAACACTTAATCATGCATTAGGAAAAACAAGATGTTACAATAGGTGTAACACCCCTACTTTTATATATTAGATTATTCTGTATGTTTAAAAATTATTTTTAAGTCATCAATGTATTTATAAAAATTAATAATAATTTTAGAAATTTTTCTAGAATTTATTGAGATAATTTTTGTAAAATGACAAAAATACCCCTAGTTGACTGTGGGAACCAATCGGAGACTTTTGACCTCAAAATATTTTGAAAATTTTATATTAAGTATCTCTCATTATAAAAACTTTATTTTGAGAGAAAAGTAGTGAAAAATATAATAATCCTATTTCAATTCTTCCACTGTTTTTTTATAATATTTGACAATACAATTCTGAAAAATCGGAAAGGAATTTTGAAATTCTGACTCCCACCGTTTTGCTCAAAATTTCAAGAGCTATTTAATCGTGATTTTTAATCATTTTTCCAAGTCGGAGCCCAGAAAAATTAGAAAATGACAATTTTGTCCCTATTCCTCAACATTAGGAACTGACATGAGGAAAATATTCAATTGACATTAAAATGTTAATTTGAGTTTGTAATTATGTCATATATATTAAAATATAATTTTGGGAATTTTTGGGAATTTTCTGAAATTTCTATGTAAAATGACCAAAATGCCCCTATGTATCTAATAAGCCAGCCAATACTGGTTTGACATTCAAAAAAGGGTGAAAATGGTAATTTTAGTTTAACTATGGGTAAAATATTTAATTTTATAATTTTGATAAAAATTTTGGTATTTATTGAATTAAAATGGATTTTCTATGAATTTTTTAGCTTAAAAATACAAAATAAATACATATAATTTGAAATAAATTAATAAAAATTGAAATTTATTATTAGAATTTTATTTTTGATGAAAAATAATGTATTTGTCTAGTTTTTCATTAAGATACATTATTTTGATATTAAAAGCTAATTTTTCAAGTTTAGGCGTTTTTATCGGTACCGGTTAATTCACCTACAAATAAAATTTGACACATGGAGGCTTGGGACAGCTGGTGGAGCACTTCCCCAACCCTAAAATAGGTGATTCACCACCTATTTGGGGTATGTGTCCCTAACATTAATTAAAAAAAATTAAAAATAAGTTTTATTGCATCATTGCTTACATCATCCAAGGGACACCTAACCCCCTTCTTCCCCTCTATAAATACCCATGGTCTTGGACCATTTTCAGCACCTCTCTCTCTCTCAAACTACCAAATTCTTAGAGAGCTTCTCTCTAGAAAAAATTTTCTTTTATTTTGTTTTTATGTTAAAATTTTACTAGTTTTCCAACAACTAGTAAAATTCTCTTTCTAGGAGCTCTGCATCAACAATTTCATCCTCTCCATCAATTATCTTAGAGGTAATGGGGGGAGTGGGGTTGGTTCTAAATTACTGTCACTTTGCATGTTGGTAGGAAGGGTTTTCCTCTAAGCCCGTTTAGGCTTAAATTTTAGTATTGTTATTATTGTTTAAAGTTAAACTTTAATTTTTACTAAGTTGTTACTCTACCCAAATTTAAATTATTAAATCATGATTATTAAATTGTTACTCTGCTCAAATTTAAATTATTAAATTTTACTTGCTAAGCTGTTACTCTGTTCAATTTTAGAAAATAAAAATACATTTACTAAGCTGTTACTTTGCTCAAATTTAGAAAATCAAAATGCATTTATTTAGTTGTTATTCTGCTAAAATTTTAGTAATTATACTATAATTGTTATATCGTTATTTTGTTAAAATTTTGGTATAGTGCAATTTCTGCAAAATAAGGCAAAAATGTTGATTATATTGGTGCTCAAATTAAATGAGACCAGGGAAACCTTTGTTGGAGAAATTAGGAAGTGATAAATTAGTGAGTAATGTAAAACAAGTGACATGCAATGACATGACACCCTGCTAGGGAAGCCACAGTTTGGTACGCTGAGAAATGAAAGGCAGTGACCCACTTGCAGAGGTCTTGGGGGTAGGCATTGAGTGGTGAAAGTCCCAATGGCCAGGGTAGCGCCCTTGAGCCGGGATATTCACCTGACCAAACTCGATAACCCCGACAACTGCTCAGCATTCCAAGATTGGTTTGAGAGTATACCTTTATAAATGGATATCCTAAATTGTTATTTTATTCCTCAATGATGACGAGGACTGTACCATGTGATGGTGTTGAGAGAGGTATATGTATTCTCAGTCACTTCCCAAGTTCTTTTGAGAACTATTATCCACTAATGGGAAGTATGGATCCATACCTAGTCAAGGGTAGTCGGATACAACTTAGAAGGAACCTTAGGATCTCTTGTGTTGTCAGTTGTGTTTTATCTTTGTTTTATGGTAGATTTCCTACCGTACGTGTAAAAGTGATTTTAGAACAAAACACCTCACTCCATTATTTTCTTTTGTGTATGATTGGTCGTGATTATTAAAGACGACATTAACACTTCGTGATGTTGAGTACAAGATAGAGAACATCTCAACGGGGGAGGGCCTGAAGACCTATAGTATTTTCTTCTTGTATAAGGGATAGGGTAGATAAATACTGCTCTGTATAGGATCTTTTTGATGTATATAGTAGGCTAGGTAGTATATCTCTTTCGATGTACTTTTGTTTTTGACTGTTATGTATTACTCAAACTATGATGTACAGTTTTATGATATATATGTATATATCTTTTATCTTTTACTATCATTTCCAAATTCTGATAAGTTTGGAATTTCTTTTAAAAATTAAAAAAAAAAATTACACGTATTTTTATTTACTTAAACTTAATAACTAAATTAATATGAATTATATTTAAAATTAAAAGAGTGTTACAATAGGCATGACAAAAATAAGATGTCTTAGAAATTTGTGGAAATCCAATCCAATCTTTGATGTCACCCACTATGAATGAACGCATGGGAGTAAAATTAAGCCTATTCCAAATATCCATTAATGTGGGGGCATTCCTTGAAGCAATGAAAATAAGTTTTGTTACTTTCCTTATAACATGGGCAATGGGTTATGGGTAAATTCCTAAATGATGGAGAATGGAATTTGTTGGCGAGGCATTATGCCACACAAGCCATAAAAAAGATCCAAATAAAATGAGGAATATGAAGGCTCCAAATCCACATGGAGCTATGAGTAATATCATTGTTCATTGCTATGTGATGTGAAAGCCACTCGTACCAATACCCGTATTTAGTGGAGTACAATCTGCTATTGCTATAAGACCAAACGACTACCTCATTCAAGTCATCATGAATCATGGGGGGATGGGTGTTAAACAGAGGACAGATAGACACTTATGGAATAGGCATTGCGATAAAAGATAAATCCCAATAGCCATCCTTGATCATGTCTTTTAGGCACACGTTAATATCAAGGATGGCAACAAAAAGCACCTAGGTGCAAAGAAGCTCTTGGCCAACCCAATCATCAAACCATAAAAAAAAAAAAAGAGAGAGAGAGAGAGAGGGGAGCAATTGTCTATACAAAATGTGAAGCCATCTTTGAGAGCATCAACTACTTTGCAAATGGATCTCCACATTCGAGAGGCCTTGTCTTTATTTTGAAGGTAAAGAACTTATCATTTGTAGAGTAATATTTGTTGCAGAAAACTTATGCCAAAGTTTAGCATCATTGCAGTGGAAGCTCTAAAACAATTTGCCCAAGGGAGTTACAATGTTCAATCACCTAGTACACAGGCCAAGACCACCAAATCGTTTAGGTTTAGTGTGCCTTTCCAAATAAAGTTATTTATTATGGAGTCCATTTTGGTACATAACCATTCAGGATACCAATATATTTGTATAGGATACATTGTGAAGGATGAGAGAACAAATTAAGCTAACATAACTTTGCTTGGCTTGTTCAGGAGTCTCCCCTTCTAAGAGTCCAGCCTAGAGGAAAATCTTTGGAGAATAGGATCAAAGTCATGAGCTTTGACTCGACTAATAAACATAGGAAATCCAAGGTATTTACTTTATTTGGGCTTCCTAAACAAAAACAAAATATCCTTTGAATATTTATCTTAAATCCAAAGATCATGCAAAATTTATCAACTAGAATAAACATTTTCTCACGTTAGAGGCTTTACCTTTGAAAATAAATACAACATCATTGACAAAGGAAAAAAGGAAAAAAATGAAAAGTAATTTAGATTCTTCTATAACATTTTTTTTGTGAAAAGGTTAACAAGCATATTTAAGATACTAGTTAAAGTCTCTTTAAAAAAAATACTAGTCTATACTAATATTAAATATGGTGTAGTTTACTTTGTAGCATCTATCACATCAAGTTACGGTGCAAACTGCACCATTAGTATCATTAATTAACTGTTAATAATAGTTAAATAATAGTATTATAATAAATATTTAAAATATAATAAATACATTTAAAATACAAATAAAGCATTGATTAATATTTATAATATATATATATATATATATATATATATATATAATAAATATAAATAATACCAATAAATATAAATAATATAAATAATAGTAAATTAATATGATAATCTTAAGAAAAATAAAAAAATAACTACAATAATAATATAATAGTCTAAAATATAAAATATTAGAAAAATAATATCATAAAAAGGAAAATAAACATAATAAAAAGTCACACATAATAATAAATTGTTGTACTAAAAATAAAAAATAAAAAAATTTAAAATATTACGTAAAGATATAAGGGTTTTTTAATTTGTGAGAAAAAATAAAATAAACTATTTAAATCAAAATACATCAACTTTGTTGTATAATGTGTGAAAATTAAAATTTATGAAATTAAATTCAAATTCAAATTCAAATAATCTTAAAATTCAATTTATCTAGAATAAAAAATAATTATTTCTTAATAATAGTACAATAATATTATAATAAATATTTAAAATGACATAATCATATTTAAAATAATAATATGTGTGTATGCGCATGTGTGGGTATGGCAGTGTGTGTGTATTATAATCTTAAAACCAATGTAATGTAAATAAAAATAATACTAATATTGAATTTAAACAATACTAATAAAATATAAAAAATTTAAAATAATAGTAAACGAATAATATAATCTTAAGAAAAATAAAAAATGCTACTATATAACAATATAATAGTTTAAAATCTAAAATAATAGAAAAATAATATTATAAAAATAAAATAATATAATAATAAATTATTATTATTATAACAATAAAATAATATTATAAAAATAAAAAATATTTATACTTATGCGTCACACGGGTACCAAGTCTAGTAAAGCAAAGAGGTTTCATGTATGACACTGATTCAAACCTTTGCCTCTGATCTCTATTTTTTCACCAAACGGATGATTCTCAATTGGGTTTTGTTCTAATCTTTGAACTCATTTTATTCTAATTTTGTGGTAATTTTTCCCTTGTCAAGGTGCTCTAGAATGAAGTTGAGTTAATCAATTACGCAAATATATTTTAACGTAGAAAAGAAGTTGTTCCTTTTGCTTGTTCAATATAAAGTCAAGTAACCAAAGTGCCACTTTTGAATTGGATCCAAGTTTACATCCAATTCTTCTTTGTTCATTAGATTCTGAAAAATAAGCATTGGTTGGTAGTCACATAATTTCAACTGTTCATAAATTATGATACATGCAAGGCATCTTTGTTTCTTGAGGGACCATATTAGAAGAAGCTCTGGTAAAAGTTTAAGCCTTTTTAGGTACAATTATCTACTCTTGATAAACCATTCTAGTAGCTTATAAGTTACTTTGACTAGCTTACAAGCTAGTTTGACTAAAATAAGATTATTTGGTACATAAGCTTATTTTAGTAGCTTTTAGTTTATTTCCATAAGTTATTTCAACTAGCTTATTAAAATAAGCTAGCTTATAAGCTACTAGCTTATTTTGTTTTTTCATTTTTATTCTCTTTAATTTAATTGAATTTCTTTTTACTTTTTTTTTTAATTTAAAAATCAAATAACTAAATATGTTTTTATATATCATTTTACATTTATCAGTTAGCTTATCAACTAATTTTACGAAACACTTTCAATTCAATCAACTAGCTTATAAGTTTTTAATTTTTAAGCTCCTAACTTATAGCTTATAAGTTTTTAGTTAGCTTATAAGCTAGTTTACCAAATACACCTATATGTTCCACTATAGTCTTTGATATTGTCTTTGAATTATATAATGTAGTGCTTGATTTGAGATGCTTGTTATTCCATAGTGAAGGGTGTGTCCTTGTGTTAACCCTTTCATTAACTACACTGTCATGCTAGATGAGTTGAAGCCTTCTAATGTGGGTCTCAAACAAGAGGCCCAATTGGTATTAACAAGGATCTTTTGTTGTGTTTAGGGTTTAACGGCTCACTTTTTAATAAAGGTAAGGTTAATCTCTATTTCATTGTGTTTCAACTAGCTTCCTAGTAAGGGTGGCTATATTTAAAAGCTTATCTCCATATCTTTTATTGTGTTGTAACTTATATTGATGCTTGTACTGCTGTGGAAATGATATAAGTATGTTTTTGTAAAAATAATAATAATAATAAAAATATCATAATAGTAATAATTAAAAAATTAAAAGTGAAATATTTAATATTATCAATATATTTATGACATAATCTTTAATAAAAAGTTTTAATTTTAATGAAAATATTTTATTTATTAATTTGTTAAGTATTAATTGATTTGGAGCAATGATTAATAAAATAGTTTTAATATAATATTTTTGGTGTGTATAATAATGGCAACAAAGTTTGAACCTACAACCTTAAACAAATTATCCCAAACCTCTTAAACAAACAAATCCTAGTGGGTAATATAATCTTTAGTGGTGAATGGAATTTATTAAGATCTATGAAAACATGAGATGAAACTTAAATTATTTTGTATTTTATAATAAATTTTAGTTAACAATAAAAAAGATTGTATTAAAGAAAGAAAAAACACATCAAAAGGAAATTTATTTGGACTACATTATTTGAAGGAGGGATTCAAATCCTAAAATAAAAGAAAGACATGTACAAATCAATCCTAAAGTGACATTTAATATAAAAATTTACCATTTTTAAATACTTATCACTTTACCATTTAATATAACTTTACCTAACTTGTTCAAGAGTCTTCCCTTCCAAGAGTCTAGCCTAAAGGAGAACTGGAGAACATTTACGCTGTGTTTGGTAGGGAGGAGAGAAATAGAGGGAGAGGAAAGTAAGTAGAAGAGAAGAGAAGAGAAGTAGATAAGAAATAGAGTGAAAATAGAGGTTGTTTGGTTGGAGAGAAGTAGAGAAAAAATATAGTGGAAGTTTGCTTTTTTGACTTTTGGGAATTTAGAATGGAAGAATAAAATTACGTATATAACCTTTAGCATTTATAAATGTGTATTTATTAAGAACGATACAGAGAATGTATATATTCGAATATGTTATAACATATTCGAATATATTGGTACATATATTTGAATATGTTACCAACATATTCGAATATGTGTGCTAACAGGGGCATGAAAAGGATCATATTTTCGATTATGTAAATGAAATAATTGAATATATGGCCATTACAGAGGCGACAAATTTTTGCGGTGTACATATATTCGATTATGTTAAATAAAAGAATAAAATTACACTTATACTCTTATACCCTTATTTTTTTTATTGGCTTATTTGTCAAAAAAATCTAATAACAAAAACATATATTCGATTATGTATATTCAAATATATATATATATATATATATATATATATATATATATATTAATTAGTAAATATCTATATATTAGTAATTGTTTATATATTTATTTAATTTTAAAAATCAAATTTTGAATTTTAATATGTAAAACTTACATATTCGAATATGTGAACACAATATTCGAATATGTGTTTTATATATTTGAATATGTAAAACACACATTCAAATATGTGTTTTACATATTCGAATATCGTGTTCACATATTTAAATATGTGTTTAATTGTACACAATATTTCGCAAAAGAGCGAGAGTATTATCGAAAACTTGCAACCAACGCTGTATTTCTTCGCACTTCTGCGTATATTTGCGACGATTACTTTTAGCGTGGGACCCACCTAAAATTTAAAAACTTTCACACTATTTCGCTTACACCAAACGAACAGAAGTCGACCAATTCTATACACTTCCACGCTTTTCTCTTCCCTTCTTTACCATTTCGTCGCTACCAAACATATCGTTAAAGAATGGGATCAAAGTCATGAGCTTTGACTTAAGCAATAAACATATATGTTTGTGTTGAAATTAATTGTCAAGATAGATAATAACGTTGCTTTTATTTCGGAGAGAGATGTCTCTAAAACAAAAGATCCTTGACTATTGAAACATTTATCTTAAATCAAAATTTTTGCAATATTTATCAACTAGAATAAACATTTTCACGAGAAGCTTTAGTTTTGAAAAATAACAGAACATCATCAACGAAGGAAAAAAATAAAAAAATAAAAAGTAATTTAGATTCTTCTATAACAATTTTTTTTATGAAAAGGTTACCAAGCATCTTTAAGAAACTAGTTAACGAATTGTAAGTGTAAACTTTTTATACCGTAATTTTTTAATCATTATTAATTTATTAACTTTTTATATGAAGCAAAATAATTAAAATAAATGTTTATAACTACTAAACGTGTCAATCAACTTATATGAGATTGTTCCAGTTTAACATGTGATTTATACCAAAAAAATTAGTTGTAAGATTATTTTTAATAAATTCTTTTACTTACAATAATAAATTAATAATAATGTTATTTTTTCTCTTTTTTTTTTTTTTTGAAGGTAATGTTATTTTTTCTCTTTCACCCTGTTATTTCTTTTCCTCTCTATCCATTTATCTCTTTCCCATAAAAAACCGTCCAAACATAGCTGGTGGTATTCTAAAAGCGACATCTGGTTTTGTGCAAGTGTCTTTTGTTGTCTGCTTTGCTCTGTTCTGTTCTGGTCCCTCCTCAGTGCCCACCTCGATGCTGTCGTGAGCCTGAGAGAGAGAGGTTTCATGTATGAACCGATTCAAACCTTCGTCCCTGATCTCTATTTTTTCACCAAACCCATGATTCTCAATTGGGTTTTGTTCTGTCTGTACCTCCCAGCATTTTTTCACCTTGCACTTCATCACATATGAATGGTATTCTTTGAACTCATTTTATTCTAATTTTTGTGGTAAATTTTCCCTTGCCAAGGTTCTCTGGAATGGAGTTGAGTTGATCAATTACGCAAATGTATTGTTGCGTAGAAAGGAAGCTGTCCCTTTTACTTTTTCGTTATAAAGTCAAGTGACCCAAGTACCACTTTGAAATTGGATCCAAGTTTACATCCAACTCTTCTTTGTTCATTGGATTCTGAAAAATAAGCATCGGTTGGTAGTCACATAATGCCAGTTGTTCAGAAATTATATGATACCTGCAAGGCATCTTTTTCTCCTGAGGGACCCATATCAGAAGAAGCTCTGGAAAAAGTTCGAGTCGTTTTAGGTACAATTATCTACCCTTGATAATGTTCCACTATAGTCCTTGATATTGTCTTTGTGCTGTATAATGTAGTGCTTGATTTGAGATGCTCGTTATTCCATAGTGAAGGGTGTGTCCTTGTGTTAACCCTTTCATCAACTGCACTGTCATGCTAGATGAGTTGAAGCCTTCTAATGTGGGTCTCGAGCAAGAGGCGCAGTTGGTGCGTGGATGGAAAAGTTCTTTGAATGGCACCAATGGCAAAAAGGGGCGTAATGGAAGTTATCAGTATCCACCCCCTATTAAGTACATCCACTTGCATGAATGTCACAAATTCTCTGTAAGCATTTTGATTCTCTCCACAGTTTGTCAGTCTTCTTGATACTCTATTTGGAGTCTTTCTTTCCGAATTTAGAGGTGGAAGTTGGATTCACAAGGGAGGAATTTTATTTTATTTTTTGCAGATGGGAATCTTCTGTATGCCTCCTGGTTCAATTATTCCGCTTCATAATCATCCTGGAATGACTGTTTTGAGCAAGCTTCTTTATGGTTCGTTACATGTAAGATCATATGATTGGCTGGATTTACCCGGGTCAGATGATCCATCTCAAGGTGATGTACACATGCTTCAGTCTTTTATAATGCAATAACAATTTGTTTTCGGATATCTTAAATTGATGATTCTTGGCCTAAGATGTAGTTGTGTCCAGAATTTTTTTTGTTAAACATTATCTTTCAATGAATTTGGCTGAATAGATTTTGCCATTTATCATGGATTTAACTCAAGTTATTATAGGCAATCGGAACTGCTTTGCTATATTTTTTTTATTTGAAGCTGATTTCGTTAAACATTATCTTTCAATGAATTTGGCTGAATAGTTTTTGCCATTTGTCATGTGTTCAACTTATTATAGGTAATCGGAATTCGGAACTGCTTTGCTATACGTTTTTTTATTTGAAGCTGATTATAAACCTTTTATCTGTCATCTAACCTTTTTATCTGTCGTTTATTTCGTCATTTTCTTTGCCAGTGTCTATTATCTTTTCAGCTTAAATCTTTTTATATTTGAAATTGGCTTGTCCTTTTTGTGAAAGTTAATCAGTGAAATATTGAACCACTTATTAGATGTAGTCTGACTATGATTTCATAATTTGAATGAAAGCATTCTATATCATTGTAAACATTAGAAGATAAACATGTAATGGTGGACTTTTTTTATGTGGTTTCCCCCAAATATATTTATTTGAAATTGTTTGGCAATATAGATATTGCCATTTGTAATTGTGTGAATATCCTTGGGGAAAAGAAAAAGTTAATAACACTGTGCATAACCTAAGGATATATGTTTGAATATCATTATACTCACACTTCTCTTATAAAGTACAAGTAGAATAATCATTGCACTTCAGCTATATTATTCGTCTTCATTCACTGGGCCCTTTTCTATATTTCAAATTCTCGATCACATTGATATTGGTTGCTTTTTCATAATGTTTTTCCTATTCAGATGACTGGTGACAGAAAACATACGTTTTTGATATTTTTTTGGTGTGAATTAAAGAAACTTAAGATCTAGGCATTGCACTTGAGCAACTGTTAGGTGGAACAAGGTTTGGTACATCTTTTTCTGAAATCTTATGTAGTAAAACTGTGAAAAACTGTCTTTGTGATTCTATACAAGGGTGAATATTGTTTAACCAGAATTTGTCATTCTCAAAGGATGAAAGTTTCTTTAGTCTAATGTCAGTAGTTTAACATGTCTCTACCAGACAAACTGTTGGAGAAAGCTGCAATCAATTGCCTTTAGTTCACTTGATATTTATCTTCTTTCTTGTCTCTATTGCAACTTTTTTTTTTTTTTTTTTATGCCAATACAAGGCTAATCTTGTCATTAATACTGCCACGAATTATCTGCTCTGTACTTTTCCTTGAAATTGGTATCTATTAGGATGTGGTATGATTTGAGTGGAATATATAAATGTCAGGCACCAGTTTTGTTTCTAATATTTCTAATTGCTAAGTTCTTTGATGGGGTTGATGTTGATCTTGGCTTTGAAAATTGAACTTATTTCTGTCTTATAGAATAGTTTCTAGAATTTTTTAAAATTATATATGTTCCTGACTTTACATGCTGAGGGGATGGTCTTAAGATTGCTGAATGAGGTCGGGGAGCTTCATGCTAATTGCACAATGGTGGTCCACTGGTCAGAGGCTGGATCAGAGCAAGGGTACTGTAAAAACATTCTGATGCTCAAGTTAGTGTAAGAGCAATAATGGGGATAGGATGTAAGCAGAATAGTGAACATACTTGGGGTAAAACCATTGCAAGTGCGTATATAGGCAGTGAAGTCCCCCGGGAGCCAATATAGTGGGTCAGGTGCATTCCCATAGGCATGGGTATGTTAGCATCATAGATTGCCTTATATCTCAGATGGTTAGTTGAGGTGGATGAGAGACCAGGTACTGGCCAAAGGGGCCTTTTAAAGTCCAATAAAGTCATCATACATTAATGCATGTTGTTTGAATCTCCACAAGATGATTTTATCTCGGGAAATTGCTTCCAGAGTTCCATTAGTGGATATTATTTTAGAGTTTTAAGTACGAATGACATGACTGAGTTATTCTATGGCCATGTAAGGATGCACGTTTTCTAACCATCTAAACTTACTCAGAAAATAGAGGATTATGAATTTCCATATTGATGCATGCTAATTTAATGTAGAAGTTTGTTTACTTTGATGCTGCTGATGGTTTAACGGGTAATTTCTATGATCCCAAGATAGTAATTATGTTGGTTCAAGAAACAATATAATTTTTTTTGCTTGATTCCCATTCTTAAGTATTTGCTAAACTAGAAAAGAGATTCAAGATTTTTCTACTTTTGCAGCAAGACCAGCAAAACTCGTGAAAGATTGTCAGATGAGTGCACCTTGTAACACAACAATTCTTCATCCAAACAAGGGTGGCAACATTCATTGCTTTAAAGCCTTAACCCCTTGCGCTCTCTTTGACATTCTTTCCCCTCCTTACTCATCAGAAGATGGAAGACACTGCTCATATTTCAGGAAGTCACCTAGGAAAGATCTTCCAGGTAGGTTTCTCTTCCTTCTACTGTCCTCTTCGCCCCCCAGCCCCTTTCAATCTTACACTAACTTCTGAAGCATGTTATTTTCTTGCATGTTCTAATGTTATAGGACTTGAGCTTGATCAGCTGTGTGGGGTAAAAGCATCTGAAATGACCTGGTTAGAAGAGATTCAACCGCCTGAAAACCTGGTGGTTAGGAGAGGGCTGTACAGAGGCCCTACTATAAGACGATGAAGGATATAACTAATTCGTATTAATATGACATTATTCAGGCATGACTAGAAACTAAATATGATGGGAATATAAATTACAGGTGGTACATCTTGGAAATAATTGACCATCTGATTTGTATGGTTGTTAACTGTACATACTGTGATAAATGATGGCTGTTAATGTTGATTATGCCTTATGTATCCTTGTTCTAACTTAACCCCTTTTAGATAAGAGGATTAGCAGGTACATGATAACCTTTGGTGATGTTAAGATCGACCTTAGGCATGCATTATGACTTTCCTTTTGCGCTGCCTAGATTCCTTGGAATGGACTAAACTTGATGCTAGAAATTGAAGGCGCTGAAAACAGTTCCGGAACTCGTGGTTCATCTGAATGAAGCTGTTTTGTCTTAAATGGTTGTGCGTCAAAGGATCTAAATGATAGAAGTGGATGATCCATTCATTTCTGCTTGTCAGCCTGAATGAAGAGATGGATTAAAAAAAGGTTTCATTCAGTTCTATCAACTAGACCCTCAGACACACAATGAAGAAATACTTCGTAGGAGCCTAGGAATTAGTACGCAAGGATAGAACTAGTATTCTCATTCTCACCCGCGAATATTATTATCTTCATTTTCATTATTGACAAGACTGAAAGTGAAGAGTGAAGGAGAATGAAATGAAAGTTTACGTTGCATCCGTGTATGATGCATGTTTTGATACATGATTAATTTTTATTTCTTCTCTTTCTGCTTTGCTTCGTTTTCACTTCTTTACATATCCGAAGGATCGACAGCAAGTCTTCCCGTTTGTTGGCGCTGCCCAGTGTATTTAGATGGTATTGCTGGCTTGGCAAAAATATGAAGGAACTTCTATTTGAGCAATTTCTTATTTTTTTAAAAAAAATTTGGGTAAATGAAAATTTAAGAAAAGGAGGGTTTGTCTCGTTACAAATTCAAATTATGCCACAAACTTTAGCTGGGAGTTTGTAATGATGCTTATAAATGACTTGTAAATAAGAGTACAGAAATAATAATCTAAAATTAGATGATGCCGTTGGATCTTAGTAGTGAGGGATTTTTCTGCGTGAGAGATGGGTCCTGCCATTCCCATCCTACTTTTTGCTATTTTCATCTCTTGCTTTTTTCAAAAAATGATGAAATTACTCTTTTATCCTTACTATGTTGTTTATTTTTTTCCCACCCATCTTCTCACTACTGGTCGACATGCATTCTTTATCGGAGGACACATCATCCTCTCCCACGTCCATTTTTTCCTTCTCCCCATCTGCAATTTGGTCTACTGTCCCCAGAGTCCCCACCTGTCGCCTTGTTGCCGTCACACTTCGCCAGAGTCCCCACGCTTTGCCATTTCAGTCTCCGTCGTCGTAAGTAAACTTTTCTCCCTTTTTTTTAGTTTAAGATTTAACAAAATCGCGATTCTGAATGTATCTAGGCAGGATACATAACAAAATCGTGATTCCCTTATGTATCTTTACTACATACATAACAGATTCGTGATTCCATTATGTATCCAACAAAGATACATAACGGAATCGCTATTCCATTATGTATCTACGTAGGATACATAATGGAATCTCAATTTTGTTATGTTTGTTACAATTTTTAATTTTTTTCTTTATTTATTTAATTGATTTAAATAATATATTTATTGGTTGTTGATTGATCACAGGATTTGCGTGACAAAGCAAAGTTGAAATACATTTTTTTTTTTCTGATGAAGTTAATATGTCAAGTGTTTTGGGGAATGTAAATGAAGCAAATGATGATGCTTTTAAGCATCCGTTTCAAACAAGTGATAATGCTTTGGAAGATCAATGAGAACTATGTCTTAAAGAGGTTGAAAATGAACCCACAAGAAATGTTTCCAGATTAAAGTGAATTTTTCACGACTACAGAAGTATATTGATTATTTAACTGTTCAAGGTTAAATTATTGATTGATATTTTTTTTATGCTATTTAACTTATAAAGGATGATTGGATACAAGTTTTTGCAGAACGTGATAATTTGTTGAAGTGAGTTTGACAAATTAGGAAAAGGTGTGGATTTGTTGTTGTTATAGAATGATTGGAGACAGAACCAAGGAAGACATTTGTCTTATTATTTTGTGAGAGGGGAGGAAAGTATAAACAATACAAGGACGTGTTAACCCACAGTCTATTGGAATAAAAAAATGTGATTGTCTCTTTAAACTAAAAGGAAAGTTTGTGAAAGACATTGGATGAAGACTGTTTGTTATTTGTAGATATCATAACCACAATGTAGCTGAGACATTGTTGGGTCACGCATATGCAGGTCAGTTGAGTGGTGAAGAAAAATCATTGCTAGATAAAATGACAAAAAAACATGGTGAATCCTAGTCAGATTTTGCTAATAATCAAAAGCCAAGACGAGATGAATTTCAACACTATCAAAATCATATATAATGCACGTAAAACATATTGTTGACATCAAAGGGGTTTAAGGACTAAAATGCAACATTTAATGAAGTTGGTGAAATGTGATGAATATATCTATTGGTACAGAAAGGTTGATGATGAAGATGTTGTCAGAGATATATTGTGGTCACAGCCAAATTCTATCAAGCTTTTAAATACATTCCCTATTGTGTTGATTATTGATTTCACCTACAAGACAAATAAATATCGGCTTACATTATTGAAGATTGTTGGTATTAAGTGTACTGAGATGACCTTCTCTGTGGCATTTGCTTATTTGGAATCTAAGCGGATAGATAACTTTACATGGACATTAACCAAGGTAAAAGGATTGTTTGTAAAAGATAATGTCTTACCTCAAGTTATTGTCACTGACAGGGACCTTGCTCTGATGAATGCATTACAAGATGTTTTTCCAAATACAACAAACTTTTTATGTCAATTTCATATTACTAAATGAGTCAGAGCAAAATGCAAGATGTTTGTGAGTTCCACTGAGAAATGAGATAAAGTTATATATTTGAAATAGGTTAATGCTATCTCTTGATGAATATATATATATATATATATATATATATATATATATATATATATATATATATATAACAACGCCTGAAAAGCTTGTCATTTTCCCTTTAGGAGTCGACCGTCACTTATTGGATATCACTGGCTTATTGCCAATGGATTTGTTCACAGTTGTCATTTTGTGCATGTATACATTTTCTAATTATTTTGTTATTTAGCATTGTAAGTGTGTTAATGTATTTACTAACTTTATACAATTGTGTCTTTTTCTATGTTTATTTAAAGGATATAGCTCTCCTACCTCTTATCGCACCACAATGGCATAGATACTACAATGACGACGTTCGTTCATGGCAAAATTCATATTTGCATCGCATACAACATTTCAATTCCTTATTTGTACTTAGAGAAGATGAATATGTAGTAAATATTACTAGAGATTCATTGTAATCAGGTGAATGTGTAGTAGATCATTTACTTTGTCACACAAACTTATTTTATGATATGGGTTTTGGTCACGTTTTCTGTTTGGTTGTCTTTGATATATAATTAGCGATATGTGCCTAATATGCAATTTGCAATCTGTCAACATACACAATGAAAACACATTTTCATTGTGTATTGTGATTTAATACATAACAATAACGCATTTTCGTTATGTATTGCGATTCAACACACAACAAAAACACATTTTCATGTGTTAATAAGGGGTGCACCCTAAAAACATAACTTCTGTTATTTGTCGAATCACAATACATAATAGAGCGTTTCTGTTATTTGTTTAGGGCACACCCCCTAGTAACACAACCAAAACATGTTTCCGTTATGTATACTATACAATGGAAACATGATTCGATCAGTATTTTTGAAAAAAAAATTTACCAAACACATGCTGGAGTGACAAAAAATAAATAAAAGTAGGGTGGAAATAGCAGGGCTGTGAGAGATCTGGGATTATGATGCGCGGCCATATGCAATTGGGCCTTTTGACGGTGGATCACTGGATTGGATCCAGACAAGTTTCCTTCTTGGAGTGACATTACGAGACTCTATTTGCACTCTCTTTTTTCTTCACATACACTATTTTTTTTTTAACTTTTATATTCTAATTATACTTTTTATATGTGTTTAGTTTTATCATTTCAGAAATTAAATTTTAGAACTATATAAAACTATGTAAAAATATCCTTTTAGAATTTAATTTCTAGAACTCATTTTTTTTTTAAATTACGAAAACTTATTTCTGGAACACACTTTGAAGAACAGGAAATAAATTTTGGAACAGTGTACATTCAAGTCATAAAGCAATATTGATAACATGGATTTGGAAGCTATACTGTCCGTGGAGGCCATTCAGCTGATAACATGTCTGCCATGAACGTTGATAACAAGTACTGTGATCCCAAAGATAACGTGGATTTGAAAGCTACTGTGCTGATAAAATGGATTGATAACATTGAATGTTTTTCTTTTTGGAAATTAGTTTATGGAAGTGTTAAAATTTTAAGGTTAAATTATTTAGTAAGTCTTTAAACTATTTGCTTTAATTAGGTTCCTAAACTAAAAATAATAATTAGGTCTTTGATTTTATAATTTTTTTTTTTGTAACTAGGTCCTGACGTTAGTTTTTGGCGGCTTGGCATCACCAAAAAATAACAATTTATGACGGTTTTAAAAATCTTAGAGATCCAATTACAAAAATTTTATAAAATAAAATATCTAATTATATTTCTTATAGTTTGAGAATTTAATTAAAAATTTTCAAATAGTTTAGGAACCTACTGACAAGGTCCCTAGGGATCTAGAACCTATGAGGTCTAAGACAAAAATTACATTCAAATTTTAATTCAATACATTGCCAATTTGAATAATTTTTCTTGTCAAAATTATTTATCAAAGTTTTATAGTTAAGTATTTCTAACATTTCACTTTTAATATATAAAATGACAAATTAATTCAATTTATTCTTTGACTTAGGTAATCTTAGATAAGATTTTGAGTAATTTTAATTTTAGCAATAATAATAGTTATAAGTATTGTCAATAATATTTTAAAAGGTATAATTTTAAAAATATAATCTTTTGATATAATGTAATACTTTTAGTGGAATATGATTTTTTTTATGCATTTGTTGCAATTTCTCTATTTTAAAAATGAATGAAAATTAATATATATTTTTTTCAGGGCATGCTCATCCTCATCTGATGTTTTCATTTTGAGATATAAAAATGAGTTTAATTTTGATATATTGTCAGTTTTCTCAATTAATTAGAAATAAATTTAAATGTGACTTTCAAATTAATTATTACATAAATTAACAATCTTACTATACATGATAATTTATGGTTTAATAACAATGTAAAAATAAATTATCAGAAATTCACATTCAACTTAAATTCTATGAAATTATTAAAAATAAGTTTTGTTTCTTTTAATAATCTTTTAATCCGCATGATTAGAAATTGAATCTGGAACAATGCATTTAACTATATGTTGTGTCAAGTTGGCTAATCCAATAACAAAGTCGTTAAATAATATCTACCCAAAAAAAAAGTCATTCAATAATATATAGATTTGATTAAAAAAAGTATAATGCGGTTTAATTTAAACAAATTTGATATTGTTGATAAAAGGAGTGCGGGAGGAACATTAAAATGGACGTGTATGAGTCTGAGGATTTTTTTTTTCTTTTTTTTGTTACAAGAGATAACAGAGAAAGAACAACAGAAAGGCAAAAAGACAGAGGTTAGCTCCTAGGAAAATGAATTCCCATAACATCAGCTTGCAGACAAGTGCTCAAACTAAGCATTAACGAAAAAGAAAAACTTGAATTTAATTTTCAATCCTTATATTTTGAAACAAATTTTAAAATAATTATTTTCTATTTAATGTAATTGTCTTTTAATTGATTTTTAAAATAAATTATATATTCATCTATTTCATTATTTATTGTTTGTATTTATTTTAATAGAGTAACCGAAGAGGATGAAATTTGATGTATATTTTCTGCATTTCTTGTTTATTTACTATCTTGTTTTGTTTAGAAAATCCGTAAATACAATACAAATATTCTCTTCACTGATATTTTACTTTCTTCTTTATCCCACTCCCCCCTCCCCCTCTTTTTAATACTTTTAAATTCTAAATTTATTTTGTACTTCATATATTTTTAGAAGTTTTCATTCGTTATTCTTTGTTCTATATGTGTATATAGTTCTTTTTTCTAATATTAATAGAAGTATCAAACGTTGATTAATTATTTGTTTGTATAATTAATTGATTACATTCAAACAACGTTCTTACCAAAAAATACTCAATCTTACCAAAAACTACGTTATTTGGCCATTTAAATGATTTTAAATCGTCTAATGACAACAATTCGACTTGTTTTTTCGGTCAATCACTTTAAAAATAAAAAAATCACGTGCATTCTTTTTCTAGACGTGTCATTATAGGATTTCCTCAAACTCTCCTCCGCTTACTTTTCGTCGCACGTCGACAAAATGTCATCCGAACAGGTGAGTTGGAAACATCAAATTTATTTCCCGAAAACTCAATCAAAATTTAAATTTGAATATAAAGATATAAGCATAGATATAAAATTCGGATGAGTGGGGCATTGTGTTAACGGATTTTTTTTATTCAACTATTAAGTGCATGTTTGGGTTAAAATTTACAAACCTAAGTTTGAGTAGTTTTATTTTGCAAACTGAATATGCAAAAGGAACCTTGGTCTTGTTTTTATAGAAACTTTGTTTCAAATAAAATATAAATGTGTAAACATTCTTTTGAAGAAAACTAAACTTGTCACAAAATTGAGTTTACTCTTCAAACTGAGTTTAAAAGAGCCCAAACTGCAACCAAACATAGCATAAGTTATTAGTCAAATTTTATGAAATAAAATAATATTTAATATTTAATATAACTAAAAGATGAAATAAATTTGAAAAATGTCTAAAATATAAGAGTAATGATTAATATCCTACGACTTACTAGGGTCGACCTAGTGGTGGAGGATTTAGGTAGTTTGTACGAAATTTTAAGTTTAAATCTCGTTGGCTCCATTGTACAGAAAAAAGTAATTACAATCCCGCTAAGTTTTGTCCACTTAGCGTTTACCTAGATGTGTGGTTAACTACATGGTAGTTAATTTTGCTTCACAATGGTTAAGAATAAATGTGATTGTATACAATTATCGATGTGGTTAATATTAACCACTTGTGATCCAAAGTTAACCATTATTTTCCATTTCAATAATTTCATGACAGTATATATTAATCACTTATGAGATAACGTTAATCATCATTAGACATTTCAATAACACTATGACACTATTAACCATACATCAATAATTGTATATGATCACATTTCATTCACTCATAACCACTTGTGAAATAAAGTTAACTATATTTTACACATGTATTTTACCACTTTTGATGGTCAATAACCTGGTGACACTATTAATTACTTGTGAGCCAAAATTAACTACTATTAGACATTTCAACAATCTTATGACACTATTTATCACATATTGATAATTGTATACAATCACATTTATTTACTTTTAACTATTTGTTAGGCAAAGTTAATCATATTTACACATCTAGTTAACCATTGTGATGGTCAGTAACCTCATGATACTATTAACCATATATCAATAATCGTATATAATCATATTCATTTACTCTTAATCACTTATGAGATAAAAATAACAAATATATATGTGTGTGTGTGTGTGTGTGTGTGTGTGTGTGTGTGTGTGTGTATTTAATCACGTGTGTTGGGTGAATGCCGAATGTACAAATCCAAAGTGTGTTCCTCTTTTTTCCAAAATATAATCTTTTGGTCATGTCATGATTTAACCTAGGTAATGTTTTCGGTCTTAATCAAATCTAGTATTTTTTTCCTAAAAATAAAAAGAATTCAATCCAACCATATTTACGAAAATATATAATATGCACCATCAAACTTTCTCTACAAAAATAAAATTCATATACTAATAGAAAAAATATTAACAGTTATGCTTCCATTAATATATAAACTTTCCAATGAAAATTAAACTTTTAGTAATTACATTATGAATTTGTATTTACGGTATAATGTATTATATTCATAATATGATAAATTAATAGCATATATTATTTTTTTATATTAACAAACATGTTTATCAATGATTCATAATATTGAAAGCATAGACCTACAATGTTAATATTGGGAGTTTTTTCATATACCTGTATGAAATTACCTTCTATTATTTATAGTCATTTGACTATAGTGGGGCGTGATAGGATCCATTTTATTAACATCATAGCCTTTAATTATCCCTGGTAGTTGTATTGTTACCATTATATTCACATGTAAGTGCCCTATAAGGTGAATTCAGGGAGTAATTACAAGGAAAGAAAGTGGCTAAATCTCTTATGTTCATCACTTTAGTCTTCTATGTTGTCTCGGTGACTTAGGCTAGGTTATAGGGTAGTCCAAGATGCATCAAATTCTAGCTATAGGTCATGTCCTTGGGATAGTAGTTAATATTTTTACATCGAATGCACTTTACTTTTTTGATTTAGGGTGGTGATGGGTGAGCTTGAAGTTTTTAACCCTAGTTCAACATGTCGATAAAAATTAGTTATCCCCATGTTTGACATGTTAAGTATTGACGGGACATTGAGGTGCAGTTTGCTAATTATGTTGCACTTGATATTGGACTTGTCTTCTCCCAATAAGTGTCCAGATCTACGAACATATTGTTACATTTGTAGGGTCCTAGACGATGTTTTGTTGAGATCAAGAATTGATCTAATATGTGTTCGACATAACGCTTGCTCTAGCAAATTAAAAGTGGTAGTGTAAATGGGACACGTGATATTGTTTGAGTGGAAATCCATGCTCAATTTATGCATCCATTGTGGGCGCGTAATGATGGAACACAAGTCATTGTGGTTTAGTGATCGAGGTAATTTATGTTTTTACCCCTCTTGGGCTAAGTAATGAATGGTTTCACCATTATTGGCCCTAGGTAAATTGTGATTTTACCTGTGCCCTTACTTCTAGAAGGAGGGGTCCCCCCATTGTCTTAAATTTTACCTCTTTTATGTCTCTCCTTATTCTTTTTTCCTCTTCTATTCTTCTAGCATTCCTTTATTTTTGTTTATACCTCTATGGCATCCTTCACAATTCTTCACCCTTTACCTCCCATATTTTCATGTTGCTTCGGCGAGGTACCATTTTCCTTTTGTCACCTCTTTCATTTTTTCTTTCAAATGCTTCATTTTTTTAAGAAAGGGAATGATAAGTATAGCAACAACTCTTTAGAGGTTTTCATCACATCGTCATCATTGTATTGGAACAAGGGTGTGTCTCACCAATATGGAGTTTTGGAGAACTCCAAAATGGGTCAAGGTGTATCTTTCTTAAGCAATATGTTGCAAGGCTTAGGACTCACCGTTATCTTGACACCATTTAGATGCTCAGAGAGGGGGGTGCTGACGACCTGCATGGGGAATGCTGATGTGTTTTATAGGCCAATTGAACTTTAGGAGTTGACAAATTTTTAAGCACCTTTATGATTTGGAATCTAACTCATTTAATTGTTACACGACCTTTGAAGATTATACTCCAAGTCCAAGCATGTCAGTGGCAGAGGGGATTAGATCAAATATTGAGGAAATGAACAACAAAGTGCTAGGCTCAAGGTTGTAAACCTTAGTGAACTAGTATAAATGGTTGGATCAAGAGATATTAGGGCACCCAATTGTTTTTCTAAGTTCGAGGAGGCTAGTTTGCAAAGTCAAATCATATATTCTAGCAAGTGGTATAAGGACAACTATATGCTTAAAGTTTCTGAAATTGGCACCCAACTTGTCATTCGAGTGAAGCTTTAAATAGTTTCATGTATATGTATGATTATTTCTTTACCAAGCTAGAAGTCTAGCTTCCTTTCTTAGATTGAGATGGTAGGGCTACTTTATTTTTAGATTGCTCTAAGCCGTTTTCATTTGAATGGGTGGGCCTTTCTCCAAGGCTTCGAACTGTTATGTGAGGAGTTCGACTTTATCCCCATAATCAATTTATTTTTCCATCTATTTCAAGTTGTAAGAAAGAATGTTGTTAGTGGCGATGAAATTTTTATTAACCTTCGTGGCTTTATTAATAAGAAGTTCATGGATCCCTATATCGAATTAGACAGAGGTAAAGTCTCCTTTAAGAAGGAATACTTCAAAGTAGCCCTGGCCAATGGTAGGACTTTTCTAGAAGGATCCCCGTGACATTTATCCTAAGATTTACATAGATTAGTGTAATTGGCATCATAATTGTCAATCCAAAGACCATGTCATCTTGGAAAGGTGATTAATTAAGGCCGAGCTTTTCAATAAAGATTGTTTCTTGGACTTAGTGTGGAGTATTAACAAGGTTTTTTCTTATTAGGTTTGATTGATATCTCGACTCTATATTTGTTCACAGCGATAAGTATTTTGGACACAACAAATTTGCTTTTGTAAGTTTGCTTGTTTGTTATAATTATTCTTGTACTAGTTTTGAGATGGTTGATAGAAAATTAATTAAAGGCAATGAAGGTGGCTTAAACTAAGGTTGTTTATGCCTATGGTGTTAACGTTCTTCTCTCAAGCACTGCGATCACCATTCTTGCTATTGTTGTCAAGGACCCTTTAGTGTTTGCCTTGGCTCAACTACTTATCACACTTAGGGCAATGAGGTAGTTTTTGATTCTATGTAAATAAAGAAGGCCTAAGGCTTTAAGACATTTTCTCCTTGCAAGAATGACAACTATGATCAAGAGAGGCGTAAGGTTGAAGGACCTATGTCAAACAATGCCCCAAATGTTTAGGACAAGGATTTTGACGTTAACTTGAAGGATTTGGAAGCCTTTCTAGCTAGGAAATAAACCTAAACAAGTGATATGAATAAGCATATACCTAGGATATGAAATGGAAGCTTCACTAAAAGGCCTCTTTATGTAAAGTCAAGGTTTGTTTGCTTTAACTACAACTAATATGCCTAGGATTAATCCAAAATTTTGCTTTCATCGCCTAATGATGAATCCCACCATGAATTTAATGGCACAAAGAAAGCAAAAGATGACCTGTGAATGGTAATAAGCAATTAAGAAACAAGTGAGATCAAATTACTAAAACAAGGTGATTCAAGAAGTCCAATATGCTACCTAGTTGACTAATGTCATCGTAGTGAAAAAGGTGAATGCAAATGGTATATGTGTGTATACTACATAGACCTCAACAAAACATGTACATGACCTTGTTTCCTTTCCTAATATTAACAAGTTAATAGACTATTCCTTTAGCCACTAATTTTTTCATTCATGAACACATATTCAAGTTATAAAAAAAACATATGTATTGTGAGGATGAGGAAAAAATGATCTTTGTATAACAAACAAAGGGATTTACTGTTACAAAGTCATGATGTTTAGATTAAAGAATGTTAGCCCTACCTACCAACAAATGATGACCAAAATCATTGAAGGAATCATTGGGGACACAATTGAGGTGTGCGTGAATGACATCATGGCTAAAACCTAAAATCAGAGTGACCACATATTTGACTTGGTTGCATTTTTGGGCTTTCCAGCGACAAATTCTTAGGTTTTATGCTCACCAACTTGGGAATTGAGGCAAACCCCAAAAAAGGCAAGGCCATTCTGAAAATGAAAAGCCCAACATCACAAAAAAAGGTACAACAGTTGCACGAAACCATAAAGACACACCACACCAACTCCTAGACAATTTATGTCGATGGATATATCTAACGTTAAAGGGGTTAGGGCCAATATTGCTATGGAAAGAGAAGACATGCTTATGCTAGAGTTGTTGTTATGGTTTCATTTTCCCATCTCCAACTATATGGTTATGTACAATTCCTACATAACCATGAAAGAAGCCCAATCGTTGATATTAATTACTATTCAATATTACCATACATCTAATTAAAACATTAATAATCTATAATTATTAAAACACATGATAGTGTCCTAATAATCATATATACTAAATTTTAGATAACATTCATAGAAATTTAATTTAATAGGTAACACACACACACACACACTAGTTTGATTTTAACTATTGATAATTTCTTTTAAAAAAATATTAAAATTTCAATTTAGAAATAAAGATGAAAAAGATAAATTAAAAGATATAAAAGGTTAAGAAAAATTCCTAAAAACGTACTTGTTAAAAAAAAAACTTCTAAAAATATTCTCGTTGAATAATAGCTCCTAAAAACGTTCTCGTTTAATATAGTTATTATAATTTATATATAGAGAGGGTTAAATGACATATTGGTGCAATTAATGAAATATCAATTAGTTTTGGAACTATATGGAAATTTTAGACTTGATTTAATTCATAAAAACTTTCAATTTATTAGTTGAATTAATAAAATTTATCATTTATAAAAATTATTTTAAATACGTATATTTATCAAAACATACATTTGGTGTTAGATCTCTTTTTGTGTGTGCATTTTTGAAATTTGAGATTATCACACTATTCTTAAATGAAAATATTTTTAAAAATTATTATCTAGCTTTCTCATTTTTCATATATTGATCATTTGATTTGAGTCATTTGACCTTTTTTTTATTATTTTTTGATCCTTTCATACATTACTACTTAAATCTTATTTCAATTTCAATTTGATTTAATTTTAAATTTTGAATCTTGATATACTTTATCAAATTAAAGATATTATTCTTTAATTTAGATAAATCAAATTGTTTAATTATTATAATTTTAAATCATTATAATTTGTAATTAATTTTTGAATTTTAATACATCATATCAATAAAGATAGTATCATTAATATGTCTTCATTCAAATAATTTATTTTCTTAATTCTTAAAAAAAAAAATCGTTAATTTTTAATCTAAAAATGAATATTTATTACCAATAATAAAAAATTTATTATTATCTTTAATTTTTTATAAATTTTATTTAAATTTAAAAATACTCACACATATGCATGAAAAATTTGTTAGTTTATTTTATATATTTGGTCCCCCCAATCCCCTTTTTTTTTTTTGGTACCTATGGTATCTTTAGCTGAAACCTAGATATTAAGTCCTTGAGATACAAGAATTCATTTAAGAGATTGGCCTTTTTAACAAATATTTTTCTTTACACACAAATCTAGAAATCAAACTCCTAACAATATACTTAAAAAATATAATTTTCTGTCAATCATACTATACTATACCATACCATATGAGGATCAAACCACTTGAATCTTAAGCATTATTGATGGACCACCGTGACTATAGTTACTTCCCAACAACTCTTTAGTTGGATCTATTTAATCACTAAGAATAATTTCACTTTTTTTAATAATAGTCTTTTTTGTTTTGGGGGGGGGGGGGGGGGGGGGGGGTGTTGTACAGGCCTAAATGATCTAATAAAAGGTTAAGAACGTGTGGGATGAAGACTTGGTCTGCGACTGTATGTAACCAAAATATAGTTGTCATTTGTAAATTTTAAATAATCGGAAAGTTGTACTACTTATAATAATGATATTATTTTTATAATAAATTTAAATATATTTCCGATGATTGAATAATGATAATATGTAACTCTTTAAGCCTATTATAAAAATAATATCATCCATATTCACTACTTACAGTCTGATTGTTTTGACGTCCAAAATACTCAAACTTAGTTGAAGCTAATCCATTAAGACACAATTTTTTTCTATTTAAGTGTATTGAAAGTTGTGAAATCTGTAAACCAAACACGCACTTAGTTTTCATTCCCTAATCATTGGTCGATTCTCATGCATATTCAATACATTGCTCCGTTCAATAAAACGTATTACGTACCTCCAAAAGGTAGAAATTAAATTAGATTAATATTATATTTTCATACATACCCTTTCATAAATCTTTTTAACATTTTAGAAAAAAATAAATAAATAAAAAGATAAATACATTTAATATCTTGAAAATTTTAAAAATATTCAATATTTTATATCTAATAAGTATGAAATTTTTTTTTCGTAAGAATACTTAAAATTATTCATTAAACTATCTCGTTTTGATTATGGTAATGATCTCTCTCACTTTTGATATACTATTAAACTATCTCTATTTCCTATTAAAATTATTCGTTAAACTATTTTCCTTTCCTTTTTCTTTTTCCTAAATCAAAAGCAGATAATCTCTACAACAACATTAATGAAAGACATGAAAGATAATACTTTGCCACATTGATATCAATTATTTTAATGATGTTATGAGACCAATTAAAAATGCTTATCGTAGTATTTTCTATATAGCTTATGTATGTCAGTAATGCTTGGCTCGACGTCTTCATCCATGAAATAATTATAGAAAAGACGCCTAATTGTTTGAAAGATTCTCATCTATACATCTTACAAATTGAAGTTCTTCCTTCACAAGTTTACTGTAACGGTACTGTTTATAGGCCATTCTTTTTTATCTCCTTTCGTTTATTATCTTTTTCGTTGAAAGAATTTAATTTTAAATACACTTTTACACTATAATCTAATCACATATGATCATGTAAGATAACTTTGTTGACTTTTATAACAATGTAAAATTCTTCACAAGTACATAAAAATTGAATTCTTTCTTAATTACAAAAATATAATGAAAATATATTAAAATTTTAAAAAATAAAAAATGTTTTCCCTTAATCTGATTTTTTAAATTATTTTAATTTTTATTTATTACAAAATTATAATGTTAATATTTTATGTTCGAGTAAAATAAAAATTAATTAAAAGCCTGGACAAAAAATTGTTAATTTTTTGTCTTAATTTGATTTTTTTAATATTATTTAAAATTTTATGTATTAAAAATATAATGTTGTTATTATTTTCTGTTCAAAACAATAAATGTAAACAAAAATCAGGGAAATTAATTTGTTTAAATTGAGTTATAAAATTAAAATTATAAAAAACATAAATATATATATAAAAAAGTAACTTTAGTTTTATTTATTTTTACCATTATTTAATTTTTTATGTTAAAAATGACTTAAATTATTTTAATATTTGACATATGACGTTTTTGGAGTTAACGTATCTTCAAATTTTACTCATTTGTAATTGTTAAGAAATATAAAAATAATTTACTTTACTCCTACCAAACAACTTGGACAAGGATAAAAAACATACTATTTTAAGTTAAATGTAAATAAAAGAGAAAAATATTTAAAGAGTGACCAATATAAAGTATTAATATTAATTAATATTTCATATTTAATGGTAACATACTGTATGAAATAAGAAATTAGGTTAAAACTTTGTATCAAAGATAAAATAAATGAAAATTAAATGAATATATTTTTTTAGACAATAACCATGCTTAGTACGGGTGATAATACTGGTATAATATGAGGAATGTCAACTCTGGTGCACATGGGAGAATCATCATTTTCACTCTACCCAACTCTCATCCTTAGCAGAAATATGTACTTGCCAATTGCCACGCAAAACAAGCAACTTTTTAGAGTTTGGTGTCATGCAACCAAACCTGAGCTGATTCCAATTGCTGTGAAAAAATCTATGAGGAGTAGGTCCTCTTAATCATATTAGGACAAAACAACTCAAATCCCTTCAAATGGAGGGAGCCTTGGAAAGTTAAAACCCTTTTGAATTGGAGGGAAAAATGATCCAAATATGTGCCCCACGTCATCAGCACATGTTATGAGAGAGACAAGTTTTCCTTGTTTATATACTTTCTACCTTCTGCCATATATCTATACCCACCATCCCCATTTTCAAGTACCCAACTTGTATAATGTTTCCCTCAGTTTGATCTTATGCATTGAACTTGGTAAATGATATACATTGTAGCTGGGGTCAAATATGGACGTCAGACAATAGACAAACAAGAACTAGTAATGTTTACTTTGTGAGTTGTTATGATGGGTTGTGTCCTTTCTGAAGCTTTTATACATTTTTCATTTTTAACAAAAAATCTGCAGGTGTGTATGAACAGTGCTATGAAATCTGGGATTGACAAAGACAGTGATAGATTAAACCATATATAGTCGGGGGTGTGTAACGGTTAAAAGAGTAGGGCGCATCGATCAGAAGTCAATAAAGTTGATGCAAATTTCAACTTCCCCCTCCCTTTTCTAGATTGCTTTTCGAAGAAAGTTAATTCAATTGTCAAACAAGTAATTGCTAACGAATCCTATTCCTCTCCCTTTCTATAATAATTCATTCTATTTACAATAATAAAGTTTTTTTTTATAATTTTTATAAGCAAATGAATTTTATCACTTAAAAAGAAGAGCTTAACCTAAGCATAAGTCATGTCAAAGATCAGCCTAAGAGGTCTTATACATGAGTAGTCCAACAAAGCTGCAGCAAAAAAGGTCTAAAACATG
The DNA here is from genome assembly GCA_004329165.1 of Spatholobus suberectus. Classification (NCBI taxonomy): domain Eukaryota; kingdom Viridiplantae; phylum Streptophyta; class Magnoliopsida; order Fabales; family Fabaceae; genus Spatholobus; species Spatholobus suberectus. Next base: position 12,863,865 of record CM014729.1, on the reverse strand, counting down.
TATCCACAATCAATAAAATCACGAAGTTAAAGGTGAAATGATACCATATGAATAAATAATCTAGTTATATAATTATCTTGTAGTAAGTAATTATGTAATGCAAGGTATATTGTGACCAATAATGCATGATTTTCTTCATTATTGGAAGCATGCAACAGTTGATAAATCGACCTCTAATATAACTTCTCCTGTTCCCTCCCCGTGCATGGAGGTCTAGAAGTTGTAGTCAAGATTCTAGTCATAGCTCGTGCACTAATTAAAAAGTAAATTACAATTTGTCGAATGTGCATCTATGATATTATATTGCCATCAGTTGTAGTTGAAAGTGCCTCAAACACTAAATTTATCACGTCCTTGTTTATGCACATTTGCCACCAAAATTGACTATTTTAAAATCCACACATCCCCAAATTACTGCGTTATTTAGGTTGTCCAATTGCTAATGCTAGGCCAAAAATCAGACGTAAGGGGAACTGTGGAAACATGTGTTATTATTAAAAAAAATAAAGTAAAATTAAAACAGTGGTTCTGAAATAGAGGAAAAGTCTTAGTTTAGGTGAGAAAAAAATTGAAATGTTGATGAAGGATTGGGCCCCACAATACTTGCACCAATATTGAGGTTATAGCTATCATGGTGAATGTTTGACAAAATATTTCACCCTAACAAAGTGAGGTCTCTAACACAGGTCAAACAATTAAGATAATCACGAGCGCGCAAGAGAGAGATAGAAAGAGAGCTAGATTTTAACAACTGTCAAGGAAAAGAGACAGAACTAGAGAGAGAGAGAGGAGGGTGGTAGTTGTCACATGATTTCCAACAGTACAAAAGGGACCAGCCGCATCTGTATCCATTATGTAGGTTTATTACAATTTAAAGAGAACAAGTAGCGTGTCCGAATTTTGTTATTCTCAATATTTTCTTTTTTCCTTTGGAACCCAAATAGTCTCTCTACCATCTTCAACTTGTTGAGTCTTAATTAATTCTGCTGTTGAATGAATGATATACCAAAAAGACATCCCTAAAACCAGGTATCAGTTTTTATCCCCTTTCTCCTATCCCTTTCTTTCACACCCTCCGCCCATAAAAGAACAGCATATGATCCAAGACTAATCCACTTCAATCTGTTCATGAATTAATCGTTCCTTGAGTCTAGCTGGGCAATGGAGCCTTCTAAAGATGACTGATTGGAGATATGTTTGGATATGCAGTTGCACACAACAAGTGATCAATAGACTTGGAAGAGAAAGACATCATCATCTTAGATGGTTAGTATTACTATTTAGGGGAGAAGAATAGGATAAACACCTACAGATTATGCAGTTTTCTATGCTTTTTCTATATTTGTTTCTTTATCTTTTCAGCAACTAATTAATGATTTAATCTATAAATTCTTCCTCTTTGAGTTTCTTTCCTATCTCCCTTTTGGGGTTTTCTTACGATCATGGATGTTCCTTTGTTTTCTCTTCTTATGATACTCCTATGGTTCCTCCAGGCGCTGCAGCTTGTTGAAGAGTTCATAATCAATTCCCAACTTCTGTCCCAAAGATAAATATTCATTTGCTTTTTCCTTCTGTGCATTTGTATCCAATCATGCAACATGTGTTTTGGGTATGATGAGTAGCACTACTTTGAATATCTCTGATCTCCTCGATCATCATGTGATCATATATCTCTTGCGGTTATATGCGTGTGTGTGCGCGTGTTGGACACCTTGTTCTTATCTAGACTGTCCGTTTCACATATAAGATACTATAAAATTTAAAGTATACATAAGTTGACAATTAATTAAGAAGTTGCATTGGTTTATGAACATACTATTTTTCAAACTATCTGAATCCTGTTTTCTGTTTGTCATGAACCTATTGAATGGAATTCGATGTTATTAGTGGTTAAAGGAAAACCATTTCTCGTTCAGTTTATTGGCTTAAAAAGTGAAATGACCTAAGCGAATTCGTCTTCCCACACAATTTGCACCTGTCTTATTGTTTGAATTTCTTCAACTCTTAATTTAATTACTTAACCGTTTCTACACGAATCTTGAGTATTCCACAACTTCAATTTGTGATTCGCAAAAGGTACTTATAAGGTCAAATTCTTTAAATGTGTAAATCTGACATTCATTAGCATTTTTTTCACCGCTTCACGGTAGAGAAGTTGGTTGCATTCTTTACACCAATTACTGACTTTCGAACTACTTATATTTATACAGTAGTATATATATGATACAATACTTGTATGCAATGGGGATCTATAATAAATGTCTTCTGCCATAATTTCTCACTTTTACTTTACCATCACCTCATAGCATCTCCGTGCTGCTATTTTAAGAGTTTTAAAAGCACAGTAATTGCTGTTGAGAGAAATTACAGCCTGTCTTCACACATTCTTGTTGACGTCACTTTAATATGCTGCACATTAAAATATTTCCTGTTTGTTTCAGACCTGAAATTCCAACTTTGTAAACGACAAAAGAAGTCAATTGGTTGAAGGTATAAACCCGTGCAACAACAAATAAACATGTCAGAAGGAAACGAGATTCATAACAACGAGGAAACTTCATCGGGATGTTCCCAGAAATACTCTTCCTTTGACTTGAATGAAGAATTAGCTTGCAGTGAAGATAACAGTGATACAGAAGAATACTATGAGCTCACAACTAAGGAGTATGAGAAAGCAAAGGATGAGAGCACTTCAGCAAAAGGAAGTAGTACATCAAGACAAGGAAATGAGGGAAGAGGTACGGTGAGACAATATGTTAGATCCAAGATGCCTCGGCTTCGGTGGACTCCTGAGCTTCATCATTCATTTGTGCATGCTATTGAAAGACTTGGCGGTCAAGAGAGTAAGTATATATTAATTTGTAATATCTACCAACTCATTTATTTATCAGAAATACTGAGTTGTACGAATTGTTATAGGTGAAATCAAGCCTCTCCCGTAATAGTGAAAAGTTAAAACGTTTGATTGAACTCTCTGCATTATTTGCTGCAGGAGCAACACCTAAGTTGGTGCTTCAACTAATGAACGTGCGAGGACTCAGCATTGCTCATGTCAAGAGTCACTTGCAGGTACATAGCACAAATTAATTTGAATTAACTTTTTCCTTAAATTGCATTTTTGCACGTATAATAATGTGCAAACTAATCTCACCATTTGTCCATTCCAAATGATTTAGCAAGTATTTGAAAAAGTTTATTCAAGCTTATTTTATCATATAAGACGATTCTTCTATAAACCATTATTAATTTATTTTGATAAAGTAAAAAATATTTATAAGAAAGTTAATTATGAGTCACTTTTATAAGTTTAATTTATCGAAACAAACTAAATCATGTGCTTATCATATATGATATAAGTTTTCCAGTGACGAGTTTTTATTGAATAAATATTCAGTGAAGTTATTTATTATTCAAAAACACATCTTTAGTTGATGTATATAATCAATATTCAATTTTCATTTCAGATGTATCGAAGCAAGAAACTTGACGAGGCTGGGCAAGGTACAAGTGCTATCCTAAATTCTTATGGTTTGTAATGTTAATGAATCCACACACGCAATAATATTATAATTTGTTAGTTTTATTAAACTTAAGCAGAACAAGGGGTGTTGAGGGGAGGGGGTAGGCTTTTCCAATAACGAATCCTAAATTAAGCAAAGTTTTTTTTTTTTTTTTATCAGCAAAAGACATATTTTATTATGGGCACAAGTGGTGCCATGAGGTTCAGTTTACAAAATATGACCAAAGTTACATAGCAGCAACCCCCTACATGAAAAGCTGTCAAAAAACTCCTCTTCAATCCACAAAGGATCACATAAATTGTGCCCAGAACCTTTTGACATAATATAACCAAAGAAAAGACATACCCAAAGTTTCAGAATACCAACTAGCGGAAGGATTTAGGGTTAGGGTTTCTTTATCTTAGACAAATCTCTTGAACTTGACAATTTAGTTCACATTTACTTTGCAGTACTAAGTCAAGCGCACAGGTCGAACCAAGAAGTAGGTCGTAGATCTCTGATACTCCATCAGCCCATGAGTGCTCATCAACACTTTAAGATGGGGAATGGTGGAATTATTCTAGCAAGTAATTTCAACAAACATAGTCATTTCCCAAGTCTCCTGCAGCCCTCCTTCTCCCTATCACGTTCACATTCAAACGACACCGATTCAAGGTAACAATGCAAACGTTTAAATAACTTTATTTGCACCAGATTTATTCAAAGAATATAAGTTTGTCTTTTTTCTTTCTTTTTTTCTTTTTAAGAAGAATATAAGTTTCCCTTATTATCTAACATTTACACTTTTCTTACAGTACATGTAAATTACTCTCTTTATCTCAAAATTATTATCATTTTAGATTTTTTTTTCAAATTTTTTATTATTTTAAAATTTTAAGGCTTGAATTTTTTTTGATAATTATATCCCCACTTAATAATTATGTGTTTTTATTAATTTTTTTTCATTTCTCATCTTTCTATTTTATTAATATTTCTCTTTCTCTCTCTTAACTATCATTAATTAATTAATAAAGATATTTTAGTCAAAATATAATAGTATTTTATATTAGTTACTTTATTTGCAATAATTTTAGATAAAAATAATTTTAAAATGGAGGGAGTATCAAATTTCTGACAAAAGCAAGAAAAAGAGTGTAGAGAGACTATTTTTTAATGAATGTAAGATATTGGTATAAAAAACGTGGTGAGATAATTAATTAATTATAGTTCATGTTGAAACCCTTCGTCTTGTTTTCCACGGGTTTTACAAAACGAACATTTAACAAAATTATTTTATATTAACCCTTGTTTGTAACCTCTCTAGGCACCAGCATTGGTACATCAATCATCAAGCTTTTAGAATACCAATAGCTTCAGGCCATATTCAACCAAAGGATACACGCGGAAGAATTGCACCAATGAGACCAAGCCAATTGCTTGAAGAGAAAAGGTGGCCTCCTTTAGAAATTATGAACAATCATCAATCGAAGTTCAAAAGGTTGCCTGCCAGTGTTGCTCCTAAAAATGGGTCACAATCTGTTCAGCCAGCTGAATGGAGTTTTGTGAACAACACAAGCATCAGAGAATACCTGTCGATCAACTCCAATGAACATCGCAACTATTCCAACAGTTTAAAGCTAGAATTTGATCCCCCATTTCGGATTAAGGTAAATTAGGGTTTAACAAAAATAAGAACAATGTAATTCATCTATATATATGTTTGTTCTTTCTTCACCATTCATGCATAATAATTTGATTTGTCATGCAGTTGAATCAAGAGAAACTGCAGAAAGACGAGCAACAATTGCCTGATTTGCAACTGGGTTTGAGTCACACAGTTGGAACCGATGATGAAATCAACACTAAGCTTTCACTTTCTTAGCTTGCTATATAGTGTATAGGCTTTTTTTTTTTTTTTTAATACCTAAATAGGATCTGATCGTAAAAGGAAATGTGTCATGATGATTGAGAGTGAGTTCTCATTAGCGATTTTTCGTGCGCAAATGATTGGTTTGATCAAAGCACTAAATAAAGAGAAAAATGAGTAACTGCAAGGGAAAAAGATGGAACAAACGATGAAAGTCTTCCTTTACTACTTTTGCATTAATCGACTGAAAATTGACTAATTCATGTTCTCTCTAACAGTCCTCTCTCCATTTAAAATTTTAATTGTTCATTTACATCTAATGTTCTACATAAATCAAGTCAACAAAATAATAAATGGTTAATTTAGTTCTTACATTAGTCAATATAGTTTTGGGATTGGTTTATGGGATTGGTTAATGCGATGTGGAAACTTGGTCAATTTTCAATGAAATTGGCTGCTGATAATGTGAGATTAGTCTATTTCTTAAAGGAAAAATATCAACGTGCACTCTTTTTTGTTGTCGATTAGGATGGAGGGAAGAGAGATAGGAAAAAAAAAAAAAAAAGAGAAAAAAATAGATGTGATAAGTGATGGATGAAAAGAGACAAAAGAAATAAAAAAAATGAAATAGAAATGGGATGGAAGAAAAGACAAATATATGAATATAATTATTCTTTCTTAAATTGGTCAATTTTCCATGGGAGAGATGGAGAGAAATTTAGTTAAAGAGAATCCAAACTAAATTTTTACGAAAAAAAATGCATGGATTTAACAACATTAATTTCAGTAACTTGTGCAAAAGCTGCTTTGTAGTCAAGTCTATACATTTAGGGCCTGTTTGGCGGCCAGGATATGATAGGATAATTATCCTATCCTATTGTAATTCATAGTTTGGTGTGCCAATAGAATATGATTACACTATCATATCTCTTATCCTATCTTGTTGCTATAGTATATTTCTTATTCTGAAGTGAGAGCTGAGTTAAAAGTAACAAGATAAGCTTTCTTCTTTTTTTTTCTCTCTCTATATATATTATGTAATATGTTAAGTATTATAACAAATATGTATATAACTATATATAGATAAAAAATATTTTTTATTATATATGATATTTGTATATAATATTTGTATATATAATTATAAATAATTATATATGCATATAGATAGATAGTTATATTATAATAATTATATGTAAATGATATATATTTTGTGAAAAATATATATAAGATTTATATATAATATATGATGATATATATTATAATATAGATATATATATATATATATCTATAATAACAACATATATAGTAATATTATATAAATTAAATATATAATCTATATATTATATATATATATTTATAATAATTTGTATTTAAATTTAAATTATATTATTAATTAAAATATTAAAAATTAAATTTTTAATATTTAAATAATTTAAAGAAAAATATTTGAATAATAATTACAATTTTAAAAATTTTATATATTTTTTATAATTTTAATAAAATTAATTATATAAATAAAAAATATTGTATACTTTAGTTAAAATTATATTTTTTCATAAAACTTAAAAATTAAATTAAAAGTTACTTTCTAGAAAATTATATGTAATTTTAACAAAATAGTAATTTTTTCATTTAAACATGTTTTATATTTTATCCTATCATTATCTAGTTTATTATCTGGTGTGCACCAAATATTAAATAAGATTATATCTTATTCTACTCTTATCGTATTTTATTTTTATCTTGTTGGTATATCCTATCCTACCCTATCCTATCCTAACCCCAAAATGGGCCCTTAAGATATTTTACTTTTTTTTCCTTTTTTTTTACCAAGCTTAATTGCTTAAGCAAATGCTTTAATTTGAACCTTGTGATCCGATAACTTTGTTTGACATCAATGCATATAGTTATATATTATATAGTATCCTATTGATATAGCTTAAAGCCATTTCGCAAATCGTGTTCTACTTTAATTTGGAACTAACTCTCAGAAAAATATGCTAAGTACTATTAGTATACTCAATTCTAATCCACCCTTTATATTAAATGATAACAACTATCTTGAACGAGAATATTTTTAGTTACTATTCTTCAATGAAAATATTTTTAGCTGTCATTCTTCAACAAGAGTGATTTTAAGAATTTTTTAACCTCTTTTCTCTTTCAATTTATCGTTTTCAATATCTTCAGTTTTAAATTGAATTTAAATATTTTATTAAAGGAAATTATCAATAATTAAAAATTAACATTATATTACAATAATTGTTTATTATAAATTTAAAATATAATATATATGTTTAAAAATATTTATTTATTACAAACTTTAATTATTATATAATTTATATATTCAGAAGTCTTTATTTATTATAAATTTAAATTATATAAATAAATATTTATTCTGTGTGCAATGCACATGTTAAAACACTAATATAATATAAGATAGAAATAAAATTAAGAGGAATATTGGTAAACACTGTAATACATCTTTTTAGTTACTGTTCCGTACTAGTCCCAGTTGGCATAATGGGTCATTAAAAAACCTAGATCGAGGACCAAAACTGTTATATAACTCACTCACCATTTTTGTAAAATGCTTTTATACGAATAATATTATTTCTTTTCTATCCATCTTCATCACATTATTGATCATTTTTCTTACTTCTCTCTTCTTTTCATATCTCTTTGTTGTACAAAATTTATTGTATAAATACAATTTTTCTTTTCTTTTTAACACATTTTATGTACTTGAAATTAATATAGATATCATTGTACTCTTGAAATTAACGAGTGTCTGAGGCCATCTCCAAGCACTGCTTACGAAGGTTCTTATCTTATTAGGATCGATGCTTATTTGTTTGTAACTGTTGGAGGCAAAGCTTGTTAAGGATCGGGTGCTTATTTAAGCACCAGAGCTTAACAATATTACTATATTATTGTGCCCAGAAAATTTTTTTAATAGTAGATAATATTTATATAGACGAATGAAAAAAGAAAGTAAAATTAAGAGCTGTTGGGAATAAAATGATGTAATAAAAATTGATGTTGATAAAATATAAAGATGTGAGATTATTTGTGGGTTCCATTTAGTGAAGTTTTTAAAGTTATTGAGTTGAAGAGAAGAGTTGTTTAAAGTTTTTTAAGTGATGTGTAATGGTGAAACCCATTTAAGTTGTGTAAAAATAAAAAAGAGTTGCTAGATTGGAGATGTCCTAAGGTCAAGTATTTGATACACTCTATTTTATACTTCTAATTATTTTGAAAATAAATGTTAAATATTTTTATATTTTGATATAATAATATTTTATTAAAATACTTTTATTTTGATTTCTGTAATTACTGTAGTATTCTATTCTCTAAAATATATCCAAGCCAGGTGTAGACTTAGACAAATACAAAGGGGAGTATTAAAGAGTTTGGCCGGCATACATTCTGTGCGAACGTGCTAACAATTTATTTATAAGATGCCACGAATCCAATTTATATATAACTTATATATGTTTCATACATTCCTGCTAATGAAAAAAGAGTTTAATGGTCATGTATTGTCAGTGTAAAAAGTTTTATACTGTCATCTAATTACAAATCACCATTAATATAACTTTTAAAGTATTTATTATAAAAGTCAACAAACTTACAATAAATGGTGGCTTGTGATTGGATGATAGTGTTAAACTATTTTACGCTGTCAGTGCATGACCATTAAACTCATGAAAAAATTGTTTTAACAAAATGTATTTTATATTCATTAGATGTCTTTGTTAGATCCTGTTTTCACTTTGCAACGTTTGGGATTTAACAAAATGACGTACATTTGTTATTCCTTAAATTACTCTTAGGTCTCCATAATTTTATTAAAATTTTAAATATTTTTATAACTGAAAAATCTTAGTAAGTCCATATTTTTAAAATTCTTCTCTTAATCCCCTAATTATATATTTTAAACATTTGAAAATGGACCCTATTAGATAACAAACGCTCTCTGGAGTCTAGCTGGAGAACAGCATGAACTTTCTGACATGCTCAGGCAAGAATGTCTTGCCTTGGCAAAACAATGGCGACGAGTGATGAGTATGCCTCATGATCTTTATGTGTGTCCCACCCACTATCTCAGAGTCTCAGTCTCAACTCTCAACAAAATCCCATGACCCCCCTCCTACTTTCTGTTTTTCTCTGTTGATCATTAATAGTGGTGTGTGCGTCTAAAACAGGAATGGGTGCAAAGTAGGGCCATGGCACATTCAGACTATTCATATGATTCATATGCTAACATATGACATTAGGTAATCTGACGCACAATCAATGAATTTTAATTTTTGGCTTTTGTTACAAAAATAATACTTTGTTAAAGTTTATTTCTCAAATTACTTATCTTGAACCTTTGTTTCCCAAATTGCTTTGATTTTTTTCTTTTTAGCTTTGGAAATTTGGTTAATGCAATTTATTTATTTTCGTGATGTTAGGAAATTGGTTTTTCCCAAACCGTAATTAACATTTTTTTTTAATTTTCAGATTCTTAAAAACCATGTTAATTACTTTAATAAAATTTTTAAAATATTTTTATATTTCTAAATCCTTTATAAACATATTAATACAATACTTATCATATTATGTACCAAAAGATGTACCAAAACAAATACAGAACTTATCACTAAAAAACTAAATATTAAACACAATTAAAAAAATTGAAATCCTACTACTGTTTTATCTTAAATGATAAGTATTATAAATGAAATACGTTTATAACTTAAAGTTTCCCATTTCAGCCAATAAATAAATAAAGTTTCCCTGTAATTTTTTTTAGTTTAAGTAAAATTGAAAATATAAAAATATAAGAAAAAATATCATCATTATTTTTTTGATAATGAAATCATTTATATTAAGAAAGAAAATTATAATAATATATTTTTATTATCAATAATAAAAATTTATTTTATTAGATAGGAGTAAATTAAAGATATGATAATATCTTTGAAATTCAATAGAAAAATAAGGAAATAAATTATTTAAATTAAGAAATATCTTTATGTCAATTAATTTAACATGTGGTATAATTTTTAATTTAAATTTAAATTAATTAAAGTTAACTAATATTTAAGATATAAAAATAATAAAATGAGACAGTTAATGCAAGAAAAGTCATGTTTCTTATTGAGAAAGATTAACTTCTAAAAAGTGTGTATTTAAATTTATAATATAAGAATAAATTTAAATTTTAAAAATGTAAAAGAATAACATATATTTTTAAGTTAAATTAATAACAAAAAAGAAACAAGTTGAGAAGTTAATTTAAGAGAAATTGGCATCTCAACATTTGTTAAAAAAAATAAAAATTAGGAAACCAAAATCAATGGGAAACCAACTTCCAAACATCTATAATATTAACATTTTTTTAACCTTTACAAACTCTTGTGCATTACTATTCTCCAAAATAGATATTATTTAATTGTTTATTATTTTTTATCTAATGGGTATTTGATTATCTTTTCCTTTCATTCCCTTCTCTATCTTTCTCTTTGTTATTGTCTGTTTTAAGTCTATTCTGTTGGCAATTCCCACTGTTATCTTATTCCATTTTTTTCACTCCACTAACCAAACCTAGGGGGAGAGGTACATATAGTAATCGAGTGGGGGTCATGGTCGCCCCCAAATCTTTTAAGTTTATTTAATGAGAGACTAGTTTCATATATGTTGCACTTCTAACTCGAGTAACTTGACTCTGTGTTGTTCTCATTTAATATCTTTTTTGCGAGTCCTAAAATAATAGTTATATAGTGGTCATTTGTATCACAATATAAATGGATTATTGCTACTCAACCTTCATAAAATAATTTTGTTTGACTTTTGAAAGATACACAAAGAGATGGACAAAATTATAATTTCTTTATCCACAAGAAAATATTAGTTGTATATTAAATTTCTTTTATTTATGCACTTGAGAATTTAAATTTTCTTTACTAAAATCATATATTTTTTGCTTTTGACCTTCCCTCAGTCAAAACTTTGCCTCTACCCTTGACCAAACCCTTTGTGTTGCCACCACAAGCCAACTCTTTATACTCTTATCTCTTATCTCTTCTCACTCTTCCTTTTTCTTCCTCTTAGCAGATCTAACCATCATCACCATTTTCCATTTCTTTTCCTCATTGTTTTAATTTTCTCTTCAACCAATGTCAATTTCGACCACCATCGTCATTCATTTCTTCCTCTTCAACCTAATCCCACCAAGCTCTAGTTGTTCTTTTCCAAGCTTCAATTTTCTTTTTAACATTGACAAGGTTGTTGCTTTTCCACTCCATCCTCCTTCTTCCACAATTAAGTTTCACCATCCAACACTAGAACCTTTTGTGGAGTTGCCATGTACTGATTGGGGGTTGTCAGATTGGATTCAAGTACGAAGCCTAGCCATTTATTTTAGAGATTGATAAAATTGATTTTGATAGAACTAATTTTGAATTGTTGAAGTTAATTAGGATGTGTGTCCAAATTAATCTTTGTTATGTATTTTACATTAAAGTGCGTATTATAATAAGAGAAATTGATTTTTTTAATTTACCTAATGGGCAATAAAAACACAAAAGTAATCACAGCTATCTCTTTGAAAAAATCTCTATAATCAATTTATTGTCAATTAGATAAATGTTGAGTTTAAACATATTTTTAGTTCTTATAAATATGATTTTATTTAGTTTTGGTTTATCAAAAAAAAAAGTTATTGATTTTAGTCCTAACAATTTGTAATTTTTTAAAATAATTCTTATTACTACTTAGTGATGGTGTTTCATGTATCTAACTGTGTCATGGCAACAACTATTCTAAGGTGATAATTAAGGGTGTAATTGGGTTAGATTGAGTCAATTTTGAAGTGTCTAGAAATCCAAACCAAATTAACAGTACTAAGTCAGGTTGGTTTGGGTTCTTTATTTTTTGGGTAGTCAATTCAAATGAAACCAACTTGGTCTAAATCAAGTTGGTTTGGGTCGAATGATCAGATCATGCAATAAAATAATAATAAATTTTGGAAAAAATGAAAAAAAAATAATAAGGGTGTACATTAGTCAGCCAGGGTTAGGTCGAGTTTGACTAAACCCTCTATTACCAAACCTGATTAAAATACTTCAGCTTAGGTTGGGTTGGGTTTATGTATATTTTCTATCGAATCAACTTAATCAATGTTGAGTTAGGTTGGGTCAATCAGGTCCAAAAACTTAAATATTGTTTTATATTTTCTACAAAATTGTAAATAATAAAAAATAAGTAGATGAAAAAACATAAATACTAATTAAAAAAATGAAATATCACATGAATGGGTCAAGTTATCAGGTTCGTAGGTTTAAAAATAAAACTCACTACCTAAACCAACTCATCAGGTTTGAACAAGTCGAGTCAAGTTCAACTCGAACAACGTCAAAACCTGAATAGATGTGTTTGGGTAGGTTCAAGTTCATGGATTACTTGAACCCTATAAACACCCCCAAGGTTCATTTCATCCTTGTTCAACAACGTTGGTAGGAGGCATGGGGAAGACCCATTAGAAGTTTGACAGAGAAACCTATAAGGGAAGGGTTGTAGTGGTTCTTTTTCCAAGCAAGGCAAATGAAACACATGTGAAGCCTATTGTCTAAGTTATGTTGTTGATGATCAAGGCCTTCCTTCGACCAATAGAGGCTTCATGGTGGTTTGTGGAGGTTGGACAAATAAGAATGATTGAGGACATTTAAAGAGGGGTTTTGTTGCTTGATTTGGAAGGAGTAGAGAAGAGGGATTTGATTGAAGAATCGATCATGGAATGACCAACACAAAGCCTCTGCGGTAGGAGAAGGAGTTCAGTTATGGAGGAAGACGAGATGGTGCGAGATCTGAGAACAAGGCACGATGGTGTATGTTATAGAACTTGATGGCAGTGACTGTTTATGAAGGGTGTTTATTGGTTTTGATAGCTTGTAGTGGTGATCGATTTATGATTATTCGACAATGGGGAAGATGGTGGTTATGGTCGATCCATGAGTGGTTCAATGTCATAGAGGTGTGAAGCGATGAAGACTCAGTGAAGAAGGGGATGGGTTTGTCAACTACCTATTATGTTATGTTCGGTTCAAGTTGGATTTTTTAGCCTTACAAACTTTTAACCCAATACCTGAACCAAATAGTGTCAGGTTAGGTAAACAAAAATTGAACCAAACCAATTGTCTAGACCAAATCATGAAAATTAGTTCAATTTATGTTGATCGAGTTCACAAATCGACCAATACCCATTTGCATCCCTAGATGATATATGACTTGACATAGTTAAATGCATCACGACATTATTATGTGATAACATAGAGTATTTTAATATATATATGTATATATATGTATATACATATATATATTACACCAATTAAAGCTAAAAAAATAATTTTGAAAAAATAAAATCATATTTATACGAACTGAAAATATATGTTATCCTAGATACTAAAACTAATTATAGAAATTGGATATTTAAAGAAAATAATATTTAAAGATAAAAAAAATGGGTAATATAATATGTAATATGATAAAGAGAAATATAGATAAAAGTAATATTATAAAAAGTATTATAAAATTATTGTATAAATAATATAAGGCTTAAATAACTTTTTCGTCCTTATAAAATAGGGATTTTTGCTTTTAGTGCTTTATTTTTTTTATTTTCATCCCTATAATATTTTTTTGGTCCCTACTATTAGGTTTGACCGTTAAATCTAATGGAAGAACCAAAGAGAAAAAGCAAAATTATAGGGGCAAAAAATTAAGAGGACCAAAACAAAAATAACCAAAATTAAGAGAACCAAAATGAAAATAATCTTATATTATAAAGACTAAACAGTTATTTAAACTAAATTTATAAAAATTAAACCTTCAAACAATGTATTGATGGGAGCAGAAAAATTAAACCTACAATGAATGCACTAATGACTAGCCAACAAAATTATAAATTGCATTGACACTCCTTAATTGTTTAAAAACCATTACATTGACATTCCTTTTACATTACACTGACACCATTTATAAATTACATTGACATCTTGTGTCACCTAAGGAACACATTACGTCGTTTACTCCTATAAGGAATGTTGCTATAAGCATTAAAAAAGAAGGGGCGTCATGTGTAACGTCAAGAAACTTTAGAAGGTGCAGTATGCTATTGTAATTTGTTTATATATAATAATAACGTCGTGCATCTTTTTTCTGCTTTCTTTTTTATTTTACGCTCGTCTGTTACCATTCGTTTTGATAGTCCTATCTTGTTTTATGATTCTCTTTTATTGCTCTCCATTTGCTTTATTGACTTTATAAATTGAAGATAATTGCATCATTGCATAACTTCTACGAAGTTGTACGTTTAAATTTGAATTTTAATATTTTTTTTGCTAGTCACTAATGTTTTATTGTAGGTTTAATTTTTCTACTCTCTATTAGTGCATTGTTTGAGGGTTTAATTTTTATAAATTTAGTTAAATAGTTGTTTAGTCTCTATAATATAAGATTATTTTCGTTTTGGTCCTCTTAATTTTGATTGTTTTCGTTTTGGTTCTCTTAATTTTTTGACCCCTATAATTTCTGCGTTTTTTCTTTTGATCTTTTCATTAGATTTAACGGTCAAAACTGACAACAGGAACCAAAATAAAATAAAAAAATATTATCGGGGCAAAAAATAAAAAAAATAAAAGACTAAAAACAAAAACCCTCTATTTTATAGAGACGAAGAAGTTATTTAAGTCATAATATAATCCCTTATTGTTGACATTTTTCACAACCAATACATTGCCACTTGCTCACCACTTCACTATTATTTCATGGTTTTTACGTTCACACAGCCGTCATCCTCACTTCTCTCAGCGAGTAGTCGTTTTTGTCCCTATAGCCAATGTCAATTTGTCATGAGGCTTCAGTGATTTATATCTCTGCATCCCACCCTAGGAAGTGTCTATTGCCAACTTGTCATCACATTATTATTACTTTTATTTCTTTCTAAGTGTTGGTTGCTTACAAAAAAATTTGTTTCTTTTTTATCTATAGTTAAAAATAATATTATTTAGTATTTTTTTAATTATATTCTTAAAAAGAGAGAAAATGAAAAATAATAAATAATGAAGAAATTAATTAATAAAATAGATAAAGAATATGATAAAAAATTAAATAATAATTTTAATAAAAATAAAAACATCAGTTACATTTCTTAATCTTTGTACAAGTACAACAACTTTATTCGACCCTTAAAAGAATGCAAGAATAGATCTTACACAGTTGGAACAAACTTCTCCCACGTTCTATCTATATATGGATTCACATGATGGTTCAGTTCTCATCACCCTACTTTTTGGTTATAACCTCTCAATTCCAACCTCCTCTAACGACCTATACCAAATCCAGGACAGATGTTTCACTTTGAGCGATATTTATAACGATAAACATGGTGACATTTAAAGATGACTGCTTCCAATTCTAATCCAACCTCAATGCCTTATTCCTCATCGCTTCTTTCTTCTCATGTCATTACGCGATTTGGAATAACTTATCAAGTTGATTTGTAGAAGGAACTAGAGCTTGAAATTTTGAACACAGGTTAAATTTTAATCTGATGAACTATCTAAAGTTTTTTACACTATTAGAAAAAAGTTAAACTTTCAAAATAGCAATTAATCAAAGGTTTGACTTTCTTGCTTGCATAATCGATTGGATGATAGCGTATTAGAATTTAACTGCTATGGACATTATTAAATTTCTATAGTCAAAGTTGGATTATGGTATATCCAAAAAAGTTATTTTTTTGTTACAATGTCCAAAAAGTTTAACAGACGTTACAATCAAATTAAATTCTTGAAATCTGAAATAAACGATACTATATATATATATTTGAGAAAGCAATGGGAAAATTCTTACTTTGCCATATGCATATATCAGTAATACCATACGGTACAAAACGGTTTGACACGAACCCCATTCCTATGGCATATATCATATACCATACGTACAAACGGTTGCACGACCCATTCCTATGGCATATACCACAAACATTAACGAGGACGTATGGCACAACTCGTCTACCAAAGAGGGAATGCTTGAGACTACTTACAACTGAAATTGATATAATCCTATTGAACCAAGCCGCATTAGCAATGATTGGAAAGAACCGAGTGCATAAGACGTATGCCAAAACCTTAGTTTCATAATAAAAAATGGTAATCTCGATTTAGTATAATGGTTTAAGAATAACTGAATAAACAACATTGGGTTCATATTTTTAAAGAGCTCGAATGAGACAAAATCAGGGGTATTTTTTTCTTTGGTTCTTTACTAAAAATAAAGAAAAAAAAAAGTAATTAAGAAATTGAACAGAAATCTCCCACGCATGTTTGTGCGCGGATTTGTCCAAGTTATTCGTGCTATTCAGCATTTGTCATTTTAAAACCACGCTTATTTCTGTCCTTATTTCTGTCCTTTAACATGAAATTTCCAAATGTTGGAGTGGCAGGGTACAACTGAATACCAGACAAAAATGTAAGGACAAACATAAGGATAGAGTGATCGACAAAAGATACCGACTCATCCCTTTTAGCATGATTATGCTTACGAAGTAGCTCTAATCATAAGGTATATTTGGCAGTGACAACTTGATGTATGTCAAACGGTTCACATTTCATTGCATTTGAGAAGCATAATCAATTAACAGATTAAGAAAATCATAAAGGGAAGAACATTGATATAGTTTACAATTTACACGAATATATCAATGCTGCAATTGATGACAATTACTTTGTCCTGTTGCTGTGCCAGGTTTTGCTAACAGCATCACATAAAGAAATACCCCAAACAAATGAGAATCTGAAATTCATCTCAATTCAGAATTAATCTGATTTACATACTTGGACAAAAGCTTCTGAAAGTGCTGAGGAAAGCGGAAAGCCAAACTAAAATATTTGATGGAATCTTTTGTATGTGTATAAAAAAGGAAACAATCAGTAAAGCATGGATAACAGTAATCACTTATGTCAGTTGACATAAAAAATGCTGATACCTGAAGATTAAGTAGCACCAGGTGAGGCAATCTAAAAGATCATTCCTCTGATTAAGCAGAAAGAAGTGGAGAAGACTAAAACAACATGATGAAAGGCACACAATTACTAGCCGATATACACTTCTGTAGGGCAGGTTAGGAAATCTTGATTCCACCGAAAGTGCCACTAGTCAGAAGCAGCTTTGCTTTTATTGATCACCAAAAAATGACTTCGATTTCTCTCTAAACAATACAGTATCACGAAAATCAACAAGGGTCAGAGCTTGAAGCCAACCGCTGGAAACAAAATTCAATAGAAAGGAAAAAACAATAATAAAGACATGATACTTCATAGAAAGTAAAAAAAAGAGTTGATATTTTGGTCTTCAAGCAGTGTGTTTAAATTGTTTTAGTCCTGTAAATGAAATTTACATCAGTTCATTATTATTATTTCCCATTTGGTTCAATCAAGAACAAAATGTAATCTTTCAAAAATTGATATAAATATACTTGATTGAGTCAAATTTAAAGGTTGATATGGTCAATTGACGTAAAAAAAGCTCGAAGGCCTAAATTGATGTAAATCCAATCTTTTGGGATGAACACATTAACCCGGCTGAAAATCTATACAACACCAAATGTTTACTTATGCTATAATGCCAAAATTCCATAAGGTGAGGACGACATACCATAAGTATATTTAGTAAAAGAGGACACCAAAAGCTTGGACCATAACATGATACTGAGTTTCATCCCTAATATTTAGTGCTGAGATTTACGCGTGGGTAGTTCCTGCAGAGAAAGTTAAATGTGAATTTTCATCTTTGTCACTACCAGAGTTGAGGTACACCAAATTATGGAAAAAAGGATTAACAAGGTTACCTGAGAATAGCGTACATGATCAAGATGCAAATTCGAAGTTTTCACTATTGTCTCCCACTTGAGATTACCAGATGTTGTATTAGAATCATGCCTTTTAGCTTGGGATTGAGTACCTTGACTTGAGTGCAGGAAAGAATTCTTGACAGAAACTAAAGGCAGGGCACGCCAAAGCCAGGATTCGGAAGGCGATTTTGGCAATGGTGGGGGAAGAGGAGACACAGCATACTCAGCACTATCTTTTCCTGAATCATTAGCTAACACAATTTGCTGGGTGTTGGTCTTTGAATCTTCAGCAAATGTCTCTTGCACAAGTTTCAAGGACACAGGTTCTTGGCTAATATTTTGATCAGGTTTCAATCCTTCATCTTTGTCTTCTTTGGCTGTGAGATTCAAAATACTATACAAACTTGGTGGAATGGAATCTAAAGCACTTAACACTTCAGTACCAAATGCGATCTTTTCTTCCACATCATGTACTTGTTTTATCTCTTGAGAAGATCCTAAAGAGGAATTACTTTCTTTCCCCCTTCTTCTGTCAAAGTCTGCAGCCACAGTATCCAACCTCCGTTTGTTATCTAAAGAACTTATATTTGAAGATGATAATTTGGCTGTACTGCCAGTATCTATGTACAAGGTCTTTTCAATTGTGAGATTCCCTGAATATGAAGTTCTTTTGGCTCCTTGGGATAGCACATCTTGAATATTTCCAAGCGCACCGCTGTGGAATTTCACCTTGCCAAACTTATAATTTTCAGGCTCTTTAGAATCACCAAGCAACTTAGCACCACGAAAGGGTGATTGAGGTTTATTTCTACTGGGAGATGTACCAGTAGCAGCAGCTCTTGAACGACGGAAGGGAGAGAGTCTGCCTGGCAGCAACTCACCAGAGTAAATAAATCTGTTTGATTCACTAGTCCATTTTTTTCTACCCTCTTGCATGTCAGGTGATGCAGCCCCAGAACCTGATTTGTTCTTGTGAATTGCATCCCATGCCTGCAGGAAAAATTCATGATTGTAAGTAAATACGTTGAAAGCAAGATCACTCGAGAATGCTGATCTACAAAAGGATTGAAGGGTGCAAAGGAGTTCCATTGTTCTTACCTTCTTTACAGCTGGAACTGGGCTAAAAGATCTAAGAGAGCTTTTGCTGGGTTTCACAATCTCACTGACTGAAGGCAAAGCAACCTGGTTCTTCATTTTCATCGCAGCCACAGGATTCAATAAGCACAATGAATTCCTGATATGTAATTGAGGTAACAAGCCGCAGCCTTTGGCTGCGATATTTGCAGAGTTGTCATACTCATTAACATCACCTTCATCTTCACTTTCTTCCTCTTGACATTGGCCAGTGTATGGTATAATATCAGTGTTATGTCTATTAACCAATGGCTTCTTTTCCTCGCGAACCAATTTGCTAACATCTCTAGGTTGTTGTTCTACTAACACAGATTGCTTTCTTGAAGAATACTGAGGAGGCTGTAATGTCATAGCCTTGGCAGCAGGCAAGAATCGGCTCATCATGAAGTCTCTAGTTTGTTGATCTGTGGAAAAGGTTCCAAACTTCTTTGCATCCAGATTCTCCAACCCGCTTACACCACTTACACTACAGTTCATGGAGAATGATTCTGTAGGTGACAGTGTTTCAAGGGCATCGGAAAAAGCATCATTATCATCACCATCATCATCATACTCCACATTGGACCTTCTGTTCTCAACTATTTTCTCTGCCTTTCTCTCTTTGTCAGAGTCTATTTTAACCACACTGACATTGAAAGACTTAGATTTATTCGAGGACTTAAATTTATTAAATTTATTTGCAGCCTTACTTTCCTTTTCCAATGGTTGTTTGGTAGCATTGATAGATTTTCCTGGGGGAAGCCTTGGGCTTGGAGTGATTGAAGTGGCCTTAGGAGGTTGAGGCTCGGATCCACCATTACCCTTGCGTCTTCCAGGGATATGCTCCCAATTGAAAGGAACTGCAACAGGTTCTGTTACCTGATCTGAGTTCATGTCTGATTTGTAGTATGGAAGAGTGTGGCGTTTCTCCAATATCTTCTTCTTTGCTTCAGTTAAGGATGGTGGTGTAGCAGCAGAGCGTCTCACAGACATGAGAGGGGCATTAATATTCAATTTCCTTTCAGCCATCTTGTTCCAAAATTGAACAACAGTGCAGCCCCTCTCAATCACAATTTCACGGTTCAAGACAATATCATATACTAATTTTCAGCAGCGAGGCCTAAATGATTAGGCAACAAACCTACCAATCATGAAAAGCCGTAAAAAAGGAAGCATGAACCGATCATTAACAGATTAAAATAACAACATAAACTACAATTCAACACACAACTTCAAGTAAGAACAGAGAAGCACCCCAGAGAAAACAATTAAGTTTAACTGAAAACGAACAAAAGATCAAACCTCTTGAATGACACCATGGGCTTGGCCACTGAAGCAAACCAAAAAGGGAAGTGGTTTCAGTACTACTCAGTAGCTAGTGTAAGCTTTTTTGTCAACGTCGTGATGCAGCGGCTAAGAAAATAATGAAAGGAGCAAGGAGTGAATATGACTAGGTGAGAGAGGTCACAGGGAATGGTAATGGTTGGTTGCTAAACGATGCCGTGGGAGAGGAATGAGTAGGATATAAGAAAAACCAGACAAGGCTGAGGCTGATAGATAGAGACCCAAGCTTAGTATTTCTTCTATTGTTTTTGTTTGTTTCTGTATTTCTTTTCATCAGTTAATGGTGTGGCCGTGACTGACTCGTGAAATGCAACACTTGCGAAAATAATGGACAGTTATTGAACTCAACTACAAAACGACTTCGGAATACTCACTGCACTCGTTTCTCTGTGGACGCGGCTGAAAGCCTTTTCCGAATTTGTTCTAGTATATTAATCCTTGTATTTGTATTGTAGTATATGTCTTGTTTTTATTTTAATAAAACCTCTTTCCCGTTATTTTAACAATAAAATATTATTACATATTCTTGAAATCGCGGGAAAAAACAATTTAAGAGCATGCTTATTTTGACAATTATTTTTTATTTTAAAATATTTTTATAAGAAACAATTAAAAAATAAAAAGTTGTTTTTTACTTTTTTATACAATTTTTCAAAAATAGTATAATATTTTGAATGAATAATATAAGTACTGATGCATATATCTTTTCATTCAATCACAAATTGTTATATATGTTAATGTTAATTTTATTGACTTTTATAATAATTATTTTAAAAGTTATAATAAAGATAATTTTTGATTAATTGATTATATAAAAAAAATTTACACTAATAATATATGTCTATTAAGTTTTAATGTTTTATAATTAAAATTAAAAAAAAAAAAAACCAATCACGCCTTACTTTTTCTTTTATCTGGTTTCATATTCCCACATTTGTCATACTATTAAATTTTCAGAGCGAGACGAAGGTAATTTAAAAGCTTTGAATAAAAAGTAAGTGATGGGGCACGAGTGCATCGTGAAGACAGTTGGTGGTAAAAATTAACAAAGGGTCCTAAGTAGTTTGTGGACCAGCCATCTTTAAAATAAACACAAGTCCTCTCTCTCTTTCTCTTAGCCTCCTCTGAGTCCGTGTTGCATTTAATCATCACATCATTCTCAATCATTTCTTTTTCGGGCAAGCAAATTATCCCTAGATTTCTCGCTCTTCCCGTAAACAAAACACGAAAAAAGAAAATCAATAACACAATATAAAGATCCAATATAAAATGATAAACATAATTTTATTTTATTTGAATTTTTGAACATCTGTACAAGAAAATAAATATAAAATATTGTTTAATTTTTATGAATTTATGCGGCAGGTTTTGGTATAAAGCTATACAAATTTAAAAGTGAACCAATAAATAGTTGTAAATTTTTAATGAAATGAAATGCTTAAGAAAATTAATGTGGAAAGATGTAAACACATATATCAATTATCATAATGTTAAGAAATTTTAAATTGATAAATGTAAATTATTGTAACTTTTTTTTTTAATAAAAACGCATGGGTTGAATATCTCATAATGGCAAATATGGAGATTTTCGGTTTTCTTGAAGGTCAGGATAGTAAATATACAGTCAAATTCTTTCATTTTTTTAATTGCAATCAAATTATTAACAAAGAATACTTCTAAATTCTTCTACTAAATCCTCTTATTAGTCCTCCTACTTCTATTGTAAGTATTGAATATAATATATATTTTTAAGACATTAAATATATTTATTTTTCATTTAATACTTTTTTATAAGGCAGTAAGATGATATAACATTACTCTTAAACAAAACATGTAAAACAATTAACTAATGTTTGAATTTATTTAAATTTTGAGGAAAAATCAAGTTTTCTTTTATCTTTTTAAAAAGAGTTTAATTTTTATACACCGTTAATATAAAAAGTTTTACATTATCAATCAACTAGAAATTATCGCTAGTATATTTTGAAGGTAGTTATAAAAGTCAACAAATTTATCATACACGACAGCTTGTAATTAGATAATAGTGTAAAAATATTTTACTCTGTTAGTGTATACACTCTTTACTCTTTCAAAAGTTTGTTATAAAAATTAAAATACAATATAAAATGGTATATACACCTTGTTAGAGATGTAAAAGGTTAGTTTCAGATTAATTGCATCAATTAGGAAATTAGTTGTTCTCATTGGTTATATAAGTCCTATTATACTTCGTGTAAATCATCTTTTACTTATTTTATTCAATGCAATTTCACTTTTCTCTCTATTTTCTCTTCTGAGTCATATTTTCTAATATGGTATCAAAGTCATGGCACTTGCCATAAACTTTTTATGTTGCATCCTTCATTTTTCTCTTTTAATTTTCCTTTAACTTTTCACTTTCTCTTCCATTCTTTTCCTGAGTAAAAAAAAAAGCCCTCATTTTCATTTGTTTTCTTCGATTTGTTTGTCATCTTCAAGCTTTATTCCAATCTAATCGTTGTCAATCCTTTCCAGCCTAACTATAATGGTTACTTACAATGTTTTCTTCTGTGTTGAACTCTTGTTTCTTTTCTTCTCTCAGTTTCTTTAGCGATGACAAATTGATGGTTTCCAATTACAACAATGGTGTTTTCTAACTAGAAGTGTGCTCATAATGTTGCAAGCCTCATTCTAGATTTGGTTATGTTTTCTTTGTCACTAATGTTGCCAAGTCAATATCCTTTTAGGTCTAGTTAGTTCATTTTCAAATTTGTTCTTGTCATTTCTTCCTTCTTCCTTGGAGGCCTTCTTTTCTGTCATTCACCAAAGCAGCTCTTGACCTCATTAAAACGTTGCTTGTTGGTCGCCATCACCACCATGGGCCATCATTGCTTTGTTAGTTTTGTGGCTCCGTTGTAGCTATTGATGCTTCTTGAATTGCATTTTCAGTCTAGACTTTAGGAAAAAAATGATTCTCATGATTGTGATCATCTTCTTGTTATAGACGATTCTCCATTAAAATTGATTCAAGGTCACAAAATTTGAAAGATCTTTGACGATATTGTTGTGAAAGAGTGATATTGTTACATTGCTTCTCTATTTGCCCTTGTTTCTCATGCATAACAAATGTTTGGTGATTTACTTCTTTGATTGTATTGTTGTTTAGCCTTCTTTTGCTTGCTTATCCTTTTCTTAGGTGGTTAAGCGTGTTTACTTCTATGGTTTTTGCTTCTACCTTATGGTACTTAAGCATTAGTAATTATTTTTGGATTGTAGATTTTGTCAAGTGGTTAAGCATGAGTTCTAACTTCTACTCGAGTGGTTAAGTTTTTACCTATTGGCTTTTGATGGGTTTAGTCATTGTTTGTATATCTTTTAATCGATGTATTTTCGACATTTCTCATTGTATTTTCCTTTGATTTGATATGCATCAATATTATTCATCCCAAGATGAAAATGTTATGAACACCTTCTAGCTTACAAGTGTTGTTAAAGATATAAAAGGTTAGTTACATATTAGTCACATCAATTCATAAATTAGTTGTTCTCATTTATTGTATAAGCCTCACTGTATTTCTTATAAATCACATTTTACCCATTCTATTAAATACACTTTCACTCCTCTCTCTATTTTCTCTTTTAAGCCATGTTTTCTAACACACCTTAAATAAAATATATAACAAGAAGGATATTTATGAATAAAGTAAAGGAAAAACCTTTACCATTATTATGTTTTACTTTTCCTAGTAAAAAAATTGTATATTACTAGGGCCTAAGGGTCATGGGTTAGATTGATTCAAGTTTATGGTAAAGTCAAATTTGAACCAATCATATTTAATACAGTTGGTTAGGTTTTTTTTTTTTTTTTTGTCAATCTAAATCAAACCAATTTAATTAAGATCAAGTTGGTTTGGTATTGTTTATTTTATATTAATGCAAGGTAGAGATATTTTTTGTCCTTTAATGACTAAGTATTTATTTTACTTAATATTTAGTTTTTTCTTTAGCTATCACTTTATATATCTTCTTATTCATTTATTTTTTTTGGTGAATACATATCTTCTTAATTTTTTATCCAAAATATGATAAAAAAATTATATTATAAACACAACTAAATTAAAACACTTGATAACAGTAAATAAGAACATAAAAAGATTAAAATAAATGAAAAAAAAGACAAGAGTAAAAGAAAAATTTAAGTATTAAAGTCTAAAATATATTAATTTAAAAGTTAAAAGATAATTAATTATTTGATTGGGTTAATTTAAATTGAAAAAAATAAATCCAATAATTAAATTAATTATAATTAATTTGATTCACATTTTAAATCAAAAAAACTAATTAATCAAATCAATCCAAATCAATTTAATTAATTTGATTTAAATTGTGAAATTCATATTCTATGAAAACTCCTATATACTAGTACATTACTAGATTCAATCTCCGATTTTAGTACGAAATGAAAGAATGCGCTTAGGTATATAATATCAGTAGGTTATACTCATTTACTACACTTATTTCATTTGTCTTATTATTTTTATTTGATGGTTACTATAGGATGATACACGAGTGTGAGACAATCATGTACGATTATTATATTATTGGAAAATATTTTGAATATATGTGTTAAGTTAAACACTTGATAACCATTATGGAGCTGATCTAAGCTGTGAACAATAGTTTATTTTAATTTATAAAAATTAATTTAAAGAGACTAAATCATGAACAATTTCACAGAATTGTAACATGGAATTATATAAGTAATTATATATTTCAATTTTTTTTAACAGTATATTTTATTTTACATGTTGACTTCTTATTACACAAAAGTTCATTGAATATTCACATCCTCAACCTCCATAGTCGCGTGTAAGTAGGACAGCCTATTTGATAATTAAACGCTTACAAAAGCCCTATGCACAAATATGTCAAAAAAAGTGGGAGGAAGAAAAAAAAGAAACTCTTCATTTATTTGTTTATTTTGTTGAACCCAGAGTATCCCCAACTGAAAGTTAAGCACTACTCTCTTGAGGTATTAATATCTATTTAAGGATCTGGCCTCTTCTAACAAATATTTTTTTATACACATGGACCCAGAAATCAAACCCTTAACCACATGTTTAAAGAATAAGATTTTCTGTCAACTATATCACATCATGTTAGTCCTTCTTTATCGTTTAGTCAAAAGGAAAGGAAAAGATTTTTTTTTCTAGTATTAGATAATCCTACAGAATAGACATGTCTTTTTTTTCTTTTTTAAAAAAAGACTTAACCGAGCCCTTAGATCACGGGACACAGATTGGTTTGGGAGCATGAATGATGGGGTCCTTTGATGCTTGTTGTCTGCCATTCTTGACTGTGGTACATGCCTCACACCCCTCTTTGTTCTTTAATTCAACTACTTTCCTCTTTCTCATGAAAACAACGCAGAGAAAAAAACGATTGACCCAAAGGATTGCAGTTAAATGATAAGAAAAAAGGCTAAACAAAATAATTATATTCAACATCATCCATGTGCACGACAAAACTACGCACATGCCAAACAACATTTCAAATTGTACAAAGCAGAGATTGTGGAATTAAATATAATCCTGTCTAATTCAAACCCAAATAAGCGGTTTAATTGTCTTTTTTATTTATTTATTTCCTTTATATCCGTGAATATGACAATGTTAAAATCTTAAGCGATTTCCTTTTCTTTCTTTTTTTCTTTTTTTGATAACAAAATCTTAAGTGATTTCTATAAATACTATTTGAGTGCAATCATGTTTGTATGCCAATTTTACCTCGTAAATACAGGATTAAACCTCTAGTTTAAAACACATACGTGCAGAAAATAAATAAAAATATATCCGCATGTGCTTCTTGAAATCTAATTAATTTTAGAGCTTAAATTTTGACACAATGTTAAATATAAATATATTTTACCTCATAATTCATGATCTGTTAGTGTATTATATTAAAAATTTTGCCTTTATAATTAATGGCCGTGTTAGTTCAACGCTTTTAATAACTGGATCGTGTTAAGGATATTGATTAGGAAATCAATAATTTTTTTTATTAAAAATCATGTTAGATATACATTAGAAATTACGATTGGATGCATTTATAATATTTTTAATGAAAATTTTCACTTTTAATTTCTCAAATAATATCTTTAAGACATTACTTACCATTTGCCTTAATAGTTTTATAATATATGATTGGTTCGTTTACTTACAATAAAATCCTTGATTTCATTAATGTTATTTTTTCAATTATATATTTTTATTAAATCGCCTACATGAGAATTTAATCAACGGGATTAAACATAGCATGTATTTACTAAAACTACTATATATAACAAACTATTTGAAATAGCTCTATTTTAGTCAAAAAAAATTTAAAGCTAATCAAATAAGTTAAAAGTTAATTTACTTACCTTATCAAATAAACTAATAGTGGAAGGGATTAGTCCCCTATAAAATAATGCAATATGGTTCAAATTTCAGTTAAAAGAAGTGCTCACATTTATATTGACTGTGCTTCAAATAAAATTACTTCCTATGAATGATGTTTGTAGAAAAAAAAAAAACCCTTCAATTTTGTTAAGTATATTTATGAAATAATTTAAAGTTATCAGCTTCCATTTTGACAACGTTACAAAATACATTAACTAGAATATCTTAAAATTTGATTTTTATTGGTTGTCTTTAACTAATAAGTTAACAATAAGTACAAGTGTAAGTTATGGCTAAGACTTTTGGTAAGATGTGAATTTAGAGTTGGATTTTACTTATTCTAAACTTCTTGTGTAACATGATAAAAGCATTCTTGTGTTTTTTTTTTTCTTTTTTTGGCACAACGTTTTTAATGTTTTGTTTTCTTTTTCTTATAAATTTACAATTAGAATTTGAAATGAGTTAAATCAAATCGAGTTGAATTTAATTTAATTAGACATAAAAAAATGGTTCGGTTCAAAATTTAACTTCAGTTTACTATGAAACATTTCTTTAACGCAACTCAACTTGTTCAAACTTGTGAATAATTGGCTTAATTATTAACTCATTATATAGATTAATAGTGAGAACAATTTACACTTCAAATATACCATAGTAAGATTGCAGACTTATGCCCTGACTATGTGACTGGTAGCATCATTGCAGACTAATTTTGCAATCATATGAAGAATAGCATCCAATGAGAAGGAACAAGCACATAGCCCCCTCAAATATCAAATCAATGTTATCTGAATTGAAAATACCAAACATTTATATATTTCTCTTGCTTTATTATACAAGTCCTTTCGTTGGCCTGAAAATCCAACCACCACGTGAGGTGTAAAAGCCCAGCAGAAAGAGTTGGCATTAGTTACTGCCCTTTGTTCCGGGGAGGCACGTGTCTTTTCATTCTTATGTGTTATAGGGCGTAGAGATAAATGAGTTAACTCAAGTACTCAATTCAATTCAATCCGTCTTCAATCCGGCAAAAAATGGATTAAGTTGAGTGGGATTTGTTTTTGAGATTGAATTGAAATTTTCAATTCAACTTGAGTGGATTTGCAGGTTAGATTGAGTTAGCCCGCCAATTTTTTTTTTTTTTAAAAGTGACTCATAAGTTTATGAGAAACGAGGAAATAAATTTTGAGAAAACGACAAGGGGAAAATGGTTGAAGGGTGAAGGGTCCGCTTATTTTAAAGATAGATAAATTTGATTTTAATAAAATTAATTTAAACTCTTAAACATAATTAAGATGCTTATCTAAATTGAGAGTAGGTATATAAAAGAATATGTGGCTTCCCCGTGAAACTTTTTCTACCCCCTTCAAAATAAAGATGTTAAGAAATATATAAAAGAATGTGAAATCTAGATATCTGGCTGTTTACGATTTGAGCATAGATTTAGGAAATCTAGCTCTTTTGTCGAGAGTAGAAGTGTGCCGATTTTTCTCCATATTGAATATGTGGAATGTTAATTTAATGAATGTTGATTAGCTTGGGCGTATCCCTAGCGAATCTTTTTCCTTAATAACAATTAACAAATATTTAATGGCTTTGTGAAAATTTAATAAGAAACCCGTTCAACAAATAACAAAAGAGTGGGATTCTCCGTTAACTCTATTCAGTTTTATTATCGCAATAATTATTAACATGTTTGATTTGACATTTGGAACCTTAGTTTTCCAAACCATGATTTTTTAGTTTCTCAAGAGCTAAGCCAAACATGCTCAAAAGGAATCAAAATGTTGTTTGTACCTAAAAAAAGTTATAATGCATGGGTTTGGAAGCTCAGAGCGAAACTATATTTTTATTCTGCACTTGCTACACTCATGTATGCTTTAGAGCAGACACGGTTTCTGCTTTCTTGGTTGAAGACGAATTTGCCCAAAGAACTGGGAAAAAGGCTGTTGAGACAGTGTGGAAGCATGAAATTAAGATTAGATACAATTAAGCATATGAAATTGAGAATATTTGCCTAATGAATTCCATTTTTGGGATCAAAGTGATTAATAAGCAAACAAGTCTTGAAGAATTAAGGTAAAAGTTGTTGGAAAGGGAAGTCAATGTTTTTCAATGAAAGAAAGGGGCCCAAGGCCCAAAGGACAATAAATACAAGTAATTTAAGTTGATGCTAATCTGAAACGATTTGGCAGTTGCCAGTTGCCACTTTCCACTTAATCAGGCAGCGTCTTGAAATGAAAGCTAGAAATTGAAGTTTTTTTTTTTGCGGAAATTGAAGAATGAGGATAATTTCATAGACTCATAGTTAAATGACCATGCATGTACTAATCCTATAATGCCAATGGAGAACTTGAACTAGATAAGTAGACTTAGATTTGGACTTAAGTTTTAGGCCCCCAGTCTCAAATAACCCAAGTTCTGAGGCAGTACGTTTTAAGCCTGGCGACTTGAGACCAGTACAATATACTATAGCCTAACCAAGTTTGTTTTTTCAAATATCTGATTTTAGAGGAAAGTCCTATGAAGACTAAAGGGAAATAGGAAACGAACCCTACAAAACTACAGTTATTCGATTAAAAACTATGAGGTATTACTTCAGCTATGCTTCACCAGTAATTTCAATAATTTTTGTATTTTAAATTTTTAATATTATTTTCGCTTCTCTTTTTGTTAATATCTCTTCAATTTCCTCTCTTCGTAATTTTTATTAAAAAAAAAACATGTTAAAGATTTAATCTAAAAACACCCAATTAAAGGTAATACAAAATTCTTTGTAAACAATTTTTTCCTCAATGTTTTGAGTCTTTGACAATGGTAATAAAAAGTTAATAATTTTACATGCATGTATGTAATTAGATTTTTAGTTATCTAGTTTAGACTTTACTTATCATCTTCAACTTAGGCAAGGAAATGTTCGAAACACATTAACTTTATCAAAAATTTGAAATGATATGTGGTGCCACTTAAGGCTTCTTAGAAGAAATTAAATCAAAGATAGATATATCCCATGCCTCCCATGATACACAACATAGAGAGAATCCAAGCATCAGAAGAGATGCTGCTAGCTGAGGGGAAAGAAGTAAATTCAACGCATTATTGCAGCAAAAGCATTCCTCCTCATCTGAAGGTGATGGTATGTCTTTTTTGTTTGGTCAAATTTAGTCCATGGTAACTTGTGCCTTCCCATCTTTTTCTTCTTTGCAGCCACTCCCATTAAATCTCCAGGGTTCTACATAACACAAATTTGCGAGTATATTCAGAACATTAATCTTGGTTAAATTCAGAATGTTATTAATTGGAAGAGGCTAGAGTATGGATATGATAGCTCTTACCTGGAGACAGAGTCCATCTTCAATATCACAAATGGGGTAATCACTAGGACAGCAGTACCCAGTCCCAGTGCAACACACAGCATTCTCATATTCACAGCAACCATAAACAAGGCAGAAATCAAAGAATTCATAAAGGCAACAACATGTTTCATCAGCTGGACAATATGAGAAGTCTCCACATTCACTTGGTGAAGGAGAAGGAGGTGGTGGCGGCGGCGGCGGCATTGCTGGCGGTGATGGTGGTGAAGGAGGACTACTTGGGGATGGTGCAGTAGACTCTTTGGTAGGATAAGAGGCCATGTAATTGATTGCACACACTCCATATTTTAAATTAGTATTCCTTCTAATATAAATGTACCCTTCCATTCCCCATAAGGTTCCCCATGAATTCTTTACAATCCAGTAATCTTCATCACCCTCTGAGCCATAACCCACAATTAAAACTGCATGATCAATATCATCTGGATTACTTGAGCAATCTCCATCATAGATGCCCTGTTCAAGAAAAGAAAAAATGACTTGTTTATGAAAGGAAATTCCATTTTCTGGTTTTTACTTACTGCAATAGTGATCAGTGAATGGTCAAATAAACATAACAGGAAATAAATAACACTTACGCCAGTGTATAGTTGAAAATCCAATGAAGAGCCATCTATACCGACACTGATGGGTTGCTTCGCTGTAGCACACAACAGAGCACTATCTGATTGCGCCACATCAGAGTAGCCATCAATGCTAACAACCTTGGTTTCCTCCTAATTCAACAAAAAAATTCAATAAATTAGACATACAGAAATACAATGTGGTCCACAATCACAAGCAAATAGCATTGGAAGGAAAAGGCAGGCCTTAGTAATAGTAAGAAAGAAGACCTTCGTGACATTGCATGTACCATCTACACCAGTATATGGGTAATCACTTTCAGTGTCGATCCCACCATTGTTTATAGCCCACTGAAAAGCATAATCCATGTAGCCACCATCACATCCATCATTAGTAGTATCACAGTCCACAAGTTCCTGTTCCGAAAGGCTTATACGGTCCCCTGTGACTATTGCATTTATTCCTCCATGGCTCCAGTGGAAGAGAATGCCCAACAACTACCTAAAAATAGAATAAGAAATACTTTTTACAATATGCAAAACTGAAGTTAAAAAAAATTAAAAAATGGAAATTAGAGTGGTGAGTCTTCACAGGGAATACCACACAAGTCACAACCATAATTGAACAATATAAATCATGATCAATCTTTTCAAATCGATAGAAGCTTACCACAGTCGCCTTGGTCCTTCACACCAGTCACAACTCCCTTCTTCCTCCAATCCAAAGAGTAAGGTGCATCTTCGCAAGAGTCATCCTTAAGACTGCTGGTGACAATGTTCCACTTGCTAAATGGCTTCTTCACCTTTGAAATAAACTTATTCTTGAACTCTTCATTGCTCATGTCAGCAAACCTGTTCAATCCGAGACTCTGCCCGTAAGGAGAATTTCGCTTTGCATTCTTCTCTACAATGTACTTCAAGTTCCTCTTGAAATTCTCCAACCTTAACTTGGCTTCTTCTGGGTGTCTGTAAAACTTTCGGTGTTCCTCCTTCCATCGTTGGAACAGCTCAACCACCCCTTCCTCTGAAGGAAACTTGTCAAGGTTAAGGGCTAATATGGAGTGCTCACTTGGGAGACCATAACATAGAAATGCACATGATCCCCAGAAAAGGAAACGAAAAGCAAATTGAGTTTTCAGTTGGCAACCCATTTTCCTCACTCTTTAGTAGTGATGCTTGCATCCACCACCATCTTTGTATCGTATATATAGAATTGGGTGCATGACCAAACCTTCCAGTCAGCACAAGAGGACTCTGCATCTTGGTCCTCCCCTTTTTATTCTATGGCTTAGATGGAAAATCAGAAAGACACAAAGGAAAAGATTAAATAGCACTGTAATAAAGGGGCAATTTGGTAGTTATGTATGAATGAATTCCATCATTGTCAATTTTATTTTGGTATAGTCATCATTGTTAATGAGTGTCAAATTTTTCTGTTGGTATTTCTACTAGTCCTACACTCCTATTAGTTAGATGAATCAGTGACTTGTGAGTGCATCTGTATAAACGGGTCAGGTAATCTAACAGTCAAACGTGCGTGTGTTGTCAAGCTTGCATAACTTTGGACTATTGGACTGGATGCTGAGGCATCCGACAAGCAATTGGCACGGATGACAAAGTCAATGAAGGTGAATAGTAATTGTCATTTACTACTGTCTGTACCCGTGTAATGTAAGGTGGGCTGTGGCCCACTATTTAGGTACAATTTTTATCATTTGTTCATACGATCAAATATGTTTTTGTTTTTAAAAAATATGATAGAATTAGTTTTAGTTTTTTTTTTTAAAAAAAAAAAGTCTATCAAATATTAAAAATATTTTAATTAGATTTTTATGCTAAACTCTTTTTAACTTTTTTATTAAGTGATAGTTACATTAGTTTTCAAATAAAGTATTTTATTACTTGAAATGTCCAGTAATAATTTTTAATAAAAAATCGTGTAATTGTTTTTGTTTTAGGGTTAAAAAAATCTATGGTGTAGGATTAAATATGTAATAATTTCATTTAAAAAGTATGTTACTAATCTGACTTGGATACATGATTCTAAATTGCGGTTCGCAACATAGAAGTTTTTGGACTTACTGTAACCACATTGCGACCGCAATTGCAGCCGCATCAACTGCATTTTCTTGCAATGTCAAGGATTGCAACAAAACCGTAATTGCGACCACAACTGCAATTTAGAACCATGCTTGGATAAAATAGTTGGCATGGACGGCCACATCAGTAAATTAATGGTAACTATTATATTTATGTGACCATCATTTAACAGAAAAGTTAAACAAAGTTTAGCAGAGAGATCTAATTAGGGTATTTTTAATATTTGAGGGATTTTATTCAAGGAAAAAATTTTCTAGGAACTAAAACCAATTTTGTCATATTTTTGGAGAATCAAAAACATATTTAACCCTTTGTTGATATTAATTAACAAACAAATTCTAAGGTTTGGCTAAAATTTATTTTCTTATTTATTCTCAAATTCAAATTGCCATGTTTGCTTATTTATTTTCATCTGTCAAAGTGATTAATTCATAGCCGTCGATATTTGTGTAAAATTTATATGATAAAACTTGTAGATGATGAAAACAAATTAAAATATATCATTTTTTAATAGATTAAAATATATCAAATTAAACAAAGGTTAATATAATAGGTACAAGTCTAATAAATATATAATTTGATCCATAGAAAATATTAATTGTTACTTTAATTCTTCAAAAATAATATATCCTAAACACTTTTCAAAAAAATTATAAAAAAAGGTGAACAGTGAAAAGAGCAAAAAGGACAGTGTAAACAGCAGCCCAAAATGAGTAGCCCAACATTACACAAACAAATAATAAAAAGCGGCACGCACAACCCCTTCAAATCTAATGGAGCTTAAAGTTACTGTTGGTCAGTGACAGACTTTGAAACAGTGCGTGTGCACTGTGCGGTGTGGACTTGGGCTTCAATAAAGTCCAGGTAGATGGAGAGAAATTGGGCCCAACTCTTATATGTCGGTTCCGGTCCTCGCCTCCGTGTTTTATATGAATATGTCTCACAACATTCACTCACTAAAAATCTATCTTAACCTGCATAGGGTTTCTTTCTGTTTCATTTCATATCCATTTTGCGGATCGAAATTCATCAATCCAGCACCCTACCCTCCTTTTCTCTCTCTCTCTCTCTCTCTCTCTGTGTCTAGGGTTTTAGGAGTTCGAAGCATGGCGTCCCTGGACCCGGAGATCGCGAAGACGCAGGAAGAGCGGAAGCGAATGGAGCAGCAACTGGCGTCGCTGACCTCCGTGACGTTCGACACGGATCTCTACGGCGGAAGCGACAAGGACTCGTACCTGACCTCCATCCCCGCCAGCGAGGACGACGAGAACCTCGACGCCATGGACAACGAGGTGGCGCGCAAACTCGCCTCCTACACCGCCCCCAAGTCCATCCTCAAGGACATGCCCTCCGCCGCGGAGTCCGACGCCGACGCCGGCTTCCGCAAGCCCCAGCGCATCATCGACCGCGAAGACGACTACCGCCGCCGCCGCCTCAACCAGATCATCTCCCCAGAGCGCCACGACCCCTTCGCCGCCGGCGAGAAGACGCCCGACCCCTCCGTGAGAACCTACGGCGACGTCATGCGCGAGGAGGCGCTCAAGAGGGAGAAGGAGGAAACCCTAAAGGCCATCGCGAAGAAGAAGAAGGAGGAAGAGGAGGCCGCGAAGGCGGCCCCACCGCAGCAGCAGCAGCAGCAGAAGAGGAGGAACCGGTGGGACCAGTCGCAGGACGACGGCGGAGCCGCTGCGGCGGCGAAGAAGGCGAAAACCTCCGACTGGGACATGCCGGACACCACGCCGGGGCGGTGGGATGCCACCCCGACGCCGGGGAGGGTGACCGACGCGACGCCGGGGAGGAGGAACCGGTGGGATGAGACTCCCACCCCTGGGAGAATTGCAGATTCTGATGCAACACCTGCTGGTGGTGCTACACCTGGTGCCACACCTGCTGGTATGACTTGGGATGCTACCCCTAAGCTTTCTGGGATGGCTACTCCAACCCCTAAGAGGCAAAGGTCAAGGTGGGATGAAACCCCTGCTACTATGGGAAGTGCTACACCATTGCCAGGTGCTACTCCTGCTGCTGCTTATACTCCTGGTGTTACTCCTGTTGGTGGTGTTGAACTTGCTACTCCAACCCCTGGGGCCCTTCAGGGCTCCATCACGCCGGAGCAGTACAATTTGTTGAGGTGGGAGAGGGATATTGAGGAGCGGAATCGGCCCTTGACTGATGAGGAGCTTGATGCTATGTTCCCTCAAGAGGGGTATAAGATTTTGGAGCCCCCTGCTTCGTATGTCCCCATTAGGACCCCGGCGAGGAAGCTTCTCGCCACTCCCACTCCATTGGGGACCCCTCTTTATCAGATTCCTGAGGAGAATCGCGGACAGCAGTTTGATGTTCCGAAGGAGGCGCCCGGTGGGTTGCCGTTTATGAAACCGGAGGATTACCAGTACTTTGGGGCGTTGTTGAATGAGGAGAATGAGGAGGAGTTGTCGCCGGATGAGCAGAAAGAAAGGAAGATTATGAAGCTTCTGCTTAAAGTGAAGAATGGGACGCCGCCGCAGAGAAAGACGGCGTTGAGGCAGCTTACTGATAAGGCTCGGGAGTTTGGTGCCGGGCCGTTGTTTAACCGGATTCTGCCGTTGCTGATGCAGCCTACACTGGAGGATCAGGAGAGGCATCTTCTGGTGAAGGTAATAGACAGGGTTTTGTATAAATTAGATGAATTGGTTCGTCCTTTTGTGCATAAGATTCTGGTAGTTATTGAGCCCTTGTTGATTGATGAAGACTACTATGCCCGTGTGGAGGGGAGGGAAATAATATCTAATCTTAGTAAAGCTGCTGGGCTGGCTACTATGATTGCTGCTATGCGGCCTGATATAGATAACATTGATGAATATGTTAGGAACACTACTGCTAGGGCCTTCAGTGTTGTTGCCTCTGCTCTTGGTATTCCTGCATTGTTACCTTTCTTGAAGGCAGTTTGTCAGAGTAAGAAATCATGGCAAGCTCGGCACACGGGATTAAGATTGTGCAGCAGATTGCCATTTTGATTGGTTGTGCAGTGTTGCCGCATCTGAGATCTCTTGTGGAAATTATAGAGCATGGTTTGAATGATGAGAATCAGAAGGTGAGAACAATCACTGCGTTGTCTCTTGCTGCTCTTGCTGAGGCTGCTGCTCCTTATGGTATTGAAAGTTTTGACTCTGTCTTGAAGCCGCTATGGAAGGGTATTAGGCAACACCGCGGGAAAGTGTTGGCTGCATTTCTGAAGGCAATTGGGTTTATTATTCCGTTGATGGAAGCCCTATATGCCAGTTACTATACTAAGGAAGTCATGCTCATTCTGATTCGTGAATTCCAGTCACCTGATGAAGAAATGAAGAAAATTGTTCTGAAAGTGGTGAAGCAGTGTGTGAGCACGGAGGGTGTTGAAGCTGATTATATTAGAAATGATATCCTTCCTGAGTTTTTCAGGAACTTCTGGGTTAGGAGGATGGCTTTGGATAGAAGAAACTATAAGCAACTTGTGGAGACAACTGTAGAGATAGCGAACAAGGTTGGTGTTGCAGATATTGTTGGTAGAATTGTTGAGGATCTTAAAGATGAGAGTGAACCTTATAGGCGAATGGTTATGGAAACTATTGAGAAGGTGGTCACTAACTTGGGAGCTTCTGATATTGATGCACGGCTGGAAGAGCTTCTGATTGATGGTATTCTTTACGCCTTCCAAGAGCAGACCAGTGATGATGCTAATGTGATGCTTAACGGATTTGGCGCAGTTATTAACTCACTTGGGCAGAGAGTGAAACCATATCTTCCTCAGATTTGTGGTACCATCAAGTGGCGATTGAACAACAAGAGTGCAAAGGTGAGACAGCAAGCAGCAGATCTCATTTCAAGGATTGCTGTTGTCATGAAGCAGTGCCATGAGGAACAATTGATGGGCCATCTTGGTGTTGTCTTGTATGAGTATTTGGGAGAAGAGTATCCTGAAGTTTTAGGATCAATTCTGGGAGCTCTCAAGTCAATTGTCAATGTTATTGGTATGACAAAGATGACTCCACCTATTAAGGATTTACTTCCCAGGTTGACTCCGATTTTGAAGAATAGGCATGAGAAAGTCCAGGAGAATTGTATTGACCTTGTAGGTAGGATTGCTGACCGTGGAGCTGAGTTTGTACCAGCAAGAGAATGGATGAGGATTTGTTTTGAGCTTCTTGAGATGCTTAAAGCACACAAGAAGGGAATCCGTAGAGCTACAGTGAACACTTTTGGATATATTGCAAAGGCCATTGGACCCCAAGATGTCTTGGCAACTCTATTAAATAATCTCAAGGTACAGGAGAGGCAGAACCGTGTCTGCACAACTGTAGCCATTGCCATTGTTGCGGAAACATGTTCACCCTTCACAGTTTTACCAGCCTTGATGAATGAGTATCGTGTGCCAGAGCTTAATGTGCAAAATGGTGTGCTCAAGTCCCTTTCTTTCCTGTTTGAGTACATTGGCGAAATGGGAAAGGATTACATTTATGCTGTCACTCCTTTGCTTGAGGATGCTCTTATGGACAGAGATTTGGTTCACAGGCAGACAGCAGCTTCTGCTGTGAAGCACATGGCACTGGGAGTGGCTGGGTTGGGTTGTGAGGATGCACTGATACATTTGCTGAATTATGTTTGGCCAAATATATTTGAAACTTCTCCACATGTTATTAATGCTGTGATGGAAGCAATTGAAGGGATGAGGGTAGCCTTGGGTGCTGCTGTTGTTCTCAATTACTGTCTGCAAGGGCTTTTCCACCCTGCTCGGAAAGTTCGGGAGGTGTATTGGAAGATTTATAATTCTTTGTATATTGGAGCTCAGGATGCTCTTGTTGCAGCATACCCTGCCCTGGAGGATGAGCAGCAAAATGTATACAGTAGACCAGAGTTAATGATGTTCATTTAGATTGCAGATTAGGCAAATGGGAATTATTGTTAGACATTTTACTGTTTTTGGTGATGTCCATATTAGCAATAATGCATGATCATTAGAACTTTTGGGGTTGTTTATCAATTTGATGCTTTATCACTATGAACATACTGTTTAAAGATTCTAACTTTCATCTGTCATATTAAATTCTATATTACTTTATTGCTTAACCAATGAATTTTATATATTATGTTATAGTGAATCTGGTTTTGGTTTGGACCTAAAAATTTGGTGTACATGAGAAGTCTTCGAGCATGTGTATTGTGTTGCAACTTATTGCAGTGTTCATGTTGCCTTATTATTATCTAATCACATCATATTCTAAACATGTTGCCTATTGTAGCTAACAATGTTCAAGGTTGAATGAATGCGTTTGATTTAGTTGTTACTTTCTACAGTGAGATGTTTTCTTTGGTTTTGAATGGTTCTGTTTGTCAGTGTACTCTTAGATATGCATAAGAATGGTTTTCTGCATAACAATATTATGCATTTGTCTCCCATGTTGCTCAGTATTGTTGCTGCATAAGATTGATTATTTTTGCGTCTGGCAAGGTGAATAAATCACAGAAGGTACCTCCGAATTGCTTAAGAAGTGACAAGCATGATCTCCATAAGGAATGTGCTATGAATGCCTATGTCATGCATTTTGTCTTTCAGAATTTTGGAAAATTATTTGCTGGCAGAGAGTTTTTGTTTTGAATAGATATCAAATTTGCAGCCTATGTAGTCTTGCATTGTGGTTTGTGGCTACATATCGTTGTAATGTTAGTTCTTCTGGGTCAGAAAGTAATAGTACGTACCCAATATAATACAGTGCTTTTTGTCAAATTAAGTCAGATGCTTAGATTATGTGCATGTTTGTTAAACATGTCTTACATAGTGTAGAGTGAGTGAATGAGAGATTCCTGTTTATCGGGGTTATACATCTTGCTTATTATGTGCGTATGCAGTGGTCTATATTAGCATTTGCATGCATTGTTGTTAACACTTGGATGGTTTGTCTGCGTCAAAGGATATTGCAGCAAATGGATTCCTCCTATTTGCGTTAACCTGTCTTCGAGCATAATTTTTAGAAGAACATGTAGTTTGCCTGCATATATCTTTTTTTTTTTTGGGGCTCCATCTACCCATCCCGCATATACTCTCTTCCCTAATGGGAGACCTATAGCATGCTTTATAAGTGAGGGAATAAATAGATTAAAAAACAATAAAAAAAATGGAGCACAATGTACAGAAGTGAATCTATAAACTCACAATTAATGTCTCATAACGTAGTTAACTAAGTGCATGTTTGTTTAATTGTTTGAAGTGTTGTACACATGTTGTGTGTCATGAAACGCAAGAACAAATTCTTTTTTCCTAGCCTAAACATACCTTTGAAAGGTTCCCAACGGAAAAATAGATGTGGCTAAGGCAGAAGAGAAGATAATGTTTTTCACCATAGAAAAGTAGTTTTAAATTCTTAGATATATTAATCTTTAAATAGTTGGTTGAGATTTTTTTTTCTCTCTTTTTCGATTTATTCCTTCTGACCCACCTTCTTTGGTCATTTATTTAAAAATTAATATATTTAAGGATGTAAAATTTCTCTCTCACAGTGAGAGACACTATTTGCTCTCCAACCTAAGTCTTTGTTGTGAAAAATATGTAAAGAGTTAATTATCACTTGCAATGTTTATATTTTACTTAAAACTAACAATAATGTTTGTCTCACTTCTCAAAGGGATCTGAGATGGGAGAAGAAAGGCAGGAAGAGAAGAAAAAATAAAATGCCAAAAGTGAAAAATACGATAAATGATATAATTAAAAAAGGAAGAAAGAAACAAAGGGGATGTGAAAAATGTAAAATAAAGTGTTAAAAAATCAAAATCCTAATACTTTATTTTGACAAAAAAAAAAGATGAAAAGAGAAAAATTAAAAGAAAATATACGAATACTTTGTTTTGTATGAAAAGAAAATGAAAATAGAGAAAATTGAAAGAAAGAATGCGAAAAAATTATGAAATATGAAAGAAAATAAAGAGAAAGAAAAATGATGTTTTCATATAAAGACATTTATTTCTAATTAGAATATTATTTTTAACTAAAAATAAAAAAATAATCTTTAGACACAAGGACAAAAAGGGTAAAAGTCGTTGGTTCCCTTCTCTCTCATTTTCTTGGCTAATATGGAAACAAAATATTTGATAGTGACATGTGCTCTACATTAATATTTTTTCTCACATTTTTTAGTGTATTTCAGACAATAAAAAAAGATATATAGAAAAAGGTTATACAGTTTGGAGAGATACTGTTTGGGCGGATGTCTACGAATACGATACCGTCTACTTATCTATGTTCACGAGATTAAACAAGGACAACTAACAATTAACAAAGCTCTTGGAATCGCGCTGGGCTACGACAGTGATAGGTGATCGAGTTGGGCTAAAGTAGGCTCGAGAGAGACAAAGCGTAGACTGAAAAGTGATATTGACCCAAAAAACAAAAAAAGAGAGAGAGAGAGAACAATGATGATTTTACAAATGCTTTTATATATATATATATATGTGCATAAAAATCGAATTAAACTTACTATAATCAGTCTAGTAATAAAAATTGGAATAGTGTGCAAGTTTTAATCTCAATGAAACCATTGTACACAAAAGAAAAATAAAACATAAAAAATTGAATAAATTTTATATTATCAAAAGAAAATGAAATAAATTTAATAGTTAATTTCATTTGAGTAAACTGAAACATACAATTAAGCATCTAGTAATCTTAGCCTACATAGGAATCCATAAATAGAGTTACAATATAACAGCAGTAATGACCATAATAACACAACAAATAAGGCAATCTCAAGAGAAACTAAGCAAACCTTAATTTAATTAGCCTTACAAACCATTTCTTCTGTGATCTTAGCCAACGACCTCAGATTGCAGGCTATGATAGTATTGGCAAAAGAGCATGTATCCTCGCCACTACTCCCCGCCGCAATGTCCACCACGTAAGACTCTATCGCCACGGTCTTCCCTCCATATTTCTCTTCCTCTTCATGCAAAGTAATCGTGGAACTATAATTGACAAGCCTGTGATCACCACCAATGATGCTAAACTTGAAGACATGCTTGTCATCATCCAACTTGTCTAACCTCTCCACACTAACACCAGCCGGTAACCCAGATGTGACCTTGACCTCACGTACGCTTCCAACGCCACCATCCCCATCAAGCATGGTGCACTTCTTCACAAACAGCTTGTAGCCCTGTGGATACTCAAAGCGCCTAATAAGGGACCATACAAGAGGTAAAGGTGCGTCTATTGTTTGCACAAGGCTAGAACCACACTGGTTTGATGTGAGTTTGGAGGCATGGTAGGTGTTAAGCATGGCTCTTATTGTTGGGGTCTCTAGATTTTGCTTTGTGCTTTGTCTGCAAAGCATCTACACCCACGGTTCTCACCAGCAACAGGAGTAGCTTTGATTATTGAATAATGTTTTGGGCTTTCTCCAAGGACCTTGTGCGTGTGTATGTATTTACATCTGTTTGTAGAATGTGAAGTGACTAGATGACAAAGCTTTAGGTCTTTATCTGAGTAACCCTTTATTCATCAGTCAGTTAAAGGTTGTAAGATCGAGGCTTGGCTTGTTTTGCGGTGTGGTCGGTTTGGCTGCTTTTGCTTAAGTGCTTTGGAGCATTTTGACGTGAGACATTAGATATTTTAGTCATCGTTATCCTTTGTTCTCTCTGTCGGTTAGGAATGGAATGTCATCATTCATCAACATTGACTATTGCTTTCAATTGCCAGTCAGATAACGCTTTTAATTATAAGTTATTTAAGAATTTATAACAAGGTCTATTACATCACAGTAATCTTATTACTCATTAGGGTTGGCTTAGTAGTAAAAAGTTAAAATAACATGTATGATATCATAGGTTTTAATTTCAATACGATCATTATATGTCATAGTAACCTTATTAGATAAGAAAAACTAATAATTCGTAACCAACTATAATTATCATCTCTACAATAAAGTGTGATTACTTCATGTAAAGTTAAAGTCCCTATAATTTCTGTGAAATTCGAGGTTGAACTACGGCTGAGCAGAACTACGATTTTAAACAAAGTAATTAAATAATTATAAAGGGTGAAAGTACGAAAATTAGAGTGTCACATGTAGTTGCTGACGGCAAGAGAGTATAATAGCATCGATTCGGGCCATGTTGATGAACATATGTAAGACAGCAACTAACAGAAAATTGTGTGCTAAGAGTTGGAAGACACAAAATGACATTCAGCTGATGCAAGATGTTATGGTAAGCTCAAGGGCTAGTTTTATCTTTATGGGATGAGAATTAATGGGCACAAAAAGGTTTCACACATTGATAATAGCAGTGTTGTTATCTTCTTAATATAACAAGAGCACCATGTTTTCTGTAGTGGTTAGGAGTCATTCCAAGAGAACCCGGTAGTTTAGATTGAAATCATGTGCCATAAAATACATGTCTTGACGGCGACTCTTTCTCTCTCAACTTCGTTGTCAAGATCAGACCCATCGGATTGTCATTCAAGTTTGACAAGTTTTCAAATGACATCTAAGAGGAAGGGTATTGCTAAATTGATAAAGAAATCAATAAATTTTATTTTATTTTATTGAAAATCAAATGAAATGCATTAATAATATTAAATATTACACTTTCCTAAGCAATTTTTTCACTTTTAATTCTTTAATCAATACACTAAGGACATTTGTTGGTGTTTTCCTAAGAAAAAGTAAACTACAATTTAAAAATCCAAAGTAAAATGAAAGGGAAAGTACATCTCAATCATGAGAGGAAGAATGTTAAAATTAAAATGTTGGTTATCCACAGTTCAAAAATTCATCTCAACTACCACAAGTCGCATAGAACTACTCTCAACTAAACCAGAATGATAATTCCTTAAGGTTTAAAGGCCCTAAATTTCTGTAATCTTAACTTCATTGGTAAACATCAGACAAACTGCAAAAGCATTATAGTTGTACTATGTTTAAATGTTGGGGTGGCTGCAACCAAGACAACTGCGGAACCATCCAAAATAACTAAATGAAGTAAGCATAGATACAAATCTAGAATAAAATACTTCCAACTTTGATTCTGTTCTTTTAAAATTTATAAGAATACCTTTTGATACCTCATACCTTATGTATGTCCAAAACTTTTAGATACTTCCCTAAGTTTTCAGGACTAAGCATTCTCTTGTTTCTCAAGTATGGAAAACAGAGAAACTGAAAGAGTTATTTGATTTGAGAAAATGTTTTCGGCTTTTATTTTTTGTTTCACTTTTAATTACACAAAATGTCACTTTATTTTGTGTTTTTGAAGGTTTGTATAGAAAACTGTGGAAATAATAAAATTCGTTGTTTATAAAAAATTTTGAGAACAGAAAATAAAGTGAAAATGTAGTATTTTTGTAATTAAAAGTGAAAACAAGAAGTGAAATCATAAATCATTTTATAAAAATAAAGAATCCCTTATATTTGTTAACTTAGGTTGCCTTTGTTGCCAACAAGGGTTGGGGAAGCAAGCCATGGCTTCAGAAGAACTGAAGGAGAACCAAAGCTCCAACTTGGAGTAGCCATTTATGGGAGGGTCTTCTAGTCACCATAGTGACCCATAGGGACAGGCCAGTCTCACATTAATGTCGGTGGGTATACACTTATCTAATACCCAAAACATCCGGTTGGCTTTGTGTAAAAGTGATGTGGCTAGTTTAAAAGATTTTGGCTTCTAAGCACAAATTCTTCACTGAGGAATCAAAGAGACAAGTGGCGATAGAATAATTCAAGCCGAGTTAGAAGCGGAGAGCAATCAATTAACAGTAAGTGCATAGAAGTGAAAAGTTGTGGGGGCATATTTGT
Source organism: Spatholobus suberectus (assembly GCA_004329165.1). NCBI lineage: Eukaryota > Viridiplantae > Streptophyta > Magnoliopsida > Fabales > Fabaceae > Spatholobus > Spatholobus suberectus. The sequence continues at coordinate 12,819,891 of CM014729.1, read as the reverse complement.
TTGAGCCCCAATATCTCGAGGGGTGATTGTTTCATTGAATTCTACCCTCTAATAGTTTTTTTTTTTTTTTTTTTTTTGTGTGGGGCGGGGGGGTGCTATTATTTGTTGTATACACTACACACTTTTAAAAATTTCATAATCTTTTCCAACATAATTATTTCTTTATTACGTATGTCCAGTCTCCACCTTTTAGTTCTCAATGATGCAGAAATTCACAATCTTTTATCAAAAGACTAAAAAGTGAGAATTCAAAAACCAACCAACAATAAGTTTATCGGGGATTACTCCGGTAACCATCTCTTCTTTTTTTTTTTTCAAGGGTATCTGTACTGAAAGTAAGTTGCTATTTGCCAATCATCTATTGCTTGCAGATCATATTTGGCAACTCACGTGGGTACATTACCCTTACGGGGGTATTATACCAACTACTATAATATATAGAATATTCGTATTTGAATTTTGACAACTACCCAAAATTGAGACAAAAAGCTTGATTAATAGCTCCTGTATTATCCCTTTTCCTTTTATTATTTTAAATGAAGCATATATGTAGTTTTATCATTGCGTTGGTAATTGAAGTCTTTGTTACTAAGCAAAAAATAAATAAAATTAATGATTGATTTTAAAGTTAGTAAGCATATGCATGACTTCGAACCTGCTTACTATACTCTAACGGATATTCTAAACAAGTCCACCTCAATTTTACAACCTAGGCATGGCCCAGTGCTAACTGCTAAAGGGAGACTAAATTGAGCTAGGGGTATTAATTCATTCTCTTATATACCGCAAATTTCTACAGAGACAAGAAAACACCATTTTATCAAGGAAAAATGAGAAAAGAAGTAGGATTTCATGCTTAGGGTTACAATCTCATTTGATACTATATGAAATTTGATTATGTCGAATGAATAACACATTCTAAATCAATAAATTACTGATATCCTGTGAGGTTAACTCTTCTGATTTGATAAAGTGTTAAAAACCCGCATGTTTTAACGAATAAATTAGAAGAAAGTCAACTATTTTTCAAAAGCGCTCTCGGAAAGATTTTACTTAATTGCTTGGCAACTGAATTCTCGTTTTTTCGGTGTAACTTTTCAGTTGTGGAAGAACTAATCAAGAATCCCAAATCCCTTGCAAACAATTACCTATTTGACAATTATATTACAATTTTTTCCCCTAAATTGAAATTTTCTAAACAAGATAATACTATTAGATTTAGATCAATGTAGACAGATAAACCGCCACCTTCAATTATTGAACTCATTAAAAGTTTCCATAAACTATTGGCAAGCCAGCTGTCACAACCATTAATTTAGCTTTGCTAGCAGTTCACCTAAAATAGATTAAAGCATGTCAACCTATGTAAAGCCACATGGAAAATCTCATAGCTTTATGCCTTTTTTTTTTCTTCAAAGACTCACCTAGATTTCAATCATCCACCAACGTATTCACAAGAATGCTCATTATTCAGTATCTTGGCTATCTGATATTTCACAAAGGAGATTTGACATGGTATGGATGTATGGAGTTTACATTTTCTTTTTCAAACATGATAAGAAGCAGATTTTGGTTACAGATTTCAAAAAGAATATAGATAGCTAACAAAGTTGCATATCCCCCTGTTGCCATCCATAATGCACCATTTTACCAGACTATTCAACCTTCCAGAGATTCACACTGTGGTGAATTATATATATGATCTGTTACTTGAAGCTCGTATGAATGTGGAAAAGATCTATTAAACACTCTATATTCATTTTTCACTCTCCAAAGAAAAAGCTTTCACTTTCGATACAATAGACAAATATAGAAATCCAAGGCAATGGTACTAGGGCACATTATGGACCATGGTAAAAACAGCAAAGGCAGTTCAAGTTCCACAGAGTTTAGTCTAGAAATGCACGCACAATGCTAAGGCATCCAGAATTGACAAAACGCAGCATGTGCGTGACTCAACTCCAATATTATGAACAACATCTACCTTCATCTTGCTTCTTGCCCACTGACAGATACCCATTATTAGTTAGTTAAGTGTCTGTTAGTGAGGGAGGGAGTTAGCTAGGTTAGTTGGTTGAAGAAATAAGGTATGTTGCCTATAAATAAGAGGGATTGAGAGGGAGTGATATCTAGTCATTTTGGTTAAATAGACTTGGGACTAGGGAGAGGCCTGAATCTCTCAAATATCCTGGGAATTCCTGTAGAGATACACTCAACAAAGGAATTCTGTTTTCTTCCATTTTTGATCCAGTTTCTATCACCATTCACTCACTATCAAATTTCCAACAATTCTTCTTGATTTTAGGTTGCATTTAAAGTTCTGCACAATCTAAGCACAAAAATGGAAGTCGAAAATTAAACATGAACATATAAGAAAACAAAGCCTCTAAAAGTTAATTATCTGGATCAATGTTTATACCAATTGAAACAGTTGGCCGCTAGAAGAACAAGCCCTGAAATCCAGCCCACTCAACGAGGAAAGTAGAGAAATTTCTGAATGTGATAGTGTAACTACCCTAGGCATACACATAAAAGATCTAAGAAGAAGCCAAGACAAAGAATTTCCTTCCACAGGGCAATAAGTTTCTAGAAGCAGCATGTCAATTGATAATGGCATTGGCATTTACAAACTCCAGCACCCACGTAAGCACCTTTATTTCCATTTAACAGAGAAAGAATGGGAGACTAATAAAGCAAAAACAAACATAAACAGCATACTCATACACAAACACAAAAGAAAGAACAATGTAGCAAGCACAATTCTTTCTTTTACACAAAAGAAGTAGCAAAATTCATATCACAGGAATAATTATGAACAATAATCAAAATCAACATACAAGACATTCCCTATCCTATTTTCGAAACAGAAAATCCCCTGGTATATAAGTGCTATTCTTGAAAACCAATATATATATGTTCCGGACGCAACACAAGTTCCAGAGGCAATGACTGAAGGACCAGCTTCAAGATCCTCATCATAGACATAATGGAAGACTAGTGGGTATACATCATGAATAAATCATTTCCAAGTTAATTTACTTGAAAGCTTGTCAGTAACTGCAGTTACTCTTATGTGCATCTTCTCATAAACATCCATCTAAATTCCAAACAACTAAGATATCAACTACTAGGAAAGGTGCTGAATGAATGCACTTTTATTGGCACCGGAGCTTAACTTGTACAAATATATAGGATGAGGGAATGCCCCAATGAAACAAAATATGGAAGAAGTTTAAACCTCAAATCAAGCCAATAAAAAATTTTACAACACTAAAGGTTCAGTAACTCATCCGTGTCTACATATATATTGAATAAAAAATTATACTCATGTTTAGATGACCAAAAAAAAAATGAACTATGAACTATGAACTAAGATAGGGAAAGTTTCAAGATACTCACTCAGTAGCTACCAAGTTAAAAAGATGGCAGTTGGATTTCCAGGGGACAGAGGATTTTGATTTAGTAAAGAAACTAATGGTCCAGCTCTGGCCAAGGAATCAGCATCTGCCGCAGATAAAATTTCCACATCATCTAGACCTATCTGTCTCTTGATCAAGTCCAAGTTTTCCTCAAGAACCTCAATTTCACCAAATGGCAATCTCAAATCCAGGGCTTGAGCCCCAAGTGCAATTGCTTCCTCTTTCTTAAACCTCAAGAAAGGCATACAAAGCTTTTGGATTTGTTTAAAATTAGATGACTGACCTAGAGAACTTTGTTTGTAAAGCCTCCAATATCTCTGAGTCTGGAGCGAAAGTTCGAGTATCTCTGCTAAATTTGTTCTGAAGAATGCTCAGGCAGTCAGCTTTCCAACCATCAAACTGTTCATTTACATATATCAAGCCTGTCATCTTCTTTGAGCCCGAAACTTTCTCATCAAAACAATTGAGTCCTGCAGATATTTATTGGCACTCTTCAGTTTGAGATCTGGAGCATCAGCCGTCGGCCAGCCTGCATTCACCACAAAACCATCTTCAAAAGCTCTCTCCAAATAAATTCTGCATAATGCGGACAGATGGGTCCTATAAGACGCGTCTGCACATCCATAAAACGCCACACCAAGTCACGATTGTAACCTCCAACCCCACATGAGAATCTATACTCATCCCTAGCGGCCTGAAGATCATAAAAGCCAGTCTTGAGAGCTTCTCAAAACATGTAGTTGGAGTAATTTTGCTCAGTTGTCTTGACAGCAATGTTAATCTCATTGGCAAACACACGATCAGCATAAGTAGATGGAGGACCAGTTCTCATGGAAGATTCTGCTGCTAGATTATCTTCATACCATGCAATCTCTTTGGTGAGCCAGAGAATTGCAGCATTTGCTGTCTCAAAGACAAAATTTGCATCATCAACACCATCACCAGCATCAGCCAAAGAGAACCGTGTAGCATCGGCAGAAAACTCCTCAATTGCCTGACACAATATCCTGAAATTTCCAGTGGACTTGGACATTATCTCAGAATTGAGCGATATGTGGCCATTGCATCTAAACCCGCGAGGCCAGTGATGCTTGGCCATAATTGCAGTATGGCTGTAAATGCAGAAAGTAAGATGATTCTGGATGAGGTCCTTACCAGAAACTCGAAGATCAAATGGATACCAATATTCAAACTCCTGCTTCATTCTGTCTAAAAGGGATGATGAAATATCGGTTGACTTGGCATATGGTCCACCACAGAAAATATAATCCCAGACATCATCAGTCAGTTGTTGAGGTTTGATGGCAGCCTCGCTGGATCCATACATGTCACCATTCTGCAAATGGTGTGAAACAGTGTAATAAGCCATGTAAATGGAGGAATCCGACAAAGACTCAACCAGGAACTGTTCGTCCCATGGTATGCGCGTCCCAAGACCAAACGAGCGTGAGCAAGCCCACCGTTCCAACCAGCTTAAAGTGTGCTCAAATCCATGTCTTGTCTCATCAGAATACAGGCTCATGCTAGAAAGGCACTCCTCAGCTAACTTCTTCCATTCTGATTCCTCATATGTAATGTACCACTGATCTGTAAGAGCTACAACACATTCATCACCAGATCTTGACAACACCCGTTTCTCTGGTTCACTGTAGATAATAGCCTGACCTGGAAGTGTGGAACCAAAAAATTTAGTTATGGTGGCAAGATTAAGGACAACACAGGCACAAAAGTAATAAATTTGTCAAAAATTTACATTTACATATAAAAACACAATAAAATAACGAGTTTGATTTTGATTCATTATTATTGCTATGATGCACCGATACTTCAATTTGCTTCACGTATCCATATCTGATACTATCCAGTACGATACTCTTGGATACTTCACCAATACATGTGAAGTATCCAAGCCTTTAAAAAAGTTATGAAAATGAAAATTCCATACAACTACATATGAAACATAGAAGTATGTATAATATAGAACATAGAAGCATTGTCCCTTGATGAACCAAAAGTGGAAATTATCCTCTTTATGAATGATTTCAAGGAAGAAATAAGATTAATACTATTCCTATTATGACAACAATGATTTATAATTTTTATTTTGTTTTTAATAATGTCCAAGAATTATGTTCTTAATTTGAATTTGCAAAATTGTAATTATATATTTATTATGTTTTATGAATTTTTATACATATCTAGATATGTAATTTACACGTATCGTATTTTATATATCTTTAAAATACTCATATATCACCATATCAGATACATATCGTATCTGTGCATCATAGATTGCAAATTATTTCTACTATCATCTAATCATATTGTTAATATATAATATAAAGAATTTAACCTCTAAGATAGTTGTATTACGCGGGAAGGAAGTGGGAGCCAATCTTTACAAATTCTGAGATATACAAGAACGATAATATTACACATAATATTAAAAAAAAAAAAAAATAGTGTGAAATCGAATGCTGACCCGTTTCCAAAAGCTTGTTCCTAATCAAGGGTTTAGCTTCCTTAACTTTTCTCCCAGCAAATTCTCCAACAATCATCGTTGCTTCATAGAACCCTTTCAAGTACGTTTGCTCCTTGGCTTCTGCAAGCTTTTCCTTATCATTCTGGCTTTTGATTTTCATCTGCAAGCAAACCGTTTGCGATATTTAAATGGGTATGAAATATATAGGTATCCTTAATTTAATTTCACCGGAGACACCTATTTTATTTTAAATTGCTATAGGTAATGTCAGATTGAGTCTATAGGGTAGAAAGTCAGGTTGACCCAGTTCTTTCCTATAACTTGCTGGCCTGATCAGGTTGGGTTCAAGTTGAAAAATGGCCTTATCAATTCTAGTCCGGTAGGGACAAATATGAAACCCGTCCCAACCTTCCTTGCTCACCCCTACCCCAAGGGTGGATAACATTTTGAGACCATCTAAAAGCAAATTACCAAAATAGCACTCTGTTTTAAACCCATTATTGCATGGGCTGTTTGTGACTATTGACCAGTTAAAATCGCTGTAATTTGAATAACGAGTTTTTGTCTTACGTCAATTTTTTTATTTTTAAAGTACACAAAGTGTAATGTGGCAACTAAAAATACAATTGGCAGTAGCAAAATTATAGATGATGACATGTGATCAAAACAGCCTCGTATCAGTAATATGTTTTAGAAAAACCCTATTTTGATAATATGTTTGTAAAAAGACTCCAAAATGGTTAATCACCTTTCCCATGGACTTCAACTTCCTCATCTGCCACCTCATTAGAGTCAAAATAAGGGTTCATATCAGTCGTAATGAAGGACCTTCTCCAATCACAACTCAAACCAAAAGTCTTACCTTATATTTGGATGAGGAATTTTAAGAAGGTAATTTATTTTTATAGGAAATTTAAAATACTTTGTGATAAAATATATTGTTTGGACAAAGAATTTAGTCAAAATTGAAATTCTAGTCATTTATGAAAGTATTTTGATTACTTAAAATTGTAAATTTCAAATTCTACTAAAAAAATAAGAATTTAAAATTATTCATACTCACTTTCTCTCACCTCTATGTCTATTCTCTATCTCCTCTTTCTTTCTTCTCTTTCTCCCCCCTCTCTTCTCTCCCTCTCTCTCCTCTCTCTTTTCTCTCTTCTTTCTCCCTCCTTTGCCTCTCTCCTATCTTTTTGTTCTCTATTTCTCTATGGCCTCTCTCTTTTATCTCTCTCCTATATCCCATCTCCCTCTCTTCACTTTCCTTCTTCTCTCCTCTCCCCTCTCTCTCCCCTTTGTCTCATCTTCCTTTCCTCTCTCTCCCATCTCTTTCTTCTTTCACTCTTTCTTCTTTCTCTTCTTTTATTAATATTGACATAAAAAATATCAATATTTATATTTTTAAATTATGAAATATTATTTAATAGTAAAATTATTTGTGAATTATTAAATATTTAAAAATTGACTAATGTTTATTTTTAAAAAGTTTAATATTAAAATTTAAATTTTGTATATGGTAAAAATTAAAATGTCATATTCAAACTTAGAATTTAAATTTAAAATTTAAAAATTTAAATTGATTTGTCTAAACAAAATATTTAATAAATAAATAAAAATTTAAATTAAAACAATTTAAATTTCAAACATTTTAAATTTTTTAAAATTTTAAAATTTCCCATCCAACACAGCTTAAGGTCGTCCACGGCCAAAGGGGGAAAGTACGAAAGCCACTCATAAGGATCCTGAAATGTTTATATCTCAGCGTCGGAAATCCCCACACTGCGCATAATCTCCCACTGTTAAACCTGTCCCGTTGACTTCGCAGCTGCCTTTGAATTTATCCGGAGGAGCACCGTTGGAATTGAAAACTTCTTGTTGTTGTTGTTGTTGGATTTCGGTGGGGAAAACGGGAGGGTTACCGAATGGCTGGATTTCGCGGGCGAGTTTGTCGGCGGAGGCTTTGATCGGCATGGCGGTGCAGTGGAAGGCGAAGGGGAGGAGGACGTTGGTGCCGCGGAGGGGGTGGAAGGCGGCGGCGAACTCCAGTTTGGAGAGCGAGAAGGCGTGGCCGAGGTGCAAGTAACCGTTCATGTAAGGGAAGGGGAAGTTGCCGAAGAATTTCTCGCCCGGTTCCGCTCGGAAAACCTCTTTCTCTTCCCCCCATTTCTGAACCTTTGAGTCAATCTCGCGCAGACAATCCCTCCGCGCGAAGCTCTTCCCGGCCTCGCTCGCCATGCCTGTCACCTCACGGACTCTGCATGCACCAAAAGTCCAAAATTAACGTTTTCAAAGTGGAAGTAAACGCAACGTATTCAGAGGAATATCTATTACATCTTTTCTTATTTCCTTTTTTTCACCGGAATATGTATTGGTCAAGAGTAGGAGGCTGGCTAAGAAACTTACTTCTAGTAAATATTTTTTTATAGGCTTAATTATATTTTGTGCAACTCAAATTTTATTATTTTGTAAATTTTGTTACAGCATTAATTTTTCTTGTATTTATCATCTTATTTTTGTAATTTTGTGAATTTTGTTCAATTGTCAACTATCCATTAAATCACAATAATTAACAATTGGACAAAATTCATGAGATTACAAAAATAAGATGACAAAATGTTAGAAAAAAAAATGCTGTGACAAACTTTGTAAAATGATAAAATTTAGATAATACAAAATACAATTAAGTCTTTTTTAAATATACAAACTTGAAGATCAAATCTATCACCTTATACTTACGTGTTAACTATATCTGTTAATTTTTTACATTTTTTCTTAAGAATATTACATTTATTTAAATATGATTTATTCTTATTTTTACTAAAAATTATATATTAAATTATTTTATAATATTTTATTATTTTACTTAATTCTAAATAGATCTTGTTATTTAAATTATTTAATGATATTTCTATACTTTTAATTTTTTTTTAGTAGGTGACTACTTACTAATAATAACTACTAATCTTTGTTAAGCATAGTTGTAGCAGTATTTTGCCTTTGTTTAGATAATTTGATCTTCTAAATTAATTTTAATTAAAAGTTTCAATATATTTGTTACAGTAATTAAATTAATTTAAGTTTAGTCAAGTTGGAAAAAAAAAAAGGTGAATCGAGTTTTACATATATGCAGTGGTACTAAAACAAATTGTAACACGAGAATGGTCCACTGATCCGACAACATTGCTTATTTAAGCAATGGTTTCTTATAAAAAAAAAAATGGAACTCAAAATGTATGGTGAAAGCAACACGATAATTCATTATATTTCAAACCGTCAAGGTATTTTTCCTAGTCGGTTATTGTTTCGTAAAGTTTTCAATTTTTTTGTATTTCTAGTAGTTGATTGCTCGAAACTCACACTTCCTGGATTATAATGCGGTTTTAATTGTTCTTAATTTTATTACTCATTTGTTTTTATAATTAGACTATTTTTATGTTTTGGTTTCTACACTTAAAATTTATCCATTTTAAATCCTACACATACATTTTTTATACCAGTTTTGGTTCTTGTTATGAAGTGTCTTATTTCTGTTACATAAAACTACACAAAATAAAAATTGACAGTAGAAAACTATCATAAATTTTATATGTTTTTTGTTTTATGAGACCAATTTATGACAATTTATTAACCATTAAAAAATTTATAAGCAGTTTTACATCACCAATTTCTATTTTGTGACAGTTTTACCTAACAAAATCAAGACATTTGACGATAGAAACCACAACAATATCAAAAGTGTATATATAAGAACTAAAACAACTAATTTTTAAATATAAGGACTAAAGCATAAAAATAGTATAAATTTAGAGACTAAATAAGTAATTAAACCTTGCTTTTATTAACCTATACGCCATAGGAATTTCAATCAAGCGTTAGAAACACATTTTCAAATTGCAATGCCAGAGTGCAGTGAGCATAGAAGCCGGAAATTATTCTGATATTGTATAATTTTCTATTCCTGATTCTTAATGGTTGTTCTGGACTATCTGTAAACAGCCAAAATTACATGCACCATTTGGTGTTCAAATTTTTCTAACTATAGCTAAACGCCATTTTAATTATTCTATCGTGAAGCTAACTCGAGGAATCACCATATTTGCTACCAATGGTACATATTTAATGTTTTCCCCATTGTTACACACTTCAACTTTCCTTCTGCTCTTGTAAAATTATAAGAATAGCCTACGATACCTTGAGTATGTCCAAAACTTTTAGATACCTTTTCAGGACTAAGCATTCTCTTGTATATCAAGTGGAAAAAGGAGAAACTTAGGAGCTGTTTAATTTGAGAAAATATTTTTTTCTTTTCACTTTTAATTACATAAAGTTTCTCCTTGGTTTTACTTTGTTTTCTGTTTTCAAAGTTTTGTATAAAAAACAATAAAAATAATAAATTCTTTGTTTTTATACAAACCTTTAAAAATAAAAATAAAAAACAAAGTGAAAATGTGACATTTTATAATTAAAAGTGAAAACAAGAAATGAAATCAAAAAATGTTTTCTCAAAATAAACAGTCCTGTACTCCCTTATGTTTGTTCACTTAGATTGCCTTTATTACCAAGGGTTGGATAAGCAAGCCACAGTTTCAGAAGGAGAACCAAAGTTCAAACATGGAGAAACCATTGATGAGAGGGTCTTCTAGTCACCATGGTGACCGGTAGGATAGGCTAACGTCTGTGGTTATACCCTAATCTACGATCAAAAACATCAGGTTAGCTTTGTGTCAAAGTGATGTGGCTAGTTTAGAAGATTTTGGCTTCTAAGCACAAATTCTTCACTGAGGAATAAGGGGCGATAGAATAATTCAAGCAGAGTTAGTAGCAAAAAACAAATCAACAAACAGTAAGTGTATAGAATTTGAAAGTCGAGGGGTATATTTATTTCTGCCCCCAGTATCTAGAGGGGCGATTGTTTCATTGAATTCTACAAGTCGATGACGGGGCTGATTTGGAATTCTACAAAGTGGGTCCAAATTTTTAGCTAATGGGTCAGGCCCAAATGGGTTGTAGAAATTGGATTCATAAAAGAGGAGCAGAAAATTGGAGAGAGTGCCAACCAAGCTCATTCTTGGACTTAATTGGCAGGGCCCAAGCCTATGGGGGAAAAGCACCACAATGCTACAAAGCAAAACAGACCAGATTGGTCCACAAGCTTACTGGTGCATTTGATTTCAGTTTCAACTTTTGACCAAAAATAAATGATTTCAGTTTCAACCTGCATTCACCGTGTTATCACGACATCTAGTTGAAGAAGACTTTAAGAAAAACTATTTGGGTGGATCCAGCTTCCGCAATTGCAACCTTGAGGACAAGGTTATTTTTAGGAGGGGTGGTATTGTTAGGAGTATGGGAAGGAGGAGTTAGCTAGGATAGTCAGAATATTAGTTAGTTAGAGTGAGTTAGTGACAAATAAATATAGGACTCAAGGGGAGGGAATTCAGGGAGATCAGTTATCACCTGAAAATTTAGCACTAGCTCTTTGTGAAAGGAGAAGTCCTTTGTGAAGAAAAAACCCTTAGAGGAGAGGTATCTCCAATTTTCTGTTCTTTCCACTCAATTCAATAAAATATTTCTTTCCCTTCACATTTCTATTCTTAGTTCCTAACAAAACACAGACAGACAATGTAGCAAGCATAATTCTTTCTTTTACAAAAAGGAAGCACCAAAATTCATATCACGGGAATAATTATGAGCAACAACTCACCTGGGTACATTACCCTTATGGGCACTATAGCAACTCCAATAACATATAGAATATTTGTATTTTGAATTTTGACAACTGACTACCCAAAATTGAGACAAAAAACTTGATTATAAGCTTCTCTATGATCCCTTTTCCTTTTATTATTTTAAATGACGCATATATCGAGTTTTATCATTGAATTGATAATTGAACTATTTGTTTCTAAGCAAAAATAGATTAACGAATGATTTTAAAGTTAGTAAGCATATGATGACTTCAAACCTACTTACTAACTCTAACATCTTCTACTCTAAACAAGTTCACTGTCCACCTCAATTTTACAACCTAGGCATGGCCCAGTGCTAAGGGGAGACTAAATTGAGCAAGGGTATTAGCTCATTCTCTTATATACCGCAAATTTCTACTGGGACAAGAAAACCCCATTTTATCAAGGAAAAGGCAGAAAAGAAGTAGGATTTCAAGCTGAAGGTTACAATCTCATTTCATAACTATATGAAATTTGATTATGTTGAATGAGTAACACATTCCAAATCAGTAAATTACGGATATCCTCTGAGGTTAACTCTTCTGATTTTGATGAACTGTTAGAAACCAGCATGTTTTAATATGATTAAATTAGGTGAAAAACAACTATTTTCAAAAACTCTCTTAGAATGATTTTATTTAATTGTTTGGCAACTGCATTCTCGTTTTTTCTATGTAACTTTTCAGTTCTTAGCTCTTCTTATCTTAACTCTCGGAAGAACTAATCAAGAATGCTAAATCCCTTACAATGTACAAACAATTACCTATTTGTTAATTATACTACAATTTTTTCCCCTAAATTGAGATTTTTAAAACAAGATAATACTATTAGATCAATGTATACAGATAAACTGTCATCTTCAATTATTGAGCTTATAAAAGTTTCCATAAACTATTGGCAAGCCAGCCTGTCAAAACCATTAATTTAGCTTTGTTAGCAGTTCACCTAAAATAGATCAAAGCACGTCAGCCTACATAAAGCCACATGGAAAATATCTTAGCTTTTTGTCTTTCTTTTCTTCAAAGGTTCACCTTAGATTTCAGTCATCCACCAACATATTCATAAGAATGCTCTCATTATTCAGACATCTTGGCTATCTGATATTTTAGATAGGAGATTTGACATGGTATGGACATATGGAGTTTACATTTTCTTTTTCAAACATGATAAGAAACAGATTTTGATTATAGAGTTCAAAAAGAATATAGATAGCTAACAAAGTTGCATATCCACCTGTTGGCATCCATAATTCACCATTGTACCAGACTATTCAACCTTCCAGAGCACCTCATTGTGGTGAATTATATATATAATCTGTTACTTGAGCTTGCATGAATGTGCAAAAGATCAATTAAACACTCTATATTCATTTTTCACTCTGTAAAAATAGAAGAATAAAGAAAATAAACTTTCACTTTAGATACAATAGACAAATACAGAAATCCAAGGCAATGGTACTAGGGCACATTCCGGACCATGGTAAAAACAGCAAGAAAGTTCAAGTTCCACATAATTTAGTTTAGACTTGCATGCATGATGCTAAGGCATCCAGAATTGACAAAATGAGTCATGCGGGTGACTCAACTCCAATATTCTGAACAATATCTAACTTCTTTCCCACTATCAAATTTCCAACAATTCTTTTTCATTTTAGGTTGCATTTAAAGTTCCAAACAATCTAAGCACAAAAATGGCAGTCGAAAACTAAACTTTAACATAAAAAAAATCAAAGCCTCTAAAACTTAATTATCTGATCAATGTTAATACCTTCGAAACAGTTGGACACTTGAAGAGCCAAGCACTGAAATCCAGCCCACTCAACGAGAAAAATAGAGAAATTTCTGAATCTGATTAAGGTCCTGTTTGAATAAGCTTCTCCCTAAGCACTTACAAGAGGAAAAAAAATAAGAAGTAAAATGAATCAAATTTCTTCCATAAGTTAAAATCAACTCATGCACTTCAACATTTATAGAATTTCTTTCATCTAGCTTTTCCAAAAGTTGAGGTGCATGAGTTAATTTTAACCTATGGAAGAAGTTTGATTTATTTTGCTTTTTTATTTTCTTATTCTATAAGTGCTTATAGAGAAGTTTATCCAAACAGATTCTAAGTGTAAATACACAAGGCATACACATAAAAGATCTAAGAAGCAGCAAGGACAAAGAATTTCATTCAACAGGACACTAAATTTCTAGAAGCATCATGTCAATTGATAATCGCATCAACATTCACAAACTCCAGCACCAAGTTAAGCACCTGCACCTTTATTTTCATTTAACAGATAAAGAATGGGAAACCAATAACGCAAAAACAAACAAACATAAGCAGCATATACACACACACACACACACAGACAATGTAGCAAGCACAATTCCTTCTTTTACACAAAAGAAGCAGCAAAATTCATATCACAGGAATAATTATGAACAACAATCAAAATCAATATACAACACATTCCACATCCTATTTTCAAAACAGAAAATCCCCTGATCTATAAATGCCAAGGTTTTAAAAACTGGTCCGCGACCGGAACTGGGGCCGCATTGACCACATTTGTCCGCGATTTCCCGCGATATCAATAATCGCGGTTGATAAATACTATTCTTTAAAAGCAATAGAAGAAGAGTAGTACCTTGAATGTTAAGGTGCCCTGGGGTCAGTCCCATGCTGCCACACATAAACAAGCTCATCCCAACCCGTGCTAGCCATGAGCCCCTCCACAAGCACACTCAAATCAACCCCAACCGCAAACTCCGTGTGGTGATCATACCTACTCACCAGCGCGTCCTCCACCATGCAGTCCCACACGCAGACCGTCATGTCATAAGAGCAGGACACCATCAAGTTCCGCGCGTGCGGCGAGAACTTCACCTTCCTAACCGCATACCCGTGCCCGTTCAGCACACTCACCGGGACCCTATAGTTCCTCACGTCCCACACCTTGACGCTCTTGTCGACCGAGGCAGTGGCAATCACGCACTCATCGTACTTGTTCCAATCGCAAGCGAGAATCTCGAACTCGTGGGCGGGGAGGATCATGGTGGAGCCGGGCTCGCGGACGTCCCAGATCCTGACGGTGCAGTCGCCGGAGGCGGAGGCGAAGACGTCGGCGTGGCGGGGGTTCCAGACGGCGGAGTAGACGCAGTAGGCGTGCTCCTTGAAGGTGCGGACGCTGGTGGGCCGGTCGAGGGTCCAGAGCTTGGCGGTGTCGTCCCAGGAGGAGGAGAGGAAGGAGTCGCGGCGGACGGGGTTGTAGTCGGCGGAGTGGACCTCGCGGGTGTGCTCGTGGAAGGAGCGGATGGGGTTCGAGGTCGGCGGGAGGGCCAGGTCGTACAGCTTCACGGAGCCGTCGGCCACGGCGGCGATCACGATGGAGTCGTGCGACTCCGACCACGCCACGTCGTAGACGCCGTCCGCGGTGTCGTAGGCGGCGAGCTCCGCGATCGGGACGGAGGGGTCCGGGGAGAGGTCCAGCACGTGGAGGCGGCCGTTGCCCAGGATGCCGAAGTTCTGGGCGGTGGCGACGGCCAGCCGGTTCTCGTAGAAGGGGCTGAACTTCACGGAGTAGCCGTTGAAGGGGGTTTTGAAAACCGGCATTGTTGGGTTATTGGATAGCTAAAGAGGGAAGAGTGTGATTATTCAGGGATGGGATTTGGGAAATTGGGAGTGAGTTCCTTCAATTTTGCATTTGGTTGATGAATTAGTTTGTCAGGGGAAGGAAGTAGAAAGCAGGGAAGAGGTGCAAGATACAAGATGCAAGTAAGACTTTTAACTTTGGCTAGGTTCATCCGTTCAAGCACCTCTCCTTCTGCGCTTTCCAGTTTTTTTTTTTTTTTCAAAATAAAGTATCATTAATTATTATGATGTTTAGGAAAAAAAAAAAACTTCCTACATTTTTTTAATTATAAAAACTTCTTTTATTAATCTCTATATTTAAAATATTTTCTTTCAGTCCTTACATATATTATTTTTAGTCTTCACACATTATTTTAATCCCTTTTAGTTTTTATGATAAAAACTAAAAGAGATTAAAAATGATATTGTAAAAATTAAAAGGAAATTTTTTAAGTATTACGACTAAAAAAAATTTTTTGCAACTATAAGGATCAAATAGATATTTAAATCTAAAAAAATAAATAAACAATTTTTTTTCTTGGGATATTACTTTAAAAATCATACTTAAGGTGATTTGATTTTTAATTAATTGATGATATAAAAAATTTTATATTTATAGTGTAAGAAAGTTAAACTTTTTTAGCATGTTTGATGAATGAATTATTTATAAATATCAAGAAATAAATTGTTTGAGATTCTAAATCTTATTCATACAAATAATTTTCATACATTTGATTGTGCTTTTAATTTTTGGGTTTTAAAAACTATTTTGTACAATAATTTTTAGAAACTAATTTTTAAAAGAGTGCGGAATAAAGTAAGTAAAAAACTGAGACAACCCCCAAAAAAAAGTGATAAAATATTAAAAATTAAAATAAATTAAAATGTTTTATTTTTTATTTTAAAAATAAAAAATAAATATATTTTAAAAAAACAGTGTTCAAAAATTAATATTATCAAACACATTTTTTATTTTCCAAAATAGAAAATAGTTAAAAAAAAAAAAAAGACAAATACTCCGCCGGTCTTGCTGATAAACCCAACTCGTGTGTTTGTTACGGCCTTATTGGTAATTCTTTTGGACTATGCACTATTTTTTTCAGTTTTGGGTTATGTTCCGAAAATGTACTGGTTTAGCAAATGGATCTATCAAAGCAGGTGCAGCACACAAGTGCCCAATAAGTGCAGACCAATTTTACATTGAAAGATTAAATTGGCTATTGTTAAACGTATCTCTCATCATTATTAAATATATTTCCTTTTTTATATTATCTTATTATCCAAAATATTCTTTTAATTGCTAAACATACCCTTCAATTGTTGAATAGGAAGATTCGTCATCGTGGCAGATTATTTAAATGGCCTTCACCACAATTTGCAATCTTTTTTGGTGTTGTGGTTACACACACTGTAATTAATTGTGATATTTGAGATTAAAGAGTATTAAGTAAAACATACACAAGAAATGTGTCCACTTTGAGTACTTATTAACAACACATAATAGTGCATTACTAGGCCTTAGAGCAAACACAACAAACAACTTAGAGAAAATATTGAGCTGGACAAGAGGTTTGTGCCTTTGGGGTAGAACGAAAAATTTTAAGGTGGGAAAATTCTTTTGTCTTCGTAAGTTATGTTGATTAAAGGTGACAAAAATTATTTTCATAGAGGAAAAGCATCACTAAAGAAGGAAGAGTCAAACAATCAAAGAAAAGAAGAATGGAAATAAAGAGCATCACTAGAGAATAAGAAAGGAAAGAAGAGATAACGGTGAGGAAAAGTGAAATGAAGACAGAATAGATGAGTGTTTGAGTGGGTGAAAAAAGGAAGAATGGGGGAAATGACATTTAAGTAAAATTATTTAAAAAAAAGGCAAAAAAAAAAGGTACATTTAGCAAAAAAAAAGAGGTATGATTAATAATTGCCTTTAGTTCTCATAGATTACTCATGAAATAAACAACACAAATTATTGAGCGTTCTATGCTATGTACTAATAATATATATTTTTATTCTATGTATTGATTAAAGACAATTACTAAAATGTACCCCTTTATTACTAAATATATTTCCCTTTCCCTTTTTGTTAATAAATATACTTAAATACAATTTTCTCTTTCTTTTCACCAATTCAAATACTTCTCCCTTCCCTATTGGTGAATTTTATTGATTTCACAATCTAAAATTTCTAAGATGATGTTTGAAGTTAATGGTAACTATAGCACAAATTTTTTAGTATGAATTGCTCCAGCACTAATGTTAAAAATTGCCAGTGAGCTCAAAAATTTATATATAAGATATTCAACAAGTGTACTAGTTGAATAAGTAGTAATTTGATAAGTATGGATGTCGACCCCATAAGGATTGTGGTTCAACACCAATAATGATATAATTTGGACAAACACAATGAGTTAAGGATGAAAAATAGTGTGCAACATATGAAAATAAGGTAATTATGTAGATAAGAGTGACAAAATGTAGATTCAAGATGCTAATTGACTACTAAATATTACTTGTTTATAGGTTTTCACGTTTTAGTGTGAAAAGTGGGGAATATAAGTGGTTAGGTTCAAACCCCTCCATGGTTATCCTTCAATAATCTCACCCACATCTAACACAAGTTCATTCACAAACATTGAAGCTTGGATTTTACACAAATTATAGGTTAAATCCAATCTCTTAGCATAAAACCCCTTTGAAATCAACTCTAATTCCCTGATTCCTTAGACCCATTATGATTAATCCAAGCATTAAGTATAAAAATTAAAAAAAAAACATATGCATCAAGAAGTTCTATCTCTAGACTCATCCAAATACATGGCAATCAATCCTAAATCCAACCACATACACAAGATTCCTCATTATGCAATAACTTGAAATCATTCCATTAATGACCAATTAATAAAATGTATTAAGAACAGGAAGATAATTCAATCTCATGAATAAAACTTGCATTGGATAAAAAAATTCACTTATAAAGTATACCTATAGAATTCATCTACCTCTAACCTAGAAAAAAAAAAGTGAAAGAAAATAGAGCAAGGGAAAAAAAATGATGAATATAGAAGATGATAGCTACATTAAAGCTCCAAAAATTCTTTCCCAAGGCTTTATTCTTTAATGGAGATGTAGAAAGGTGAAAATTGGGTTTAGCTCTCTCAAAAAACAAAACCTGAGTGCCTTATTGCGCTATTTTTAGGCTTTAAATAGTTGTCAGCATCGGTTCCAGCATTTTTCACGGTGTCCTAATAACACTATTGCTTCTAGTGTTTTCTTCTTCTTCTTCTTTTTCAATTTTTTGGAGTTCTAGCATTTACCACACATGACTCAATGTCCCATACTGGAATGATAACAACATTTGACATTTTTAGCGTTTTAACACTAGAACAACATTTTCTAGTGTTTTAAGGCTAAGACAAGATTTATGGACTCCAAAATCTTTTTTTTTTTTTTTGTATGATTAAAGTTCAAAACATGACTAGAAATCATTATTATAAAATGAAAACAAATTATTACTATTTTTATGCAAAAATTATCAAAACTAATTAAAATTTAATATTTACAAAGATTATGGTGCAAAACACAATTTATACTAAGTTTTATCTATTTTTCCAAGGTTTTAATGCTTATTTAGCTACCTCTTTTATTTTTCCTATCAGAAGCATGCATATAAATTCATCAAATATGAATTTATCAACTATGAAGTTATAGTTCGAATGTTGCTTCATCAATTGGCCTATATGGAGATGTATGTTTGGCCCATGTAATCACAATCAAAGTGGATCCATTGGTGCTTACACTTCCTAGGCATTGTTGATACATCATGTGTTGGTTTTGTTAAACTTTTTTCTATATGATTTCCCTTTGTTTCTAAGTGGGGAATGGTACTTTGTAATTCATGATTCCTATGTTTTGTTTTTGGATTATAGATTGTGTGCTTTGTTTTGGTTTGCATATTATACATTTCCTTGCATTGGAATTATCACTTTTATCATCTTGGGCATATGTTATGCTTAGTGATAGCAAATCATTAATAAATTTATTTACTTATAAAGAAAAATATCATATTTTAGTTAATTTTTAGTATAGAAATTATTATGTTCTGGAAATTAATTTCTAAAAATGTTAAATAAAAAAAATGGTTCCAAAAATTAATTTTTGGAAGAGTTATGTTTAAGTTCTAAAAATTAATTTTTGGAGGTTGTTAAATTTCTTCCACATTGTGTTGGTATTGACAACATATATAGGCTACTAGTACTTGAGATTGTTGTTGTTTCTTCAATAAATTTGACATTCTTTGTTGTTTACATGGAGTCTGAGCGAAATAATAACTTCATTTGAATACTACAGAACTTAAGAGGATTAATTCTCAAAGATGGTGCAATACCTCAAGTCATTGTGATGAGCAAAGACGTTGTATTGATGTATGCAGTGAATTTGCTTTTTTAAGATTGCAAGTGATTTTTTATGTTAATTTCATATCAATAAAAATGTAATGGCTAAATGTAAGTTGATAGTGCATCCAAAAAAGGAGTGGGGCATAGTAATGTCAACATTAGTTGTGACCACCAACATCATAAAGCTTAAACCTCGCCCTACCAGAATTATAAGCCCTCTCACCCAAGCCAGCCCCTATTCATATAACCACCAAAATATGTGTCCCCTTCAATTTTTGATGCCACCATCATCAAATTTATTTTGCTTGAACCTTAAACCCAAAACCGCTATCTCCAAGCCCTGACACACCTTCATCATAAAAACACACCAAGATAAGGCACTCCCAACTACCATCACATGAGCCCCTGTCACAAACCACCATTTCAAAGCCATGAGCCTAAATGAATAATTCATTGTGTCCCCGCACCATCGTGCATTGGACCCAACCACTGAACCTTCCACCGTTGTAATCTTAAACCTTTGGGTTTTGATAGGGGGAAAATATGTAACTATTCTAATTTCTGATGGTGCGTATTCTAGTGTTTTGGTGGTATTCAAATTCAAATTTTGTAGACAACTTTAATAGATTAGCACTTTTTGGTGATAACTTTAATAAACTGGTGCACCCTTCCCTTGATGACTTCAACTACATATCTCAACCTACATTAAACACCTATAGCCTAAAACTAGGGGTGGCAAAACAATCCATTTATCCATCATCCATCTAATCCATCCACAAGTAAATCTACCCAATCCATCCATTACACAAAAAAAATTATAATGAATTGGATCCAATCCATCCATTTAATTTTATGGATGGTTGGTGATCCATCCACTATTTTTTCAAAATCCATAGGATTACATTAAATAAAAAAATAAAATCCATTGGATAAAAAAATAAAAAGACATGTCTAATCATTTTTTTTTTCAAAATAATTTGTTTTTTGGTCTTATAATCAAATTTTCATTAAAAAAAAAGAGTAGCCATTAAAAAATAATTTTTTTTAATTAGGTTTAAAAATAATTTCTTAAAGCTAAACGTTTATGATATAGCTAGTTGATTATTCAAATTTGCATCCTAGCTATTATGTGAATTGCTAAGAAATTATATTTAAATTTGGTCAATTCTTCCTACACAAAATTAAAGTTATTGAAATATGTTTTTATTTTGAATTATGGTAAAAAAAATTCAAGTATCTACATTTTGAAGATTCCTTGGTAGTTGTTTTTCATTTTTTCTTGAACATAATTTCTATGGTAACTTGAAAGAATATTATTTTAACACAACAAATTGGAGAGAGAGGGAAGAAGAGAGGAGAGAGAGAGGTTAGAGAAAGAGAAGAGAGAGAAAGGAGAGAGGGGGAGAGAATATTTTAAAAATAAAAATTATTTAATTTTTAAAATATGTTATTTTTGTGGATGGATTGGATATCCATTCATCAAAAATTGTTAATGGATGGATTGGATTGGATTTTATTAAATGGATGTGGATGGATTGAATTTTTTAAATGAATTTTTAATGGACCAAAATGGATTAATGGATTATTGTCATCCAATCCATTATAATCCGACTAAGAATTTATTCGATCCATTTGTTTGTCACTCCTACCTAAAACCCACTAATCCATTTAGAGTCCTACTCTACTGCCATTTCCTTTCCTGTTTTCAGTTAAGCCTAAACCTAAAACTCTTATGCTGTAATTTTGAAAGTCACAGGCACATTTTGAGGCACAAATGTAGGTAACTTTAATCCATAGCATAAGTAAGTGACTCAAAACAAAAGCCCACGACACACACATCAAAATTTTAAAAATATCCAAAAACCTTTTAAAATATATATATCCCGTGAACAGTTGTCACAATTCTAGACAAATGTAAAGAAAATAGATACTGAAAACCATAGTGAAATTTTTTCAAAATAATTCTTGAGGACTAGATGTAGATTACAATAGTTGCGATCAAATTGAGATATAGATTCAGTGTCAAATTTATTAGACCCTTACCCTTCTACTTTTATGCAATATTTGAATAATTATATACATAGTGTCACAAGACTCATGCAAAGAAAAAATAAGTAGCAGAGTGAAAATATGTTCCAGAAATTAGTTTTTGAAAAGAATTAAATACATTCCAAAAACTAAATTTTGTAACTTCTACTATAGCCTAAAAAATAATTTTAGAATTTAGTTTTCAAAATATATTTTATACTTTCTAAAAACTAATTTTTTAAAATTGTAGTAACATCCACAAATATGTTTTGAAAAGTAATTTCCAAAAAATATATATATTTTAAGCAAAAAAATACAAAAAATGCAGAAAGGTGTATAAATAAAGAGTTGCAAAAAAATTCCCCTGAAAGAAAAGGCCTTACATGAGGCCAAGCCTTCCTTCAACTTGAACCTTTTTTTTTAATTGAGAAAAAGGTTGCTATTTCTGTGCCTTTTTTATTTTTTAAATTGATCTCCTCCATAATGTTATGTCTAGAATTTGTTTGACACACTTTTCCTTTTCAATTATTATATAGTTAAATATGTATCCAATTCGTTTTTCTTAAATAACTGGACTCCAAATTCGGTCTGCAATCATGCAAGAATTATGGCTCACATGCACCCTTCAATTAAATTCATTTTTTATTTTTTGCATTATAATAAATATTCAAACTTTTTTATTTTGGGTGCTAAATATTCAAACTTTATCATAGATGTTAGAATGGACCAAATCAACCAATTATACCTATTTATCAGTATAAATTATGTGAATAGAAATTTATTTTATCACTCGTTTGAATTCATTCATTTTTATTCGGTTTGTTTAACTTACGACTTAAACGAACATGTTTGTTTATGGGCGTTTAGAAATACTTTCGTTTTAAATATTTATACAAATTACTTGAGCAATTCTATCCACATCTTTGAAGTTTGAACTAACATTAAAGAAAGAAATGAGGTTAGCAAAGTGCTAGCGCTTTTTTTCTCCCTATTTTTGGTTGGTCCATTCCATGACAAGTCAGTTTAAGTGAGTCAGACAGAACAGAGCTCCTTATACATGATTAAAAAAAAAATTACCAATCCAATCATACCCAACCGGCCTACTTTGAGAGAGAAAATGTGATTTTAAGAGTTTAGAAACAGTGTTTAATTTCTCAATATGTAAATAGTGTGAAAGAAAGTTTGGAATTAAAGATATTTGTTCCATGCTTTGACCTAATAATGAGTAAATTAAAATAATACTTAAATCATAAAATTGAATTCAAAAATATGCCTGTATTATTAACATGATTTATTTCTTCGATTCATTATTTTGTTAAGGCTTTTAATGTCTATTTTTATGTACTATTTCAGCTGGAATACGTTTAATATATGATTTATGATTTATTTGAAGAAAAAACAACATGCGGGGGAGTGATACGGATTTTCTGCCTCAAGAATTGGACAAAAGAAATAAAGAGGAAGTAACCAAGTAGGGTGGGTTTCTCATACCTCTTAGAGGGATAGAGTTGGATATCCATTTTTCTTAATAATGATAGGATGAGTATGAAGAGACACTTCGGGACAAAGAATGGAAATTCCTTTAAATGTGTTTCACATTGAATTTAGTTTCTAAAGTGAAGAGAGTATACTTTAGAAGATAAAGCGTAATAATAACTATTAATTAAAAAATTATTGATTGAGATTGTAATTCATTTTATATTTTTGTTACATATATATTGATTTTATCACAATTCTTAATTGTTCATTTTCTAATCAATAACTGTGAGTACACTTTATTTTCTAAAGTGCATGTTCTCACTTTAGAAGACTTAAATATAATTTACATTAATTAAAAATGAGTTAAGTAAGGACAATATATGGGAAAGATTCATAAATTTATTGTGTTAGAGAATAAATCTCACATTGATAAATTAGAAGAAAATAACAGAATATATAATTAAGAGAACCACAAGTTTGAAGTGTTAAAGGGATTTTTGGATAAATAAATTACTCAACTTAAAAGTTCACTAAATCACTCTCTCACACTTTTAGCTAGATATGTCTTGCACATAAATTCAAATACACTATCTTAACATTTTGGATCAAGATGATGTTTTACTTAACCTATCAATAGTGATCTCCCTCCCCTTTGTCTTTTTTATCTGATCTCCCTTCCTTTGGGCTCTCTCTTTCTCTCTTTTTATCACACAACGAGTGGTATCAAAAGTTCAAAACTCAACCTTTGGCTCTATTGGACTAAGTAGAGTAGTTGAAGAATGGTGGGTAGTGCTTAAGTTTGCTTGTGAAACGTTAGAAATATTCATGTAACGGTTATCAAGCCGCACATTAATTACGAATTAAGCCAGGACAATACAAGTAAAATGATCTAGTTATTTGTTGACTTGATTTTGTGTTATATAAGATGTGGTATTAAGTGGAGATTCCTTATGTGGTAGAAAGACTTAGAGATCTCACTTCTTTTTCAAGCTCTCGTGAACATTCAACATACTCGTCTCTTCTAACCAAGTGTGTTCTAATACTACTTGCACCTTCGTATTCTTAGTCAAAAGAAGTCCTCAACGTGGTTGTTGATGGAGCCTTGAGTTTCTTTCTTAGCCAGAAGTTTGATATTTGAAAATAAGCATAAAATAATGAGAGAAGAATTTATAATAATTTAAATAAGTTAATTATAAGATCGCTTTCTATTTTATGTCTATATATACTTAAAATGATGGCAATGTACATCCAACTAATTTAAGGACCACTTCAAATTAATGTTGGATTAAAACCAAGCTACCTGGATAACAAAAAACATAATTTTTCCCTTTCTCTTCTTTTGATGTTATTTTCAATATCTTCCAATTTGTACTAAAAGGAATAATAATAATAATAACACAACTTGTGATCAACATTGAAGACTAGGGCCAATCTGACATGAACCTCGTGTTATATTTGCCCCATTGTTTCTCTTATATTGGGGGGTGTCTCAAGCATTCCAATATCTCAATATTAGGTATTAATTGAAGAATTTCATTCAGTCACAAGTGCCAATGGCTGAAGGGAGACGGAGTTGCCAAAGCTAGTGTTGATATGCTTAAAGTCACAATCGTCAGCCCTTCTTTAATTTTCTCCTTTCTCTATCTTCTTTCACTGTTAAGTAACGGGGAAAGAATGGTTCCAATGTGTTCGAACTCAAGGACTGTGACATAAATCTTACTTAAGAGAGGCTATATTTTGAGGATAAATTAAAGATCTCACATGAATAGAGAATTATTGAATTTGAATTTATTTAAAGTTAATGATGTGTCTGTCACCATGTTTCAGTTGTTGCATTCATGTCCTTTTTCCTTATTATTTTCTCTTGGGAGTTTATTCTTTATCCAAGCACATTTATATACAACACTTGGCTGGTTTTTCTAGTTTTTTTAACCTTTATGAATACAAGAATAGCTGACCATAAAATAAAAAGTGGTTAATTCTCAGCAGCTGCTTGTGGGGCACTCAATTAAGCACAATCCCTTAATTTCTAAAACACCTTAATTGGATTCAACTAGCTGGATTTGGAGCCTTTCTAATTAGCCTTATTAATAATGCTTGAGGCTCATGTGCTTTCCAAAATGCTATACTCTAAAAGATGTCTAATTTATAGAGCAAATTCATATGATTTTTGCATTAGCTCATAACAAATTTGTGAGAAAATAAACCATTAATGAAGGATTTTATGTGATGTACGTTTTTAAGCTTTCTATTTACAATTGCATAAATTGCCTTAATTTTTGTTGGATTTTGTCAAGGAAAGTTAGATGTACAGAAAAAGAAAATACAGTTCACAGGCATAAAGAAGTATTGTGCTAGTCAAATAGGACTTAAAAGAAATAAGGACCAAAGTGAAGATTGCAAAAGAGGCCCACAAACATAAGTACAGGCCAAAAAGGAGATTAAAAACACAAAGCAGAGTACACGAAGTCGTACCAGCCTGACATGCTTAGTAAGTCGCTCGGCAGGCCTTGCTTTAGTGGCACATCGCCTGGCAGGTGATGTATCCACTCGGCAGGCAATGAAGCCGCCCGGCGCCAGCACACGCCAGCACGGAGTCTAGTTTTCGAAAAAAGCCGCCCAACAGGTTTCCAACCTCGCCGGGCAGGTCCAAGGCTTTCTATTTTGTGAGCCTAATTTGTTTTACAGCCCATTTAGCCTAAACTCACTGTAAAAAGGAGAAAATATACATTTGCGGGCAATCTTTGACTCATTTAAGGACCGAAAGCGTGGAAAAGCTTAAAGATTTATCTTTGGCTTTGGATCTTGAAGAATTGTGATTTGATTCTCAAGATTCATGACTTCTTTTCTATTTTCTTGTGTTTAGTTTCTCTGTGAGTTTCTAAACCCCTTTGGGGTTAGTTTAGGATAAACTGTGATTGGAATCCTTTGTAATTTGTTTTTCCTTCTAAACCTTTTGATTATTAATGCACTTCAGTTGTTAATTTTATGCTTAATTCTTTTTCTATGCATGACACCCATTAGAAATTGATTTGTAATTCAAACCTTGCAATTGGGAACTTGGAGTTTGAATCGTTCCATTTTAACAACCATATAATTCTTGGACCTAAGGAATAGGAATAGACGTTGTATACCTTCGCGTTAATTTCTTTCTCTTAACACTTGTCACTAAGTTTGCTCACTTAAGAGAATAGGGTGTGAAATTAGGAACAAGGGTTTATCACCTAAGGAATTAGGGTTAAATTAATTTAGAGAAATTGAAGGTAAATTGCCTAATAGGAACAGGTTTAGAAGGAAAAGAAATTACATTGGAGAATATCATCGGGGATTCCGAAACTTAAACGTTTTATTTATTAATTTTCTAAACATCACTTAATCGAATTTTCATTTTAATTTTGCTCTTTAATTTCTAAATCACAAAAATTCCAAATCTTTCTTTAATTCATAAACACACAAGCAATTTTTGGTTGAATTGAGATTAAAACTACAATCCCTGCGGAGATGATACTTTCCTTTCACTTTCTTACTTGTACGACTGATACACTTGCCGTGATCCTAACAATATCCTTTTAAAAAATTGAAAGACTATGTAGTAAGTCATCCACTCATCCTTGAACAATGCTTGAGAAACTGACCTAGATTTCCCAATCAATAATTGTGCGTTGCCCAGCCACTCAAGGGCTCGAAAATTTTCCCTTTCCTTTTCAATTTTCAGCCACTATTATTAGTTTGCTTTGTTTTTCTTTTTTGGGTGCTTAATAGTTCGTTGATAGAAGCTAAAGACTAAAGCTATCTATTACATAATTAGTTTAGTTACTTTAATAATTTTTTTAATTTAATTTATATACATTATCATCGTAATTCTGTACATTAATAGAATTTTGATTATTTTATCACATTATTCTATCAATTAATATAATGTAGCTATAGGGTGAATTTTTGTGGGTGCTTACTAATTCATTGATAAAAGCTAAAGACTATAGTTGAGCATTACATAATTAATTTAGTTATTTTATTAATTTTTTAAATTTAATTTATATGCACCGTTAATTATCTAAAACTTTTTTACACAGACACTCAAAGAATGTGGATATACCTCGATAAAAGTTCCCTTTTTTTTTTTTAATTTTTGGTTTTATGAGATTTCTCAATCATCTTTAGAATTGAGAGACAACTTCCAGAAAGACACAGAATTCTTTTATTATTTTGTTTGTAAAATTCAAAATCATATTAATAACATTTATAATTAGTTATACATTATAATGCAAATTGATTAATTCTTAAATTAGAAATGCATTTTTATATACTTACTGGAACAAAATCAATAATCATTTATTGAAGTTTAAATAGTATTTCTCAATATTTTTAATTTATTTAAAAATATCATAAAGTGAGTTTGTGGAAAACATTTGATTTAATTGTATAAAAAAATATGTATTTACTATATCTTTTTAAAAAAAATAGTAAAACCTAGTTTAAAGTTTTATGCCGCACAGAGTTTAACAATTATTTTACTTTAGCCGAAAATTTTAATATAAAATATAAATAAAATTCATAAAAAATTATTCATAAATAACATTAATTAAATATACATATAATTAATTTCAATCTAATATGTGCATGCATAGTCATTAACCCATTATCAAAACATAAATTTTATATAAACGGTCATTCATAAAATTGATGAGGCAAAAAAAGCCATGTAAAAGGACGAGAAAACTAAAAGAAACAACTACGAAAATGACTAGAAAAAATAGAAATAAAAAACTCAAATGAGCAATGAAAAAAAATCATGTAAATAGGTAAAAATATTTAATAAACAAAAAATAAAAAACGAGAGGAAAAGTCACGTAAACAAAAAAAAAAAAACTAATTAGTGAGAAAAATTATTTAAATGTGTAGGACAAAAATCATGTAAATTGGTAAGAAATGGAGGGGGAAAACATTCAAATGAGTACAAGAAACCATGCAAAACGAGCTAAAAATTGTAAAAAATGATGCAAATAGATGGAAAATATAGGCAACAATTTTCATATTAATAAGAAAAATACTGTATAAATAGGCAAAAAACAATGAAAATGGGTGGGAAAGATCAAATATCATTTAAATTGATAGAAAAATTGGTTGACAATTTCATGTAAATGAATTGAAAAATAGGCACAAAAAAAAAGTTATGAAATAATCTCTCAATTATATATGAAAAGTGATCAATTTATTTCAGGAGTAACCATTTTCAATATCTTTTTGTACACATTAAATTTTATTAATTACGTCATTGAATATTTTGATATAAACTCAACGATCATACACACTAAATTTTAAATAAATCAAAAACATTTTTAGTTATATAATCTTATAATAAACATTTGCTTATGTTTTTAAAATGTATATTATACATTAAATTAAATTTACTTAATAAAATATCAAATAGTTTAAATTTTTATAAAATATTTTAGACTTAATCTACTCAATAAGAATATTTAATTTAATGGTTGAATTAATAAAATTTAGTATGCACATAGAGTTATTAAAAAAAGTAGCTTTACTAAGAGTTACTCTTAAAGTATATTGATCTCTTCTTCTCAACTATAATATATTAAATAATAAAAAATATTTAAATATTTTCTATATAAATATTAAAAAAAATTATTTGTCAAATTTTTATTTCAAAGACATAAATAACAAAAAACGTTCAACCGCAATCTCATTTCATTGATTCATAAGTTGGCGTGTAAAATGCTTACAGTTGTTTGAAAATAAAAAGAATTTCAAAAGGCAAAGACGCGGTTGATGAAGATACTTGACTATTTTTTATTTGAGAAGATATGCTATATAAATATGTAATCTAGCAAACATGTCCATAGAGACCTTGTCAACAGAAAATTGACGTTATGCACAATCTTAGTTGACTTTTCTGGTTCATAGAGATTTTATATTACATTTTGATTTAATTTCGAAATGAGTTTGCACTATACAACACATGTAAGAAGAACATTGTCAAGATTTTTTTTTGACACATATTTTATTATTGTCTAAAATTTATGCAAAATAACTCATTCAATCATAGAATTTTCATTCTTGTTATTGTATGAGATTCATAAAAAATTTACTTAATAATAAAAATATAAAAAATATGTTAAATTAATATGTAGGTCCTTACAACTTTGTTAGATTCTTAATTAAATTCTTGTAGTTTAAAAAAATTTCATTAAGTCTTTATAATTTTAAAATGTTATAACTAAGTTCTTAAAAGTTAACAACAACAAATTTTCGTTAAATATCACTAACATAATATCTTTTACCTATGACAATGTCTTACTTTTTTTGTCCCATCTCTCTCTTATTCTATTTCTAAAATATTATATCATTTATTTAATTAATTCTTAGTTCCCAACTAGGGACACCCTGAATTCATAAAAAAAAAAAAACACACTCTCTTTCTCTTATTCTATTTGTAAAATATCATACCTCTTATTCATCAAAATAAAAATTAACTTGTCAATCATTTATAAGTTTATTAAAAATTGTAATATTTCCTATACATTAGAATCCCTTTGACGTCACTTTCTTAGTTTAGTGGGCAACTCTCTCCAGGGAGACTCCTTAAAAGACTAATTAAGTAGCTACAATTAAGTGAAAGTAGAACTATTTGTAGTTTAGGCTTGTGCAATAATCTTTTAGATGATATTCTACTAATAGTCCTAATATGCCATTGATGCCCTGCTTGATAGATAGTATGGTAGTGTCTCTTCATTCTACTGCTCTTATCCACACACACACACAAAATTCTTATTCATTAAATGTGATAAATAGCTCTTTTCTTACACTATATGTAAATACTTTTTTAAAATGTAAAATTATGAGTTTAATAAACATGCATTATCAGTGTATAAAAGTTTTTACATAGTCAACTAATAAGAA
This sequence comes from Spatholobus suberectus, assembly GCA_004329165.1. NCBI lineage: Eukaryota > Viridiplantae > Streptophyta > Magnoliopsida > Fabales > Fabaceae > Spatholobus > Spatholobus suberectus. Next base: position 12,789,824 of record CM014729.1, on the reverse strand, counting down.
ATTGTTCTTGGTATGATTTTTAAGATGACTATTATAAAAGTCATCAAACTTACAATATATTATTTTTATTAAATGATAGTGTAAAAAATCTTTATGCATATATTATTTATTCAAATTATATATTAGTGCAAAAAATTGTGCCTTGAGCAAATTATTAGAAAGCTAATGATTGATGCGACAAAATCTAATTAACAAAGAGATGCAAATTTATTTTAATCGATCTATGTTATATTAAAATTATGAGGAAACTCAAAATTAATTATTTGATTAAATATTTAATATTTTACAAAATAAATCAATTTTAATTATCTTTTCATCTTTAAATTTTAGAAAATTATTTATATAAGAATTTTAATTTTATAATTTTTCTCATAGATTTATATATTTAGCAATTCATATTTTTTTTAAGTATAACTAATTTAATAAAATTTTACTGTTTAATATGTTAAGAAATATTTAGCTTGAATAATAAAATAAATACAATAACTTATTTGATATTAACAATATGAAAATATGATTGATAAAAATAAAAAATTTCGAAAAATTAAAATTTAAGAAAACAATTTATTAAATTAAAATTTTCATGAAAGTTTGTTAAATAACCATCTGCTTGCAAGTTATAACTACAACATGTGTGTCGCGTCAAACTTGGATATAGTCCAATAAAAGCTGAATATTAAAAAAAATTAAATTATCACATGAATAATAATTAAAATGCCATATATATAGGGCATAATCTCATTAAACCATATTGACTACAAAACGGAAGCACAAATAATTTTACTTTGGTTGAGAGTAGGGCAGGAATATATTTAGGTTATGTTCGCCAAATATTTTCAATTAATTTTTAGTTTTTTTTTATTAGTTAAAAAGTTTGTTTAACCATATTAATAGTGTTTTGTAAACAAATTCTTTTTAATAGCTTGTAGCGTTTTTTAAGAAGTTATTTCACGTAGTGTTTTTTGAAACGCTATTTCAAGTAACATTTTTTAAAATACTAGCTTCTAAGCTTTTGGCTTTTTATATTTTATTTCTCTTCATCCTTAAAATATTTATTAAGTTTCTTTTTTTATCCTTTTTTACATAGGGTAATATTTTATTAATTAATCTAAAAAATTTGTTACTAATATTTCTATAATTATAAATATGCTATATATTATTGTGGTTATGAATAGAAGAATAATAGGCATATTTGAAACAAAATATATGTGTGGTGTTGGAAATATGACCAAAATAATAAATTAATCCCCTTGATAAAAAGAAAAGGTTTAATTACTTTTTTGGTTTCTTTAGTTGCGCAAACTTTATCTTTTGGTCCATATAGTTAAAAATAATATGTTTTAATTCCTATACATACACTTTCAATATCGGTTTGGTCCCTATCATTTTAAACCATCACAAATTAAATAAAAAAGGCAAAAAAAATGTCAATTTGTGGTAGCTTTTCACTGTCAATTTTCATTTTGTGACAGTTTCTTTTCACAGAATTAAGATACACTTGATGACAATGATCAAACCGATATGGAAAGTGCATGTATAGGAACTAAAAGAGATTATTTTCAACTATAGAAACCAAAAAATAAAATTTGCGTAATTATAGAGAGTAAAAAAATAATTAAACCAAAAGAAAAAATGTGAAAGGGATCTGGAAGAGCATGTGAACTATAGTTGATTTTGGTGATTTGGCTAGTAGACAAGCACCTTTGCCTTAGTCAAAGCACTTCATTAACCTAAAAACCATTAAAGTGTGAAGTCCATCATACTTCACTTTCCAATGAAAACCACATCCCACATGATCTTGCTCTGGGAAATTGAAAGATCACAAACTCCTCTCTCAAAAGATCTGTTCAACTATTTACCTCATTCCCCAGCCCCCCTTCTCCTGTTCCACTTCAAACATATATATTCTCTCTCTTATTGACCCCACACCACTAGCCTCCTCACCTAAACTTAGTGTAAAAATTCACTATTGGCCAACAAGTGTCAACCTTTGATTGATACACGCACATCCAGTCATGGCCCCATCAAAAGGTTCGAAGCTTTTGCTTGCTAAGCAGTCCCCATCATTCACTGTGCCATGTGTCCACTCATATGAGTATACCAACCTTCCATTCCTAACCTAATACTGTTGAATTCACAATAGGAAAGGGTACTGTGGGTGTGGGTGTGGTGCGGGTGGGGCGAGGTCAGGGGCCGAGAGTGAGCCAGTGAGGGACCCTAAATAATGGATCAAAAGCCAAACTACAGAGTGTTGTGCAATTATTCACACCATGAATTTCATCCTGCAGCTAGCTAGCACGGAAAAAATATTCCCCCCATCCATTCAAAAGTGGACAAAAGAGAACATTAAAACATTAATAAAGAAAACTTTTTATTAAAAAAAACCACTTTAAAAATATATTAAAAATTGTGATGGAAGCATATTAATTAATAATTATTTTTAATAAAAATCTTTCATTTTTAATTCCTCACCAAATATGTTTAAAGTGTTTGTTGACAACACATTTAGTATACTTTATTTTAACACATCCTTTATTATTAATTAAAATTTATTATAAACTACAAAATCATTAATAAGATATATTAAATTAGATATGAGACCTATAAAATCTGTAATTTTAATAAATTTTAGCTAATAACATAAAATGTATTCAAAAGAGTAATTTTTTTTATAGAGACTACAAATATCTTTTACGAAAAACAATTTCATTCGAATTGGATACAATCATTGTGTGCGACAACTCGACAAAGCTCTCCTTTAAATATTTAATATTTAAGGTTCAAATTTGAAATCACTAACTAAATTAGAACAATCTTATATTAGTTGAGTCACGCACATGCTAATTCAAAAGAGTATGTGTTGAAATTATGTTTCTAATATTTATAAAAAAAATAAATTAAAAAAAGCTTTGAGATAAGATAATAACCAAAAATAAAAGGCATCATTTGGTACAAAATTCTTTTATGTGACCGATTCCCACAGCATTACCTAAAACAGAGAACTAAAACTTAAAAGCACACACAATCTCAAAACCAAGCTCTCTCTCTCTCTCTCTCCATCCAGCCTTCACCCTCTTACTCTTTCTACTTCCTGCTACTTCTTCTTCTTTTCTCTCTATGATAACTGATATACCGGCAGAAAAAGAGAGAGAAGAAGAAGAAGGCATGAGAAACAGCATACGACGGTGTTGCATCTCTTGCATTCTCCCATGCGGGGCCCTGGACGTGATCCGCATAGTGCACTCCAACGGCCGCGTGGAAGAACTCAGCGGAACCATCAAGGCCAGCGACATCATGAAGGCGCACCCAAAGCACGTGCTCAAGAAGCCATCCTCCCCCTCCGCCCAAGACGGCGTCGTTCCCAAGATCGTCGTCGTCCCTCCCGACGCCGAACTCCAACGCGGCAAGATTTACTTCCTCATGCCGCTCCCCTCGCCGCCGTCGGAGAAGAACCACCGCCACCGCTCGTCGGGGAAGAAGAAAAGGATGGAGCACCAGAGCGAGAGAATCAACAACAACAACAATAATAATAACAACAACAGTAACGCCATTTCTGTGGCCAACTTGCTCGTCTCCAATGATCGCTACTTGACTGAAATACTCTCTGAGAAGCTTTCTACGCAGAGAGACAGAAGACGAGGACGTGTCACCGTGTGGAGGCCTCACTTGGAGAGCATTTCTGAGTCACCAACTGATATGTAACTGTAACGTTCGCTTCTTCTTTGTTCAATATCTTTTGTTTAAGGGTCTGCGTATATTATAGCCTTCTCGACATATTTCCATGTTCCAAACTCCAAACCCCATTTTTTTAATTTGAAGAAAATAATTTCATTTCATCTTATTTTTCTTAAATAAAACAAACTCCCCTTATGCTCCTGCGTGATATATAGTAATTGGCTAAAATTAAAAAACTGTTGATCAATCAAAAATCATATTATATATAACTTTTAAAGTAAACATTACAAAAGTTAACAAATTTAACATAACATAGTTATAGTGTAAAATCATTATATTCTAATTAAATTCAAATAGATAGATGATAGTAAAATGTTGTGGTTAATTAATTTTGATGTTAATTGTTCCTTGTGGGGTTGATAAAGAGTTGGGCTTGAAGGTTGAGATCGCCCTGAAATCAAAGTCGTAGATCATGAGAGGTCAATTTTATTGATTGCCAATTTATTAGCTTTCGTTATCATGATTTTGAGGGTGTGTGTTGTTGTTTAGTTGGTAGGGTGCATGATTGATCGAAGGGTGTTATAATTTTGTAATTTTCAGGGAGGGATAAGCAGTAACTTTGTTTTGCTTTTTAATTAATGTTGATGAAGCTTGGAGCTGGGAGTGCACATGGAAAAGTGAACACAGCAAGTGTATGATTGAAATACAGGAGAAAAGGATCCCACTTCTATTGTGTCTGGTTTTCGGGGCATTCGTCGTTCTGTATTGGATCATAATGGAAGGTGATTGAGATGTATGGTCGAATTTATGCCATTGCTACAACGGAGTAATCTATTCACGTTTATTCCCCTCGTTCACATAGGAAAAACAATGTAGTATTCGACGGTGTCAGTCATTCTTTATCGCTAGCGAGAGGGTGACATAATGCTTGCATCACCCTTTATACATATAATATATGTAGTTCTAATCATAATACAAATAAATTCAAGTAGATAGATTTTCGTATACAATTATTTTTTTTCAAGAGAAAAAAAAAATCTTTGGGGCCCCCCCAATTGAGGAAGGACAGATTCATCGATGTCTAGGCAGTGTAAAGCCACGGTGTACTTCCCCACAAACGAAGGGTAAAAAAATGAAAACGAAAGGTTTGAGTTGGAACATGAAAAGACCAAAGCGATCACTTTGCGGTTGAAAGGAATTGGAAGTACCCACTGTGCTTTCCACCAAATTTCTAATATCTAATGATGCGTTGGTAATTAGTGGGGATCTGAGATATATGTCTTTAAGCATTTTGTTCTGATTATGAGTTAGCGAGGTTAGTGGGCGTGGCATCCTGTAAAGGTCATTATTACACGGTGGAGTTTTGACCTCGTGGATTGGGCGGACGGCAGATCATTGAGCCTTGAGCGAAGCTCGTGTTCTGTTCTGGTTCTGATTCTGATTTCAGATTCTTCTCTCTGATCCGAGCGAATGCATATATGCGGTTTTTACTCCGAAGCCCCACCATCTGGGGCCAACAAAAAAGTTGGCAGACTGCTTCATGTAACAATGAATGAATGAATCATTGAAATGTGATCGTCTCATGGGATGTCAGTGGTGTGAGTGGATCAGGTGAACTCACTAACCTCCTTGTCTGAATCTTCTCTGTACTCTCTCACTCTCTGTCTCTTCCTCCTTTACTTCATTTCTGTGCTCATTTCAGCAACATAACTAAGCCATTATTTTCATGTTCTATGAGAAATGTTGCCACCAATACTTTTGTGTTAGATATGTATCATTTTATCGTGACTTATTGCGCTTTTGCTAAGGAGTGGGTGTAGTGAATAGGAATGTCAACAGATAAGGGTGGGCATGTAGCTACCCATTACCTATCTCGCCGAGTAAAACCTGTATTTGTGCTCGTTTTGTTACCCAAGTGAGTATTTGTGAATATCAACGGATATTTCTTGAAAAAAAAATCATAACAAATTTATTTTGTGTATTGTAGACAATCATAAAATGCTGTGAATATTATTTTGAATTTATAAATTAAAGAATTATTGTCTAAATAATTATTTTGAATATAAATTTTAATTATTCTAATAACTTTTTTAAAAAAAATAGTTTAAAAGCTCACAAATTTATGTTTTTTTTCTCTCGTAATAAATTGTATAAAATTTCTTCAGAAATAAACAATTATTTTGAAATTTTTAAATAAATTTTATGTAATTTTATCCATATTAATGTATAAGAGTATTTAAGTAAATATATAATTATAGATAACAGATAAATGCAAGTATGAATATTATGATACTCCTATCTTCTCTATTAATAAATGAATAATAGATATATCTATTTAGAATATCTGATACTTATTTAAAATATTTAGTTTCTACCGTGACAGATTTTATGTATATGTGCATAGATTTTTTTGGCATCAATGACATGGGAACAAAGAAATCACACTGATGTCGTGACGCGTAATTTTGAAAAGCTAGCTATCCCATTTTGTCACTCAGCATCTATTTATCTAGACTCTAGAGATAGGATTGATAGAGTATTAATTGAAGCTAACCGTACCATTTTTGTCTAGGATGAGACCTCTCTCATAAACGACATTCTAAAACTGCAATAAAAAATGAGAAAAAAAAATCATTTTATGCTTAAAGTGACATGCAGTTTTAGTTTTCAATTTTAAAAATTGTAGTGTTTTTTTTTTTTAAGTGATTGTTTATTATTTTTTTATTTTTTTTGGTATTGGAGTGTTTATTCTTTTATTACAAGAAAATTTATTTTCTGTGATGAGAATATTTGTTATTAATAAGTTAAAAACAAGTCACTAAGAGAATTTTGTAATAATATTTTAATTCATCGTCATTTATACTACTACTCAATATCATTGTTAAATGATACTGAAAGTAATATTTAGTGTGACAAAAACATGGTAATTTTTTTTTTGCGAGCAAAAACATGGTAATTATTAGTTATATATAGTAATGACAAAATTAAATTGTAATGATTTGCATGATAATAATGATGACTTATTCACCATATTAGTAATATTTTAGTTTTTTAAATAAATAATAATATTAATTTTTGACTATGAACCAAGTCATTTATTTTATGGCATCTAATTAACATGTTTGACTAGGAAGTCATTTGATTATTTTATTAATCTCTGTTTTTAAACCGTTTATGCTATTTAATTAACATATTACACAACCAATTAACATAATTTACATGTAATATCAAAACTTTAGTGATGAAATATTAGTTACTAATAATTAATTTTTTTGTCAATATTGTTATTTAAATTTGGTGAAGACATCAACTATTTTTACGAACACAAATATGCATCGCTATCCTCTTTTTCAATATTTTTAGAAGCTCTTTCATCTAATTATTCATAAGCTCCTAAAAGTTTAGTATTCTTACCATTAAAAGTTTTATTCATTTGGCTTTACAATTAGAAAGCTTTCATAAATTATAGGTTAGTACAAATGGTGCCAATTTTATTTTTTTTATCAAAATTATCTTTTAAATGTTTAATAACATTTACAATAGTAACGATCTTCTAAGGAAAAAAAATTAAAAATTGTAGTTAATTTTTTTTCTAGAGTTTAATGATTCTGCATTGTTAGTATAAAAAGTTTTACACTATTAACTAATCATAAATCACTGTTGATATGACTTTTAAAGTATTTATTATAAAAGTCAACAAACTTACAATAAATGATGATTTGTGATTGAATGACAATGTATCAGTGCATGACCTTTTTTCTCTTTTTTCCAACCTAATTATTTCATAAAGTGTCTTAAATGAACTCCACAATCTACTTCTAAAATGTATTTTATATGGCATGAAAAGAGAACGGATCATCTAAAGTAAAAAAAAAAATGACACAGTCAAGTGCCACGATTTCACAATTTATTTTTAAAATCTCAACTTTAAAATGAAAATATATTATATTGATAAAATTTATTGAGTGAATAGAGAAAATCTCATCCAGTAGTAAAATCACTAGAGAATATCTATTCCCACATTAAAGTATAAGTGTGACCAAAAAATAAAAAATACATATTATTACATTAAACAATACATTATTTTTAAATCGTTCTCCAATACTTTATAGATTATTTCATAAATTGCTAGTGTAACATAAAGTGGAAGAGCTAACTTGCATTGGAGTTTCCCTAATACTGCGAAGTGCGATGACTCCAATTGCTTTTATCTAAAACGTATGTTTCAGACACGAGGCAAAAACAATCCCGAGAAATTGGCAAATCACGGCTCTGTTTTGTTTATTGTTTTTAAAAAACTACTATTCTTCTTTAAGCAAAAACAAATCCTCACATGGAATTTTCCAAGAAAATGTTTCCTCCTTTACTCCTTTCCAATTGCAGGGGAAGAATGCAGGATAAGGAATAACAGAGAGAAACCTTCTCATGCAATCGTACCATTTTCACCGAGAGGGCCACCCATTTTAAGATTTGTAGTTAAAAAAGTAAAGCGTAAAGGTTTGTAAATTGTTAATTATAAAATAGAGTAAAATATCTGAAATAGATTTATCTAAAAATAGTTATAGTAAAACTGATAAAATAATAAAGACAAAAGGATAAGTATATAGCTTTCCTTCCCTCCTGCTTTTGTGGTGGATCATGATATAAGATTGGGAAAATATGAAAATGTGCAACGATATCATCAATGTGCAAGCGGCGCCTCACACTTTTGCATAATTAAGCTGTTACAAACTCTGTGTCTTCACCTTTCGCTTCGATTCATTTCAATATAATATTATACAACGATGAAAAAAGCTATGGTATAACAACAGTACTATACTCTTATTTTAGCATTTTATGAAAATTTCCATGTCTCCATGTTGGAAATGTATATATATTTTAATTTTATATTTTATAAGGTGTTTATGCATATATAGTACACATTTTATAATATTGGCCTTCAAGCTGTTGGAGATTTGGTAAGCGTTATGTGGACCATAGCCCACACTTGTCTCGCACAAGTGCCTTACAGTTCAATCATTACTTTGCCGCAACTTTATTTGCATGGGACAAGTGTTATGATACTAATATACATTCCTCACTTTTATCAAATATATATATATATATATATATATATATATATATATTCCTCACTAATTATCGAAAAAAATATACATTCCTCACCCAAAAATTAATACTAATATAAGTCAGGAATTTGTGCGTATAGATCATTCATTCTCTATTAAAAACCACATTCAGTAAGTTTTATTTAAAATTTAAGTCGCGGAGGCTCACAGGCACACTTTTTTTATGATCTTTTCAAGCATATTCAATGTTTAAAATTTAATACATTAGGAATGGAATTATTCAGTTAATTATCTTTATTTTTTAGTGAGAATGAAAATCTCTACTTATCTGTTAATCTGACGGTTGAAACTTAAAAGATTGGCTATCCAAATTTTGAAGGAGGGATATCCTAAAATGACCCTTGTTATAGTTTTGTTAATTGTTAACAAGACCAAAGATTTCCAGCAAAAGGATGTGAGGATCACTTGACATTATGCTTTCAGAGAAGCAAATAAAGTAGCAAATTTGCTTACTAAGAATGGTCTTCAAATCAGCTAAGAGATAATTGTTTATGATTTAGCTTCTGACTTTAACTTAGATACTTTATTAACTGATATAGCTTATGTAAACTGGCTTACTTTTTGTTAATTTGGGCTTTAGCCCTGTTTTTCACCAAAAAATAATGTTAAAATAAAAAAAAATACACTGAACAGTTTTTGAAGGTTGATTAATTCAAATTAATACTTAAGGGTTCAAAGCGTTGAATTGTATATGAAAAGAAATAAAAAACCCGCATGATTGTTTGTTTTTTTTTAAAAATAATGCGTCAGATTTATTACACTAACATAGGTTATTTTAATTAAAGTTTTAGATTATTAGGATGTAAAATATTGAAATACTGTGGTCGTTCTTTGATCACTGAGGCAATGATGAATTTCTATTTATGCAAACCTTGTAGTAATTAGTTGTTCATTATATGGGGAGAAAAATATTAGTCTACGTCTATTTCATCATATATACATGCAACAAATTTTTAAAATATTTTTTATAATTTGTTTTTCTATTTTTTTTTTACTATATCACTTATATTATTACACCCTTCTTTCTTTTCTCCATTTATTTATTTCTAATGTTATATGAATTGTTGTAAAATTGGTGAATACAAGGAGTTAGAATTGCAAACAAAAAATCACAAAAGAAATGGACAAAGGAGGCATCAGTTGACATGGAAAGCTGAAGAAACAGGGGAGCTCCATCATAAATGTGTAGATTGACACACATGGTGCTAACGAATAGAGCTATCTTGTTGCCTTAAGTCCAATATCCATTATGCTTTTTAAAAAGAGTGCAATATGGATAATAAATTTATATTTGATGAATTTATGTACATAATTTTTATAAGAAAAAAATTAGATAAACATTAAAACATTAGGAAAATAGATAGAAATTAGTATAAATTTTGTTTTGAATCTTAATTTTTGTAAATATTGAATTTTAATTGATTTTTGTTAATTTCTATATAGAAAAGTAAAATTTGGAGCAAATGGCCTCAATGTTTAGAATGTGAAATGACATAGCACTCAATGCTAGAAATAGAAAGAAACGTCAGTAAAAACGTTATAATGTCATAGGCGAGTGTCTCACCTTTTCTAGTAGCATTTGGAAAGTGAAGCTGGTGCTGGAAACATATCATTAGATTTGTTATTTTGAGGTCGACGCTTAAAATGTTGAGCCTAGTGTTAAGAGCTAGTGAGGAAAATCTAAAACGTTGCAGCAAGCATTGAGAACGTTGACGTCGACTTTTAGGTCATTATAAAAGCTGAACTTAATGCATAATAGAGAAGACATTCACCATTCATGAAAACCTAACTTTCCACCTCATTCATTGAAAATTCAAACCTTGAGAGAAGATCCTTGAAGATTCAATGCAATCATTATCATCCATATTCATTTTCTTCTATATTGCTTTTTTTTTTATTATCATGTTTTGTTAGATTCCCTTAGGTGCAGGATAAACAAACTTATGGAAATCCTTTGTAATTGAACAGTCTATTATTCAATACAAGTTTTATTCACAAGATTGAGTGACCTTTTCTATTCTTAATACTTTATGCTAACTGACCATTGGTGGAATGATTTCAAGTTATGCTATAATGAAGAATCTTGTAAATGTAGGGGTGTGCAAAAAATCAAACCGAATCAAACCATTTTAAAATCGAACTGGAATGAACCATAAAAAATTGAACCAATTGAGAAAAAACCAAAGTAAACCATTTCTTTAAAATAAGTTTGGTGCATTTAACCATTTTTATAAGGCAATTAGGTGCACTGAATTGAACCATAATTCAATGTTTGTTTTTTAGCCCTAAGAGTTGAACAATAAGATGGGTGTTGGAAATCAATAGGCAATCAACCATTTGATGCACACCATTTTCCATGAGGGATTGCAATTGCTTAATTTATTTTTTTTATAATCCATTTCCTCACAAGCACTCACAATCACCAATGATTGAATCCATTCACTCACCTGAAAAGAATCATCCCCACCACTCTTTTAGCATTAGCAAACACATAAATGTCTCACACTCTCCATTAATTCAATCCCTTGTTCATTAAGCATTAGCACATACACTTTTTGGATTAATCAAGCACACTCACAGCTCACACACTAGATCACAGAATCACACAAAAACACTCTTTCCTCACCTCACGCAAAAAAGCTCACTCACATCACACACTATTTTTTTTTTCACATATTCTCCTCACCGTAAGATAAGCACTCACACACCATAATAGATATTTAGGCACTCTAACTCAAGTGGGATTACTCTCACATATATGCTACATGCACCCCTTCTGGCTTTTTTTTTTTTTTCCAAGATATACACTCTCTAATCACACATGTCGCAATCGGGGCCACGATAGAGACAACGCAAAAATAATTTTAAATGGAGTTGCCACAAAAATTTTATTTGAGGGAAAAAATATTGGAAAACCTTAAAAAAAAATGGTCTTTGAAATCAGAGATAGATTCGGGAGTCGATTACGTGTAGGGAGGTTATTAGCACCTTACAACGCCTATTAAAAATGGTACCTCTAGTTAATTGCGCAAAATTATATAACTTTATAAATATTTATTTTACCCCAACAAGAAAACAAGAAAAAAAAATATTTTTATAATTTATAATTTATAATTTTTTGTATTTTTAAAGATAAGAAAGAAATTTAATTTTTGTTTTATTTTAAAGAAAAAGAATTTTTAATTTAAATTTGAAAGGTATGTTTTTTTTAAAGGATTTTATCTCCTTATCTTTTTGGTAAAGAAAACTTGAAAAGATATATTTCCTATCTACAAACACGAAGAGAAAAGTTTAAAATTTAAAAGGATCTTTTTTGAAAAGATTATTTTTTAAACTAAACAAAATCATTTTGTATATTTTTTTTAAAAAAAAAATCCTCGCGTAAGAGTTCAAGCTAGCAAATGGCTAGTCACCAAACCCTTACGATCCAAATAATGTAAAAGATAGTATATGCTATTCAATTAACATTATTGGTCGTTACGTATTTGGATAGATTTTACTTTTATTTAAAAAAAAAACTTTATAAAAGCTTTCATTTTATTTCATATATAAAAAAAAATCCTGCACCAGGGTCTAAGTTAGCAAATGGTTAATCATCAAACCCTTACAATCCAAATAATGTAAAAGATAATACATGCTGTTCAATTAACATTATTGGTCATTGCAAATTTGGATAAAATTTATTTTTTATTTAAAAAAAACACTTTATATAACAAAAAATTCACTTTATTATGCAAATGCGTAGAGTTTATGATAGCAAATGGCTATTCGTAAACCCTAAGATCCAAAGGATATAGAAGGCAACATCCACTACTTAATCAATATCACGAACCCTTGCATAGATCTAAATTATCCTCTTGTTATTTTGTTTGTTTTCCAAAGCAAAATACCAATTTTTATCGGTGAACAAATATCAACACATAACACACTTTTATGTTTCATAATGAGGCAACAAGAAGGAAAATGAATATAGCAAGCCAACCGGCTAAAGAGAAAATCAATATATGCAAAAAAAAAAAGGTAATGGAGCAAAAAAGGGAAAAAACTGTGGGTAGAAATTTAACGTGAATACCAACAAAGTTTTTTAAAAAAAAAAACTAAAGAAATTATGTAAAACAAAGACAACAGTAATAATCAAAAAAAAGAAAAAGGGAATCACAAGGTGATTTAACGTCTACTGAAAAGCATTTAAGATATATATATATATATATATATTGAGTGCAGGACAAATGTAAAGATCAGGAGGAAAAAAAAAAGAAAACTAAAATCTTTGAATGATTATACAATGGTGAAGATTCTCATTACGAGATGAGATAACAACATTATCAAAATAATAAAGAACGTAAAAATACAATAATCAATTGACAAAATGGGAATGAAAGCAGACGCACTTTGTTTTTAAGGTGTCGGTGATGCGCTCTTCACTGTGTTCTCTTCAACAAAACTCCTGCATATGGCAGCGTGATCATGAGAGCTTTTAGGTAGACTTCCTTTTTATGTTTTTCGACCCCCTTTTTCAGTGCTCGTGGGTAGTTTTTTAAAGCCAAATTGGCTTGCAGCCCACTATCCCATGATCTCCTATTTTTTAGCTACATCTCTGTTACTCTCTAGTAACCAACTTATCTTTTCTTATCCTCTTAGATTTTCTGATCTTCTATTTTTTATTTTTATTTTTAAATTTCAAATATCTTATCTTTATCTCCTTTCTCTTTTTTTTTTTTTTTTTTTTTCAGTTTTTGCACTTGGATAACATTGGTTATTCACAACACATAACACAAAAACTCTCATATTCTAAAAAACCTACATCCATTGACCTCACATTTCACACATACTCTTTTTTTTTTTAGTTTATGCTCTACCTCATCTTTTGTATCTTTACTCTCATGCACATAGGATACCAAGGCCCATTCTCTCTAATTAGGCACATAGAACTAGTTTGAAACCAGTTTTGAATCAATTCAAAACCATTTTAAAAAAAAAACGAACCATGCACAACCCTATGTAAATGTAACTATAACTAAGATTGATTGCCTTGTATTGAGATGAGTTTATATATAGAACTTCTTGATATATATGTTCTTGTGGATTTTTAAACACAATGCTTGGATTTTTTTTAACTTAATGCTTGGATTAATCCTTGTAGGTGCTAAAGTGAGTTTCAACAATTTCTTTTGTTATTGATTGTTCATTGTGGACAACAATACATAGGAGTAACAAACTATTACTTTTGATTATCTATAGTGGTATATATTCAAAATTTACTGAGTTAGTGATATCACATTTTAAAAATGAGATATATTCTCATTATATGAATAATAACTTTTAGTTTTGATTATCTACGTATTATTATATAGTTAAGATTTACTAAATTAATGTTATCTTGTTTTTAAAATGAATTTTATTCTCATTATATATGTTATAACTTCTACATGTGTATGTTTGTATTATTATACAATGAAGATTTACTAAGGTTATACTTTTAAGATGAGATCTTTTTTCCTGATATTAATTTAAATTAAGATCTTTTCTTATTATATTGATCTAAGTGCATGCGTTTATACGTGTATATGTTTGCATGTGTGTGTTTGTAAAGTAAATTAAAGATACCACCAAGTATATGGATTGACTGGCTTACGGTTGTTTTAGCTTAATTAGTAGTCTTAAGTTTGAGCCTTTGGTATGCAGTTGTATTAAATATTTGAATGGGAGAACTTTGTTGCTCATAATGATTCTACTCGATTCGAGTAGGATTGTCTCTCGTAAAAGATACAGGTGGTCTTAAAAGAAAAAAAGAAAGTAAAATAAACATAAGATGAAAGTTCAAATTATCATAAAGTAATATTGTCATATTTATTTATAATCAAGAAACTAAATTATTTTTTTTAGTTTTTTTAATAAAGAGCATGATGATATTATTCCAACAAGGATACAAATCCTCTCCTACACCCTATCTCCATCTCTCCCTAGCATACTTATACACTGTTGGATTAATCTAATGCTAGCCCTTAGATAAATCTTATGGATGAAAAACTAAAAGCTAAAAAAGTAGCATGAAATGAAATTGGTGCCATTTCATGAAACTTTTCATTGATGTTATGCACACCTCCATTGTTCATCTTACAATTGTTCTTCCCTTATTCTTCATCTTCAAGTTCGTTGGAACAAGTGATTGATGCATGTGTAAAATTTATTTATACTTGTACCAAAATTATTGTTAGTTTTGAATTGTTTTTGTTTAGTCCTAAGAGGGGAAAGCTAGAATCATGCCAAAGCATGTTTATTTGACGTTGCTAGGTTTATTGCATCTGATTTGACATTTTTGGTTTATTGTTGGACTAGTCAAATATAATGTTGCTAGACTCAACTGGTTTATTGTATTTGATATGGCTCCTGTATTTATTTATACTTGTATGGCACCGTGTTCTATGAACAATAATAGGGCAGTAGGTATCTTAATAAAATTTGGCCCATGAAACAACCTCTTCACCTAATAAACATAATAGATGAGGTTGAAATCTCATGAGACTATTAATCATGTGACTTCTTAGTCTAGCCTAATGTTTGGAGACTTAATAATATATATACTGGTCGAACAAGTAGTAAAAACTTGGTGAGAGAGGGACCATCTAGTTGGGAGAGCCTTTGCTAATAAATTTCATTGTCTAAGAATGTGAAAGAACCAATAATATAAAATTATATAGGCTCAATTATGTTTTTAGTCCCCTAAATTTGAGAAATGTATTTTTTTAGTCCTCCAAGTTAAAAGTTAATCTTTTTAGTCCTTCAAATTTTAAAAATTCTTATTTTGGTCCTTTTGCCCAAACGTAGTTAATGAATCTGCCACACAAAACCTACCCAGTAAGGTTCTTATTAGTGAAGACATCACACCAAACTTAACTGAGGCTGCACAGCTGATTCAATCTACCCTATAAATAATACCGTAGTTGGTCCTAAAGGACTAAAACAATATTTTTCAAAATTTAAGGGACAAAAAAGATAAATTTTAATTTAGGGGACTAAAAAAATATATTTTTCAAATTTGGGGGACTAAAAATATAAATAAACCAATTATATAATTACACGCAGCCAACTAGTTTTATAGAAATCAACATTATACTAATATATAGGTTCTGGTATATTAATACATCCAATGTATAATTACATAATCAATTATGCTTGCCATTACCAAGTATATGTTATGCTTTCAATAATAATGATGACATGCCCAATATGTAGTACATAATGAAATCCAGTAACCACGTGCTCAATATAAGCACGATTAAATGCTAAATAATAAAAAATATGGAAGTGCAGGATGTATATCCAATTTCATGTTTAATATGCAAGTCAGAAATGTAAATCTATTGTCCATGTTTACTACCATGTCCAATATACAAGTCAATCATGTATATCCAATACACCAATGCATTATGATGAGATTGGATACCAAGGCGAGGTATTCATTTCTTAATTTCATAGTTTAGACCCAATTTCTTTCTTATAATGAAACTTCATATTAGGCAATTGGGACTTCATTTGCAAATAAGGGGAACTCAATTTTAACGATGGCACGTGACAAAAGTGAAAGGAAGAGTACAGAGGAAGAATAAGAGCATTGTGCTTTGAATCTTGATATTGAAAAATGAATCAGTTAGTTACAATCACAAGTCATAGTGCTATATATATATGTGTGTAGAACTGACTAATCCTATATGTGAGTAATATACAACAACACCCCGCCTTAAGCTGGAATGTGGTGATCAAACATTCCAAGCTTGCCATGGAGATTATTGAAGGGCCCAACATGAAGTGGTTTGGTGAGTATATCCGCAACTTGGTCAGAACTGGAGATAGGTAGCAAATGAAGCATTCCATCCTAGATTTTGTTGCATACAACATAGCAGTCTATTTCAATGTGTTTTGTTCATTCATGAAACACAAGGTTAGCGGCAATGTGAACAACAACTTGATTCTCACAATACAATATAACGGGACCAGTGTGGGCAATGAGAAGATCATGCAACAAGAATAGCAGCCATTGAGGTTCACAACAGGCCTGAGCTAATGCTCGATATCCGACCTCAGAAGAAGACCTGGAAACAATGGTTTGCTTCTTACTTTTTCAGGAAATAAGAGAGTCGCCTAGGAAGAAACAAAAACTCGTGATTGAACGGCGAGTGTTAAGGCAAGCTCCCCAATCCGAGTCAGAAAATCCTTTAAGAGACAAGGATGAATATGTAAGGAAAAATCGACCTTTACTAGGGCTTCCTTTGATGAATCGGACAATACGTTTGGCAGCTTGAAAATGTAAATCAGTGGGATAGTCCAGATATTGACTAAGGTGAGTCACGACATATGAAATAGCAGGACGTGTGTGGGTAAGATACAGTAGGTGACCAATCAATTGTCGATAAGATGAGGCATCAGGAAGAGGGTTTCTAGAGTGTTTGTGAAGCTTCAAGTGTGGGTATCTTGATAAACCTGTGTCATGTAGTAAATCCAAGGCATATTTGCATTGATACAAGCAGATGCCTTTCTTAGTGCGAGCAATTTCAAAGCCCAGGAAGTACTTGAGAATGACCAAGTCCTTAATGCTGAACTTTGCATCAAGATGGGCCTTGATATTACTTATTTCAAAAAGGTCATTGCCTGCCAAAACCAGATCGTCAACATAAAATAATATAGCAGTGAAACCAGAATAGGATGATTTAGTAAACAGAGAGTAATCAGCCTTGGATTGTTTGTAGCCTGAGAAAAGAAGAGTCTCAATTTATTTTACATTCCACTACCGACTGGCCTATTTCAAACCATATAGAGAACGCTGTAATTTGTGAACCAAGTTTGGATTAGGTAAATCAAGACTTGGTGGGGCGTCATGCATAGTTCCTCATGGATATCTCCATGAAGGAGTGTTGTGTTAACATCCAGCTAGAAAAGAACCCAATTCTGCAAAGTTGCAAGTGCCTGTAACAATCGAATAATAGTCGTTTTGACAATTGGGCTAAACATCTCAATATAATCCAGGCCAGCTATTTATGTGAAGCCTTTGGCCACCAAGCGAGCTTTGTGCCTTTCTAAAGAGCCATTCGGGTTAAATTTAAGCTTAAAATCCCATTTGCATCCGATGGCTCGTTTATGATAGGGAAGAGGCATAAGAGTCCAGGTCTCATTTTTTATAAGAGCAGAAAGTTTCTGTTGGATTGCATCCTTCCAATTGTCATTGCATATAGCCTCCTCATAGGATTGAGGTTCAGAAATGGATGTAATGTTTAGGGAGAAGTGTCTATGGGAAGGTGACAGTTTTTGATAGGAGACATAATTAGAAATAGGGTACTTACATGTTGGCGTTAGGGTAGAATGGTTATTATTGGTAAGAGAGTTGAGGAAGTGGTGATAGTCTTATAGGTACATAGGTGGTTTTCGTTCTCGAAGTGACCTCCTTGGTGGGTTGGATGATTGAGTGGAAGGTATATTATGTGTAGTGGTAGGTGATGGGGTTGGGATAAGAGTTGGAGCTGTGGGTTGATGAGGATGGAGTTTATTGTCCAAAAGGAAATCGTATGGAGAGTTAGTGTTTGGGTTAGAAGTTGGTAAAGAGGGTTGTGATAAGCTGTTGGAATGATACCTTAAGCAATATAGAAAAATGTGTTAAAAAAGATGACGTCTCTTGACACAAACACTTCTTTAGATTGCAAATCAAACAAGAGATGACCTTTGATGCCCTTTCTAAGTCCTAAGTAAACGCACTTCCTAGATCTAGGATCAAATTTCTTTCTTTCTGATTTTATTGTTGATGCAAAGCACAACGAACCAAAAACTTTTAGTGCATTCAAATCAGGTGCAGTATTGTATAATACTTGATAGGGAGATTTAAAAGTTAGAAAGCGAGTGGGTAATCTGTTTATAATGTGGCATGCATGTGCAACTGCGTATGTCCAAAAGGATTTTGGTAATGAAGATTGAAAAAGAAGTGCTCTAACCATGCTTAAAAGATGTTGATGTTTTCTTTCAGCCACCCCATTTTGTTGGGGTGTTTCAACACAAATTTTTGATGTAAAATGCCTTTAGCAGCATAAAATTCATAAAGTTTAAATTCAAGCCCATTATCAGACCGAATAGATTTAATTTTCTTGTCAAACTGAGTTTTAACCATAGCAATAAAAGCTTGAATGAGTGATTGTGTTTCAGATTTTAATTTCATAAAGAAAATCCAAGTGTATTTACTCTCATCATCTACAATGGTTAAAAAATATTTGTGACCAAGTATAGAATGATGTGAAAAAAGACCCTCTATCCATATGTAGGAGGTCAAAATAGTTATCAGAAACTGTGAAACTATTTGGAAAAGGAAGCCTTCTTTGCTTCAATAAATGGCATATATCACAAGGATCATGATGTTTGTTACAATCAATAAAAGGAAATTTTTTATGCAAATGTACAAGTTTTCATTTGAAGTATGACCTATAGTACCAAAGATTACTCTTATTGATTTGCATCGAATTTACAAAGTGAGTTGCTGGTTTTTGCACAAGAGGCGAAGCCAAATAGTATAAACTGTTTTGCAACTTAGCTGCACCAATCTTCCTCAAGGTATCCTTGTCCTATATGACACAATCAATTTTATTAAAAACAAACTCACACTGTAGACAGTTGGTAATTTTTGAAATAGAACTGAGATTTAGAGAAAAAGAAGGGATGAAAAGGATATCCGTGAGGTAAAAGGACTTTGAAAAACTAACAGTGCCTGCCAAGGAGGTGGTTATGTATGAGCCATTTGGCAACTTAATACTAATTGGCCTAATTTTTCTAAGATATTGAAAAAATGATTTGGTTTGACATATCTAAGGCTCTTGAGTCTAAAATCTAGGAATTTATTCTGCTATTTGGAGAGGTTAGGCAAATAGTACCTGTATTTGGGTGGTGAGGTTTTGAAGTAATCTGACTCACAGTGACAAAAGGTTGTATGCTTGAATTGCTCAGCAAAGCCAACAGGGCTTTATGTTGCTCAGGAGTGAAGCCAAGTCCATTGCTTCCATTGGCATCATCAATGTCCTTGCCAAAATTTGATTTCGCCTCATCTTCAACAATATCATCCTCTGTCTGATAGTTGTTTGTTGTTCCAGATTTTCCAAAATGTGGCGGGTATCCATGTTTCTTAAAACACGTATCAACCATGTGTCTAGTTCTATTACAGTATGAGCAAACTTTCACACCTCTTCCACGACCTCCATAATATCTTCCTCCATTGCTATTCCCTTGTCCTCGAGCACCTCTTCCTCTAGAGGAACCTTTTCCTCTGTCATGAGAAGCATTATAGTTTGCCATGATTTGAGACTTATCCACATGTACACTTCAGTCTCTTTCTTGTTGTTTAACAAAGAGAAAATAGTGTTAACATCTGGGAGAGGATTCATGAGCATAATCTGTGATCTCACTACAACATATTGTTCATTGAGACCACGTAGAAATTTGATCACATAATCTCCTTCTCTATACTTCTTTATTGTAGGTATTAACTGACAAGTACACTTAACATCACAAAGGCCCTAGGGAATGGGTCTAAAATTATCTAGTTCCAGCCATAACCTCTTCATTTTCGTAAAATATGTATTGATGGTGGACTCACCTTGCCTGAGTGAGTATATTTCCTCTTATAAATCACAAATTCGAAACACATCACCTTGATAGAAACAATGCTTCAAATCATTCCAGATTTCCAAGGTTGTGATAAATCTATATTTATGTAGATTTATAGAGCAAGTTCACATGATTTTTGTATTAACTCATTGGAAATTTTTGAGAAAATATATCATTAATGAAAGATTTCATGTGATGTGTGTTTCTAAGCTTTTTATTTAAAATTACATGAATTGTCTTAATTTTGTTGAATTTTATGTAGGAAATTAGTTGAGCAAAGAAAAGAAATTCAATTCACAGGTATAGTGGAGTAATATACTTATCAAGTAGGCTTAAAAGAAGTCTATAAGCATGAAAACGGGCCAAAAAGGATACTTGAAGTACAAAATGGAGTGTACAAAGTTGCATCCGCCCAGCGGGCCTTGCAGGCCGCCAGCGGGACTTGCCCTAGAGGTATTCCGCCGGGCGGCGGGATAACCCGCCCGGCGTCAAAGCGAAGCAAATTCCGAAAAACCGCCAGCGGGTTTCCAACCTCGCTGGGCGGCTCTGAGGTCTAAGTTTTAATTTTATTTGAATTTTTAATGGACCTAGATTGGGCAGAATGGACCGGGGTTAAGCCTTCTACTTCAAAATTCTGAAATTATATTACAAATAGGCAGGAGCAAAGCACAAGAAGGGATCGCGATCTCATCTCTATTCTCTTCCCAATTCTTCTTTTTGTCTTTGGCTTTTGGAGAAAGATTCTTGAAGGACAATAAGATACTCAGAGTCAGAGACTGGAGAAAAACCTTTTTCTGTAAAAGATTTATTCTTCTCTTTCCTTTGATGTATATCTTTAAAATTATGATTTCTCTTATTGTCATGAGTAGCTAAATTTCTTGTTAGGGTTGTGGTGTACTTAGTGTTTGGAATCCCTAAATGTTTAATTTTAATTGAATTCTTGTTTTTATTTAGTCAATTAGATTGCTCTACTGTTTTTATTTTCTTACTTGGAATTGATCATCTCTTGTATGCTTCGAATCGATTAATTGAACGGCGGCCGTACCGCAATTAATTGGTAGACGTGTAGGGTAATCAAATTAGGTTTTGTCGTATGATCAACCTTCATTCCTAATTTTCAATTGGATTAAATAATTAATTTAATCCCCCTTTTATTTCTCATGCCTTCCTAGGGTATTAATATCTCACATGATCAACTGGGAAATTAACTTAGAAAGGACTATTGCAATTTATGACTAACAATTGACAATAAAATTCGTAGGAAAATATTGGTAATTAACGAATAGTAAAAAGTTCAATTAGAATTAGATGTGAAGGAACTTAAGAACACGAAGGAAACCACAACCCTAAGCCTATTTTTCTCTGAATTTTTCTCTACTTACCATTGTTTGTTTTACAATTCCTATTTCACGTTTATCATTATTGAATCAACCCAGTACCTATTTAATTTTACCTAAACAATATAGAATCTCTGGAAACTGGTAATCACCAATTAGTCCTTTGGGTTCGATATCTGGACTCACGTCCTTTTGTTACTATTGCGATAAGGGTACGCTTGCCCTTGAGCGTATTTTTAGCGCATCAGTAGTGTCTAGGAACATTACGCTTTCTACAATTTCTAGATCTAATGAATGATGAAGCCAAGAAATCACCAAAGTGTTACACCGATCCCATGCTCTTAAATTATGGTCTCTCTCAATTGGCTGAGGCAATGTTCTATCAACAAAGCATAACTTGTTCTTTGTCTTCAGAGCCATCATCATAGCTCGTGATCACGAGTGGTAATTTCCACCTGTTAAAGGCGGAGCAACAAGAATCGCACTAGGATTCTCATTCGAATGTATATAATATGGATTCTCATTCACATTAATTTTTGCCATGTTCACTGTCAAGAAAACCGATCAAGAACTTAGGGTTTCAAGAACGAAAAGCATAAGAACAAAATCAAATCTTGGTTAAAGAACAACTAGAAAGTAAGATTGATAACATAACTAAACATCACAAATTTGAAGATTGATCGAATCAGAAAAGGAAGCGATACACATTAAAAGCACGAGCAAAAATGAGTGCACCAGTGAGCGTGTCAAAACCCCTTAGAAAGGAGCTCTGATACCATCTTAATGATGGCACGTGACAAAAGTGAAAGGAAGAGTAAAGAGGAAGAATAAGAGCATTGTGCTCTGAATCTTGATATTGAAAAATGAATCAATCAATTACAATCACAAGTCATAGTGCTATTTATATATGTGTGTAGAACCGGCTAATCCTATATGTGAGTAATATACAACAACACTCAACTTGCAGAAAAATTCATTTTTCATGGAGCTTATTGAATCCTCAAGTAATTTACCACGCATTGAATCCGAGGTTCAATAAAAATTGAATGTTGTAGAGAACGTGAGGAGAAAGAAGCTAATTCGTACGAGCTAGTCCAACAAAAATGGATCTCTCAATTTTGTCCTCAAAATGCAACTTTATTAGCTTTTTAATCTCGAGCATTAAATTAATCCAAGGGTTTGAAATTGGTTGGAGAGGGGGTAGAGACAAAGTGTGCTGCAAAGGATCCATTTCCTTCCAATGAAGTAGTAATGACATTTGCAGTATACTCTAAAAAAGAAAAAAATTAGTGGGGAAAGTTCTCTACCTAGTATATTTCTTTAAATAAAAAGGCTAGTACTTTCGCTAAATCATCTGCCACCATATTGCGTGGCCACTTCTCATGGGTGAGTGCAATCAATCGTAGTCCTCGAGCTGTTATTTTGCTCTACTGTTTTAATTATTCTAAGCAACATGCATTTACCTACAATTCATTTTAAAATTATTTTTTTAGTTAATTTAGTATAAATAGTAAGAAGAAATTATTTTATAAATTATGAAAATAAGTTATACACTGACATTATAAAATAATTTTACATTGTCATCCAATTACATACTACCATGTATACTAAGTTTGTTGACTTTTACAATAATTATCCTAAAAGTCATACCAACGGTAATTTTTGATTGGTTGACAATGTAAAACTTTTTATACTGACAGTGCATAGTCATTAAACTCTTATAAATTTTATGTTTGAAAAATTAAAGTAGTATTTTTTAACTACCGTCCAGTGATAAATCGTACAATTTATGAAAGTCTGGATATTCTAGTGATGTATTTTTACTAATTAATTATTAATTTATTCATATATAATAAATTAGTCTGTGTTTTATTAAGAATAATTTATTTTTGAATTTATTCAACTTTAAAATAATATATATATATATATTACTTTAACTATTCTTTAAATTTTAACATCTAAATTTTTAAAAAAATTGTTAATTTTCTTAGCTAAACTAGTATTCCATTATCACTTTAATACCCATACTTTATGAATTTTATACAAATATCAAATTAAAATAACATACTATTTAACATCCTAATAGTGTTATATTGAATTAAATAACACTGTCAACCTATAAGAAAAACCTTCCTTATTTTACTGATAAATTAAAACCTTTTTATTATATAAAATAATAAGGAAATAATTTTATATTTAGGATTAGTTATTATAATTATTAATTAAAAACTCATTTAGTATAGGAGTAATAATATTCTATTATTTTTTTAGCAAAAAAAGGCGGGAATATGCAATAGTCTATTGGTTTATCTCTGCTACCTAGGAATAGCAAAGAACATTTTAATTAAAAAGTAACAATAAAACAATTTTCCATTATTTTGTTGGTGGGTGCTTGTATTTTATTTTTTTTTAATTAATTTAGTTCTTCACTGTGAAATTGTAGTCTTCACGAGTCAAAGTTTTAGGGAAAGTGAAAAAAAAAAAAGCAGAAAAAAAAAAGTAGACACAATGCAAGGTATGCAAATGATATCCACCGAAGTCCGAAGCTTTCACCAATCACTAGACCTCTCACATATGATATTCAAAGTAGTCAATAATTAAAACTTTT
Source organism: Spatholobus suberectus (assembly GCA_004329165.1). NCBI lineage: Eukaryota > Viridiplantae > Streptophyta > Magnoliopsida > Fabales > Fabaceae > Spatholobus > Spatholobus suberectus. Next base: position 12,765,441 of record CM014729.1, on the reverse strand, counting down.
TTAATAATTATGTTATAATCGCAAATACTCTTACACTTTATCTTTACAATTTATATGTACATTTATAGACAAATTGTTTTTTCTTTACAAATGTTTTTTTATCTTATATTTCATTATATTTTTAATAGACTTAGTTACACTTTTAGTCTTTTAGGTATCGTAATTGTACGATTTTAGTCTTCTAGGTTCCAATTGCACGAATTAGGTCTTTTAAGTATCGCAATTGTGTAATTTTGGTCATTCCATCAATCTTTAATTAAACATTTAAACTTTTTATTAATGTGACATTGGCTGATAATGTGTTGATGATGTGATAGTTGATATGTTGTCAGACACATATGTTGACATAGCTTAATTACACCTTTAGTCCATTTGGTATTGCAATCATAAAGTACTAAAAGTGCAATTAATCCACACCAACTTATGTGTCAGGCAACATGTCAATTGTAACATCATCATCCAATGTCATGCTAGAAAAATCTATTAAATATTTAATAGAAAATCAACTGAGGGACCAAAATCGCACAATTACAATACATATAAGATCAAATTTACACAATTGGAATCTGAGTGAGGGATTGAAATTGCACAATTGTAATATCCAAGAGACCAAAAGTGCAATTAAACATTTTTAATAATATATTTTCTTTTAAATTTGAAAATATAATTTAACACATTTTATATTTTTTGTTATCTTTAATTTAATTTTAATATGCAACACACAAAAGATACACTAGTAATAGGAAATCAGATAAGTTTTTTAATATAAACAAGAATATTAATTATGTTATTTTACTGATTAATTATAAGTCTTTTTATAATGTCTTACTACCAATCCTTCTACTTAGTAAATAAAGAAAAAAATGAATTCATTTTATGTTTCTAAGATATTAAATATATTTATTTTTTATGTAGTACTTATGTATAAAGTATTACAATTTGAATAAAAAAAGTATTACAATCATTAGGAAGAGAATTTAATAAGAGAATATGAGATTACTTTTTCTTAATTATATGTCATAACCTTAAACAACACTTAAAAAAGAAATGAGATAATATTGCTAAAGATTAATACCCATATATTAAGAATCTTTATTCTTCAATTAATGTAGAATATTATTATACTGCAACTAAAATACCCTTATTTATCAAGAAAGAGAAGGAGAAATATGATTAATAAAAAAGAAAAATGATAAGTGAAAAGAAAAAAAAAATGCGATAAGAGACACGTCTAATTATTAAGCGAGAATATAGTTAGAAAAAATATTAACCAGATTTTGAATTTTTAAAACATCAAAAGTTTTAAAACACCAAAACAATAGGACAAATGTTAATTAGTATTCTTAGGACATTAGTTAAGAAATTAAAAATGCGTTTTTATTAAAAATATTATTAATACACTTTTGTGATAATTTTAATGTATTTTAATGTGATTTTGAATAATTTTTTTAATTCTTTAACCTGGGTAGTAATACACAAAAGATAATAGGAGCTAGTAACAAATAATCTTGACTATTTACGTATTAGTGTATGGTCAAAATTTACTAATTTAGTGCTATCATATTTTTAAAATGAGATATACTCTCATTGTAAGAATAATAAACTTTAATTTTAATCTTGTTTATCTATGATTACATATTTCTATTACTATGTTATAAACGCAAAATATCCATTGATTTTATTAATGACTAATTTTCGTTAAAAAACTTGATTGACCATTTTTAATGGAGTATCTCCTTCCAATTATGTTCTTTCTAACTATAAGGCTCGAATCCAAAACATTACTTAAGAGATTTGAACTCAGTTCACTTGAATCAACATAATGTTGATATGTATGACTACATATAGTCAAGATTTACTATATTAATGTTATTTAATTTTTAAAATGAGATTTATTCTCATTTTATACGATTTACATATGTGTATGTCATAATTATTATATAATCAAGATTTACTAATATTATCATATGTTTAAAAAGATAATCATTCTCATTATATATATTATTATATGTGTGAGTGCTTGCTTGTGCGTGTGCTTACTTGCGCATGTGTATACATGTGTTTGCATGCACGTGTGGATATGTAAAGTTAAATAAAAATAAGGTGAAAATTCAAATTATCTTCAAAAAATACTGTGATATTTCTTATTTATAATTATGTCACTGAATTAATTTGTTTAATTAATTTAACATCGATACTAAGAAGAACTTATTTTATAAATTTTATTATTGAAAAACTAAAGTAGGTTTTCTTCCCTACCTTTGAGCGATGAATAAATCCTCCAATTTATGAAAGTTTTGATATTCTAGAGGTGTTTTTTGACTAATTAATAATTAATTTATTCATATATACTATAATAGATTGTATTTTATTAAGGATAATTTAATCTTTGAATATATTTAACTTTAAAAATAATATATATATATATATATCTATATATATGTATATATATATATATATATATATTTAAAATTTATAAAATATTTTTTCAATAAATTGTTAATTTTCTATGCTAAACTAATACCATTTCATTATCACTTTAATACCTAAGATTTATGAATTTTATACAAATATGAAATTAAAATGACATACTATCTAGTATAGTTAAAAATTAATTCATTGAAAAATAGACTTAAACTTTTAATTTTTTATCACAAATTTTTCTTATATTGAATTAAATAACACTATCACCATATAAGAAAAACCCACCTTATTTTACTAATAAATCAAAACTTTTTCTGTTACATAAAATAACACCGAAGTAATATTATATTTAAGATTAATTATTATAATTATTAATTTAAAATTCATTTAGTATGTAGGACTGATAATATTCTATTAGTTTTTTCAGCCAATTAAAAAGTAACAATAGACAATTTTCCATTATTTTGTTGGCAGGTGCGGGTATTTCATTTTCTTTATTAATTTAATTCCTCACTGTGGAATCGGAGTGGTCAGTGGTCACGGGTCACGGCGTGTTTATTTAAGAAAAGAAAACAAGACGGAAAAAGAGGTGTAGACGCAACGCAAGGTATATAAATGATACCCACTGAAACAACTTTCACCAATCACTAACCAGGCACAGCTTAAGTCCTTAATCGCAAATCTCAATCTTAATTTTAATTAAAGAAATCTCAAATCTTCGTAAACCTGAAAGGCCTCACTCGTTCATTTTCCTCGCCTCAACATTATTATCAAAATCAAAATAAATACCAAAAAGAACAAAAATGCCAAACGGAATTTCGAGCCGTCATCCACACCGCAAGTCAAGTCGGCAACACGCGCGTCCCCGTCCCCCCGTAAACCCAACCATCATCCCTCAAAAATTTCAAATCACCTTGAAAATGCAAAAAATGAAAATATTTCCCCTCACATTTACAATTTTTTTTTTTTTAAAATGGCATAGTAGATAGAGAGAGAATTTTATTTGAATTAATTGGGATATTTTTAAAAATTGAAAATAATTGGGTGTTTGTTTTGTTTCCGATAGTAGTAGTTGTAGCGGTCAAGCCGAGCCGATCCGATGACGCGAGCCACTCACACACTGGGGGTTCCCCCAACAACACGCGCCCCTCCCCGGCGACCGTACCGTATTATCCCCCACCCTTCCCACTCTTTCGCCTTGCCGTTTCGCTTTCTCTTTCTCTCTCCTCTCTCTCTTTCTTCTTTCCCTCTCTCTCCCTTCTTCCCCGAACCCTAATTTCCTTTTTCCGATGCCGGACTTCCACGACTCGATCTCGCCGCCGTCGCGCCCCGTCCCCGTGCGCGAGGACTGCTGGTCCGAGGAGGCCTCCGCCACGCTCGTCGACGCCTGGGGCCGCCGCTACCTCGAGCTCAACCGCGGCAACCTCCGCCAGAAGGACTGGCAGGACGTCGCCGACGCCGTCAACGCGCTCCACGGTCACACCAAGAAGACGCACCGCACCGACGTCCAGTGCAAGAACCGCATCGACACCATCAAGAAGAAGTACAAGGTCGAGAAGGCTAGGGTTTCGTCCTCCAACGGCGCTCTCTCTTCCCCTTGGCCTTTCTTCGAGCGCTTGGACGCTCTCATCGGCCCCAATTTCAACGCCAAGAAATCCTCTTCCTCTCCCTCGCCCTCGCCGCCGGTGGCTCTTCCCTTACTGCCGCATCGGAAGAACCCTTCCTCCCAGGCGATTGCGGTGCCGCCGACGGCCGTGGCGCTGCCGCAGAAGCGCTCCGCGGCTGCGGCGGCCATGGATGAGAGTTACTTCAGGAGGAATTACTCCGCTGTGGCCGCGGCTGCGGCGGCGGCGGAGGCCGATGAGGAGGAGGAGGAGGAGGAGGAGGAGGAAGAGGAGGAGGAGGAGGAGGTGGAGGTGGAGGAAGAGGGTGAGGATGAAGGGAGAGGGAGCGAAGTGGAGGAAGGGGAGAAGGGGAGGGAAGGGATGACGAGGTTGGCGAAGGCGATAGAGAGGTTTGGGGAAGTGTATGAGAGAGTGGAGGGGCAGAAGCTGAGGCAGATGGTGGATTTGGAGAAACAGAGGATGCAGTTCGCGAAAGATCTTGAAGTGCAGAGGATGCAGATGTTTATGGACACACAGGTTCAGCTGGAGAGAATTAAGCGCGGGAAACGATCTGGGTCTAACGGTGAGATAAATTTATGTTTTCAGCTTTGTTTTTTTTTCCCTTTTCCACCCTTTTGGCTTGATTTGATCACACGTTGTACTTTTTAGTGTTTGGTTTTTTTGGACGAATGAATGATGTTTCGGACCCGAGGATAGTGGGTCGCAAGAGGATTGGGTTCTTCAGTGAGTTCCTTTTTGGTGGGTTGGTTTTGGACTCTAGGGGGTGCACTGAATGCTCTGAATTGGTTGTTTCTTGTAGTTCTGCAATTAAATATACTAGCAAGTGGTGCGCTTTAGTACTTCGTTTTGGCGGGTTCTTTATATCATAGTCAAAAATGGTTGAGCTAGTCCTCTTAACTTTAAAGCTTTAGGGGAGGGTTCTGCATTAGTATTATAATGGCATTTTTAAGCTTTTGGGTGACATTGACAATAACGTGGGGGGCTTGGGACCCTGTTAAACTTTTTGACTAAACCCTCCTGCATTATGAAATGTCATTGTTATTTGTTTTTGTATGGCTTCTTAATTTGAAAGTTAGCTTGAAGTTTGATATATTTTGAACTCAAGGTTGGATTGGTCTTTGGCGGATTAAAATGGTGTTCAAACATCAAATCACATGTATTTCACAATAACTTCTGCATACAAATGAGTCTAGGTCTGCTTACTTTTATTGTCTGTCTGTCTTTAACTCTTTATGGTAGTAATGTGTTGAAGATTCTCACGTTCAAATCAAAGCTTTGTTTTTTAGCTATGCATTCAGTGGCTGTTAATGTTATTTTTCACTTTCCTTTTGTATCTGATTGAAGTAGAGCCATGCATGGTATATTGGTCCTGTATTTCTGCTTTTATAAATGCAGTGCCAAACCATGTGTGGTACATGTGTGCTGTATTTCAACTTTCATAATGTGATGCAGTTTTGGGTAGTTGTTGTGGGCTAGTATGTAAGGTAAAGAGGGGTAAACATGTTGATGATTGAACTCTTGGATATTTTTGGCACACTGATATTGATTTAGGGGATAGGAAACATTACCATGCAGCTACTTAAGTTGATGGAAATTTGGAATATGATGACAGTTATATGTAAACTAAAACTAACATACAGTTGAATACTCAAGATTTCCTGGCCACTTTGAGAAATGTTGTCTATGCCATTCCTTTAATATCAAGAAAGGTTTTAGGCATGTTATCTACAAACTTGTTTAGTAAAACATTGTGAAGTGAATTTAGGAGTCCATTTTTACAAAATGACTTTAATGAGTTAACTTTATAAATTTAAGGTCACTTTAATGGTTATTAGAACTCTTGTGATTCTGCAAAGTTGAGTCCCAAATTATATGATGGATATAACTTTCTCAAGTATATTCTTTACCAGCTGAGGAGGAATTATGTGCTCTTGTAGACAATGAACACTGGGCTCATACAGATTGCCCTCCAGTTTGTTGCTAGTTGACTGTGGGTTAAGAGTCTGTTTGGATTCACTTATTAATTTAAAAATAAGCCATTATAAATGTTTATAGTGTGTTTAGATGCAATCTTATAAAAAAGGAACGTTGAATGAACTCTGAATATTTCTTTTGTGCCCGTCATGAATCAATCTCAGTCCTGTTCCATTCCAACTCAGTTACGAGTTACAATTGATTTCACACAGCTCCAATACTGTCCATGTAGTTTGAATTCTCAAAGGAAAACCCTCAGTTTGCTCTCTAGTTATTTGTACATGTGATCCGGTGTCACCCGATAGGTAATGGTGGAGTCTGGCAGGAAGCTGCATCTATCATCTGCACTGTTCAAGTCTTCAAAAGATGTACCACAAACCACTACAAGCATTGCAACAATGTCTCAGACTTTCTGTCTGTGTGAAGGGAGCTGGTATTTGTAAATGATGGGTTTGGGTCACAGATAAAAGGTTGGAGAGGTTGATTACTTGGATATCCAACCAAAATTTTGACTGATTTACTAACCATCCTTTAATTAAAACTCATCCTATCCATCCAGTTCAATAAACATTAGTATAATTGGGTGGAGTGGATTGCATTTAGATGTGGACAGATGATGGATCCAATGCCACCTAGTCATCCCTAATTGGTATGGAGGTGTAAAGCAAGGGTAGGACTGAGGTATCCAAATTTAACAGAAACTGTATAGCTAGGTGTTTTTGTTTCTTGTTTCTGCATGATGCAACTCTTTTCTTTTTCCTTCTGAGATATCCATATTCAGAAGACTAAAAAGGTAAGGAGACAATTTTAGAGAAGTATCTAATGTGGACGAATTGAAATTCAGCATGAATGTGTTTGTCCTGTTCTGAAATAGTGATGACCTGGATCCTTAGGACGTTCCTATGCTGAGAACATGAAGTGTGTTGATGGAAGTTTGATCTTTCTATGGCTTGCTGGTGGCTTTGACTCCCTCAGTTGGATGGGCTTCTGATCACTTGCCTTTATCCTGTTTGATCCTTTGTACCACTCCAGTTTTCCTATATTACATTTATAGTTAGGTGAAATCTCCATCTTTGAGCTCATTGGTCTCTTAAGACAATGTGGTTTTCATGAGTGACTGTGTGTGTAAGGCATGTGGTAAATTGAGTCTCATCAATTTGAGTATGTAAAAAGGATTATGTCTTGTAGATTTACTCCCATATTTTTTAGTGGTTCTTCTTAAAGGTTTTATGGAGGTTTACAATTGTATATGGAAAGTTAATTTCTTAGATCCAGATTTGAAGTTACTTGTTTAGTTACTTTCTGGAATGTGTTATTTCCTAGTTTTTTACATGTCTTGTATCGTATATCAACTAGCTGGAACAAAATGATATTGTGATTAATGTTGATCTTTGGACCTTGGAAATTATATACTAATAACAAAATGTGTGATTTCCATCTTTTCCCTGCTTTGTTGAGTTTTGGGAATATGATATTGTTAGGATCTGATGGCATGGCAAGGTATGGTACTTGAGTCCAACATTGGAAGTATGGGATTCTGCCATTCTGGTGTGGAATTTATAGGTCAGCTTTTGTGATAAGTTTTTCATCATGTCTTAGTTGCAAATGAGTGGCTCAAGTGGTGACGTCAGCTTTGCAGTATTCAAATAGGACTAGTGAAAGGACTAAAGCATAGCCAGGCCATGTGGGTGCCATTGCTGTGGAGCATGGTGGGATATTAGGATCTAATTGTAAGGGATAGGACTTGAGTCCCACATTGGAAGTATGAGATTCTAGTGTAGGGTTTAGAGGCTTTTGTACTACAATGGCTAACTTTTGTGATGTGGTTATCCCAAGGTTCTTATTAGATATCATGTATTTCTTCTAAATGTTGAATCTTGGAGGATCCTTCAATTCAATTGCTGCTGCTTCTCTCAATTTTTGTTTTCTTTCCCTTCTATTTGAAAACACTCATGGAAGTTAAATTTAATTTGGACATATCTTTCTATCAAACTATGAGTAATAGGTATGAAACATTTTATGCTTTAGGAATAAGGGAGAATGGTGAGTTACTGGTTCAGAAGGTATGAGGTTTTGTGCAAGTTTAATTTTCTTATAGGAGGAAAAGAATAACAGTGAGAGAGCTGGAAACCAGTAGACTAATTCTTTTGGTGAACTTTTTAGTCATAATATTCATAAAAATCAAAAGTAGGGAAAATGGTAATACATGTACCTATATATGTTGTCTTATTTTCTTACCCTGTTTCTTATGAGTGATGATATGTGGTAGGGTTATAGCTTATATCATTTATATGGCCTAAAATGTATCTGCTACTCTAACTCCCTTCTTATTATTTTTTCAAATTCATTAGGTTCGTTTTCAGACCCATGCTATAAAATGTCAACTTTCTAGGAGTTCTGGATTTAAGAAAAATGCTAATAAGATGCTCTGTTCTTAACGTAGGCATAATTTGTAATGATACTATTCAATAAATGAGGAGTTATAGGTGGTTTTTAGTTATTTTCCCCCCAATTGTTTAACCATATGTCTTTAAAAAAGGGTAGCATTGACAGTGTGATACATGGTTTTGATGGGATGAGTACTAGTGTGTTTGGTTTTTCGTTCCTAAGCATGTAAACAGAAAAGCTAGAACTAGTTACTTCTTGGGAAATGTATCTTAGGCTCTTTTTCAGCAACAGAAAGCCGAACACATGTAACCTTGCTTCATCATATTTATTCTGAGCAAGACAATGGCTTCAGTCTACTCATCAATCCAAGTTGTTGTGTTGGTCATGACTTGCTAGTATAGTATCAGATACGTGAAGGAGTAAGTGTCATTTCATAAAGTGATAAACATGGATGATGGATCTGGGATAACAGGTAAAATTCAACCGATTAGGATACAGATACAATTCTAACTTCCATCCATGGTTAGCATTTACAAATACCTTTTGGTACAAAGATCTGGAATCCTTATCGTATTCCCTGATTGTTATTCTCTTGTTATATTGGCTGTGGCGAATTCCTACTCAAAGCCATTAATATTTTTTGCTCACAATTGATTGCATGTATGGATATTATCCAGCTGCTCAAGATAAGGTGTTGTCCGTTAAGAAAGAGATTTTTTTTTTTAGCTTTTACAATTTGTAGTTGCTTGACTGCAGTAAATTTCTCTTTTCATTTGACTTGAAACGTACAGTATATTTTTATGGTTGTAGGAATCTTGATGGTCTACGATATGATTTATGTAACTAGTGAAATAATAGTTGTAGATTATTCTTTCGGTCTACACATTTGGTACTTAGAAGTGATGATAATTTCTGATTGAATTTCCTCAATTTTCACGTCTCACTGCTCTACTAAACTATTTTGACAAACTTTTTCATTTCTGCAGATATGTATAGCTAGCCAAGTGGGGCGGTGGTTCGATGTGGTGATCGAAAGGCTATCTTGCGATGGTTCGATGGGAAAGTACATATCTTCAGCTGATATACTGTCATGAGGGAATATCTCCAATAGAAATTTATCCTGGAGTAATTTTGGATTCTTTTAGCTAGCCTTTAATTTGTTGTTATTAGTCCTTATAAATTAATTCAGCAACTGTACTAGGCCTAATTTGGCTCCGATATAGAATTTGCTCCAATGTATAACACTCTTATGCCAAATGCGCTCTTTTATATCTCTTTTCAATACCTGGTTGTTTCTTTTCTAACGCCAAGATAGATATTAAAGGTGTCAAGCCGTTTAGAATAAAAAAGAATAATATATACACATTATTTTTATGTTTTTTAATTAATAAAATAACGTGTCCATTTTTTTGTCTTTCATTTTTTCACATAAAAAACATCTAGGTAGTGAAAAGTGAAAATAAAATAAGGCGTATGAAATTCTTTTTGCTTAAAAGAATTCAAAATATAGCTAATATTTGAGAATACAAATTCCGATCGTGTAAGAGTGTGTGTGTATTTTGTTCGAACTCTTTAAATTAAAAAATTTCTCAATTGTTAAGCTCACGATTTGATTATAAGCCAAGCCCCAGGGCCGGGTACTATGCGAAACTATTTCAAAAACTGAATTACGATTAATATAAAAAATATTAATCAACAATGTAAGTACGATTTATTTATCCTCATCCGACACATTCAATCTTTGTTCATTGTTCTATAAACCATTGGTCACTACTCACCTTAGTCTGAGACAAAATTGGTGTTTGTCAAAATGCACATACTATTCTTGTTCTTGGTCTGAAAGCCCGTTCGTTACATGGATTGTTTATGTACCACCTAATTTCGTTACAAAACTAGAGAGAACTGTTCATAAAAAAAACTCGAGAATGGTGATAATCTACCAAACTTTTGTATTTACTCACTAATTTTATATTAACAATTTTTAATAATTAACATTCTTTAAAAATTTATTGTTTTCAAAAGCCTAATAATTACCTAATTATGCGAACATATCATAAACACCTTGGTGCATGTTTGCATTTCCGATCTCATGTACCCAAAAGGAAGACACACAAGCATGCTCTTATTCTTATTGTGGGTGAAGCGACAACCGATAAAGGCGCTACGTTGCTGTTTGTGAAAAAACAATGTAAGGATTTTTCTTTTTTTAAATAAGCAAAATAAGGACTGGATCTAAATCACAGGATGTTTTTGATTACAAAATCATAGGATTGCTTGTGCATTTTTTAAAAAAGTTATTTTTGTTTTGTTAATTGTTTCACTTCAGAATTTAATATTCAAGCAATCTTAGTGTTTATCAGTCAATCATGTATTGCCACCTTAAAATTAAACTTATTATTTAAAATTTAATTTTTTATAACAACATAGACATGTAGGTATTTGTAATATTAAGAAATGTATAGGGTCTTCTTGTCTATGAAAAAAAAGAAGCATAAGTAGCAAAGCATCCCATATTCCCAGTCCCAAAAGAAAATCCCCATTGAGTTTTTTCTTCTCAAAGGTAACAATTTCATAAAATTAAAATAACATGTTGCCAACTTTTTAAATATAATTTTTATCATTTAATTTCAAAATAAGCCTAAAAAGAAATATGACTTTTCTATGTAGTTAAGTTAATAATGGTGAGAAATATATGCACGAGGAGCTGTTTAATAGTTTATTCTGAACAAATTGAATTGCCAAAATTATGGGAGAAAGTGGTTGAAGACTTTGAGAAAATAGACTATCTACCAACAGTGTAAAATATATTTACACTATTATTTAATCACAAGTCACTGTATATGGTAAGTTTGTTAACCTGTATAATAAATACCTTAAAAGCCATAATAATGGTAATTTTAGAATGGTTAATAGTATAAAATTTTCTACACTGCATAAGCATAACCATTAAACTTGGAAGACTTTTAACACCTATAACTTTCGTAACTCTCCTCTTCTAAAAGGTACACTCGACTCCCTTCGCAACCTTATTTTATGTAGAATCAAAATGAAGCCCATTTATTTCTCGCTAAGATGATCACACACTACTAATCTATATGTCTTAAACGTAACTTCCAACACAATGCCTCAAATGCAGCATCTTTTTTACTTCTTTAAGATGTATATAAAAGTAAATATCATAGATCATCGATCTAAAATAATGACCATACGAGAGATCTCATTGTTGACAGCTTGAAAGATCAGAAAGAAAACTGCTGTTTCAGAATTATATAAGGGAGAAAGACCGAGAAGTGATTTGTTGATTTTAATTGTTGGCTATTTGGATCATGCGTGTATGCCATTTGTGTATGTGTGAGAGAGTAATAGCAGCAGTAGAAGAAGTAGTAAACGACTATAAATCTAGCCACCGTGCTTACCGTTTGTATTTTGGGGATGAGGTCTAATATGTGATAAGAACTTACAAAGGTTGTACATATATTTAAGACCTACTCAGACCAAACTTGCTCCAAAAGGATTATTCTGATGTTCAGATCAACTACGTACTAAGTGGGATATCAATAATTTTCTGTGATAATGTTTAGTCGAAGCAGTAGAGATGGTACTTCTAGGACATGCTCGTTCACTTTAAATCCCCAATCCAAGTAAGTCGTTCGTGCGGCCCTGCGTGCAAACAGTGTTCAGCAAAAGTGACTTGTTACAATCACATCCTTTTGACACTATAATTTATAGTTTTATACACACATAATCAGAGTGAGAAGTCACTGTATTAAAATTGGTTGCAATATATACAAGCATTTCCGAAAAACTTTAACCTTTGGATATCTGCAAATATACATTCCAAATGAGAAATTGCACAGTAACTAGTGAGAATGCGTTTCCACATATTCAATTGACCAAACCTCTTTAGGGTACGTCTAAAACTTGCACAGATGCATAGAGAGCAATTCGGCATAGAGTCGTGCTATTGTGCGAAAACTTTTGGACCAATGCAGCATGAATATAGAGACATAGCAATGCTATTTTTATAACAATAAATAATATATAATTTTTTTTTACATTCTCACCTAATAATAAAATATCATATCTATTAAATTTATTGACTTTTACAATAATTATCTTAAAAGTCATATTAACAATTATCTTTAATTGATTGGACAGCATAAACTTTTATACTTTCCAATACAGTCCTATTAAACTCAATAATAAATATTAACCAAACAATAAAACACAGGTAATATATGTTTTGGGGAAATCAAAGACAAATCATTGGCGCCTGTTTTCATCAAACTTGTTTGGTACCAAAAAAAGTTTTATTTTATCCTCCGGTATAATGTGTTTAATTTTTAGGATAATTTACACTTTAATTTCTTATAATTTTACACTTTCTAACTTATCTCTTGTTTTTTGTATCACCAAAACCCCTTATTCATTGTTTTTGCAACACTTAACCCTCTTATCCTTTATTTTTATTCAATTTAGCTACAGTTTTAAATTTATTAATGACGATTTTAACTATAGTTATAACATTTTTTATTTTAATCCAAACTTTAGAGGAGTTTAGTGATATAAACAAAAAGTTTAAGAAGGTAAATTGAGAATCAAAGAAATTACAAGTAAGTATAATTAATTTACCCTAATTAATTTATAAATTTAATCGTTTCAGTTTTTGTTAAATAGGCGGACTCATGGAGCTGGAAATGTGATTGAAAAGGACTTTCTTCAAGAGGAAGATTCAACAATAGAAAGGATTTTCTTCAGGTTTTAAGCAACATCTATACCACTGAAAGTAATAATGTGTGCTTGCAAGATCTTATTGAACTGCATCCAAACAAGAGTAACCTTGAAAAGAAGAATTCTTGGACCAAATCATGATCTCAAGTGTGTATTGTGTAACATTGAAGAAGAATCTACTACACATCTGATTTATTTTTTTTCTTGCAAGATTTTTTATATGGTGCCCTCTATGGACTGCAAGGTTAACTTCTTACAATATGCTTGAGTTAGAAAGATATATACTTGCAATAGTCAATTTTAAGTATACATATGTTACATTTAAGCTTGATCTCAGAAAAAATGTTTTTCAATTAAAAATATATGGTTTAATTACCTTTTTAGTCCTTATAGTTGTATAAATTTTACCTTTTGGTTACTATAGTTAAAAATAATTCATTTTAGTTCCTATACATGCACTTTTGATATTAGTTTGGTCTCTGCCGTTTTAAACCACTATAAATTGAATAAAAAAAGTCACAAAATGTCAATTTATGGCAGTTTTATACTGTTAATTTTCATTTTGTGATAGTTTTATTTTACGGAGTTAAGACACACTTAATAGCAAGGACTAAACCGATATCGAAAGTGTATATATAGTGACTAAAATTGATTATTTTTAACTATAGGAACCAAAAAGTACAGTTTGCACAACTATAAGGACAAAAAAATAATTAAACCAAAATATATCTAGAAAAGTTATGATAGTTGGATAAGTTTTATTTTTTATTATTTTAAAAAGTAGTGTGTATTTGAGGAAAAATTAAATAAATTTTATACCATAAAAACACTTTGTAAGTTTATCCATGTATATATATGTTGGAAGCTAAACATTTTTTATCCTGTCACTTAGTCTTTAATACAATCTTTGGCTTATTAGAAAAAAATGAATCGAGAAGAAATCTATGGAGATATTTTTCATATGGTTTGCTGTTATTTGGTCATTTGGACTTAGAGTTATTTTCAAGAATGAAAAGCTGGACTATATATGAAAGGCTAATTGAAGCCATTAAAATTCTGTCTTAGACATGGGTTATAGAAAAAACAGAAAGAGTACAGTTTTCATTTACTGATAGGATGCTTAATCCCCTGAAATATATTTACTAATGTGATGGGGATAGATCTTGAAGTATACGGCTATATAGGGATTTTGGATGATTGAACATTTTATTCGATTGTTTATATGTAAGAATTAATTTTTCTTTGATAAATGAATTGAGGCATCCTTTGTACTCCTATTAATAAAAGAATCAATGAACACATATATAGTCCTAAGAATTTTTCTTGCCATAAATGAAGAACATATATATACATGGATAAACTTACAAAATGTGTTTTTATGGTATAATTTTATTTAAATTTTTCCTCAAATAATCCTACTTAAAAAAAAAAAAAAAACTTATCCAACTATCATAACTTTTCTAGATATATTTTTAGCTGAAAAACACTTTTTTTTCCTTTGATTAAGCTTAAACAGGCTTATGTATACTTAAAATTGACTGTTGTAACTTGCAAGTATATATACTTTTAAGTAACAACATGCATGGCTCCCAATAAACAAGTAACTTTTTACATTGCTTTATAACTTTTGAAATGAATATGGCTCCCAATAAGCATATATACTTTATTGATTATTCAATTTGCAATAATTTTTTGTTAAACTTTATTAAATATAACGATACACAAAACAAAATTATCAACTATAAGTGATACATTACTCTAAAAAAAAAAAAAAAAACTATAAGTGATATATCATTGATATCAATTACCTTTGTCTAAACATTTAGCACATGATATTATATTTATATATATACATAGATTAATACACTAGATACTGAAGGCATTAACAAATATCGCATTCAACACCACTTTCCTAATACATTAATAGCAAACATTAACGTGCACACGGTGCGGATTATACAGCTAGTTGGTGTTATCACTATAATAAAAAATTATTTACTAACAGTTTGTCATTCAGCTTGTTTTCATTAACCCTGACAAAAATTAATCTGTTAGTACAGTCTATGATAATAATATGATGCTTTATGTTAATAAATAGTTTTGTTAGCTTAGGAAATTTATATATATCATCATTACATCATATACTATTATAACATAATACAATTTATTATTAGTCACAATATAGTTAAACTGATTGTTCAATTTCTATTGATAAGGGCTAACCAAATAACAAACTGATATCTATTTAGGTGATCATGAGGGAGTAAAATAGTTTTTTTTTTTTTTCAAATCACAGGAACCAAAAAGATTAATTTTAAATTTAGGGACTAAAAACAAAAAACTTCAAATTTAATGAACCAAAAACATATTTAAGTCTAATAGTTTTTTCTTAAAATATTTTCACTATCCTACAAAGAGCGGCCTATATCTACTTAGAATATCTCACATATAGATGTAAATTCAAGGCTTAACTATAACAACAAACAATTAATATTGACAAATGTAATTTTCACTCACAACATATTAAGTTATTATATTCATACATTTAATTTCTCTTTCGTCTCACTTTCACCTCATTTGTTTTTCTTTTATCTTTATTTATTATCACATTCTTTGTCACGTTTATCAATTTCTCTTTCTTTTTTTTTCTTTCTATCTTTCTCTTCTTTTCACTCATAGATCCCACATGTACGTTTAGATTTTTCCCAACATAGTAGAGTGAAAACATATGAAGTTTTTAGAATAGTTTTTTTTGGTAGAAATTACATATATCTTTTATGAGAGATAATCTTGTTTGAACCGGATAAAAACTTTAACCTCTATATGAATTCTTCTCATTGCCACACCCGTTACTGATAGCTAAAGTGTTCATGTTTCAAAGTCCAAAATACCTCATGGAAAGGAAAACTTGTTAGAAATAATCAAAAAACTCATTCATATATCTTTACATGATAATTGAGTTAGGGTTGTCCGTTTTGATTTAAGAAAATGATTTTTATTTTTATAAATAATAACAAATAATATTCTATTTTAATTTTATTTATAATTTTCAATTATTTATACAGGACATAGTAAAAACAGGATTTTTGTTATTTTCACTATTTCTTACACAAATATTTGAAGACAAAAACGAAGTGAAAATAATGTGATATTTTTGCAATTATTTATGAAAATAGAGAATGGAAACATGTACAAAATATTTCGTTAAAGCAAACAAGTTTTTTGACTTTTAAATTGGTTCAATTCTTGACACAATTAACATTTGAATCATATATATAGTGATCCTTGTTCAATATAATTAAGGCTCAAATCAAATATAATATTCAAGATACTTGGATTAAAATGTAAAAAGGTAGCTATTTTGGTATTATTGATTTGATCTCCTAAAGATATTACTTTTGCAATCAAGGACTAGTGTGAGGTAGGTCTAAGTTAGCTATTCCAGATCATATATATACTTTGATTCCAAAATTTGATGTCTCAAGTAATCTAACAAGCCAAGTCAACTTTGTGTAGAACTTGCTATATTAGTTCGAGTGTGTTCTTATTGGATATATATACCAATTTCAAGCATTATAATTTTAACTTAATTAGACATCTCAAAATCTTCAAAATCAATTACAATAGTCGAAGCCTTATGATGAACCACATAAAGGGAAAAAAGAAATAATTTAATTTAATTTTTATAGAAAAAATATTTTGTCCAAACTTAAATATTTAGACTCTAACCATGGTATAGACGCAATAAAAACTTAGATTTTAATTTTGATACACTTTTAGTGCTAAAATTTTAAGAGAAAATAGGTTATGCATTAACAGTGTATAATAAGTTTTACACTGTCATTCAATCAAAAATCATCATGTATAGTAAATTTGTTTACTTTTACAATAACTATCTTAAAAGTCATATAACGGTGATTTTTAATTAGTTGATAGTGTAAAACTTTTTACGCTGACAGTGCATAATCATTTAAACTCAAATTTTAATACTATCAACCAAATAATTAAGATAATACTTTAAGTATAACTTTTAAAGTAATTATTATAAAAATTAATGATTTTCAATGATATGACAATTTAAGATTAATTTACAGCATAAAATACCTTAACAATGTCAAGATATTCTTATTACATTCTAAAACTTATTAGTAGTAGCTTAATCAATTTATTAGTTGTTTGGGTATACAAAAATAATATAAGTAAACCAAGAATGTTGAACTTTATTTAGCAGACTGTCAACCATGATAGACTATCACTCAATCACCATCTATCTTGGTATGCTTTATTATGGACACAATTTTCCACCAATCACGAGACAATGTTTATAGGAAGCCAACATTCAGCCTGCGTAGGATCTAACATGAGGTATTAGCAATGTATGACATGAGAGTATAATTTCAAGGAAATATTCGTTCATCTACATTTTATACTCTATTATTAAGGTTCTACTGTATGTGGTAGTTATAAGATTAGGTACAAATTGAAGGAAAGTTCCTCTATGTTCTTGTAAGAAATTGAAATGGATTGGAAAGTCTACATTCTTCACATATGCTTGAAGATAAGTTCCTATAGATAAGCGTGGGATTTCCATGATTGAGGGTCATGAACCAGGATCCTCTCGTGCATCTCTCTCCAGCAAAATCTCGACCATTAATCACATTTTTCTCTCTCCTCTGACTACTGTTACACTAACCATTCAATGACTAAGATTTTGCAGGACAGAGGTTGAAGATAAATATGGCTGGAGAGGATCCAATTCGGAGGGTCACCTAGTTGAAACCTTACATGGACATGGAAGTATAGAAAGAGGCAGGGAAGGAGAGACTACCGGACCAATTTGGCACATTAAAATATAATAAACTAATTTAAACTAGTAAGTTTTTTTATGTGATTTTAGTTTCAAGCCATTTTTAGAAGTAGACACATTCACGTACACGTATATAGCTATATATGGCCACCTCAACGTCAAACTGAGATATCCTTCCGCCAGAACAATCTGGTAAGTTGAGCTTATATAGCATTAATCTATTTCTCTATCTACATTGTGTACTTCTTTCTTCTTTTTTGGTTTATAAGACAAAATTCACATTCAACTTTCTTTGTCCTTCCTTTCTTCTTTTAGCAATATTTGTGATTATACTTATGGAAGTTTTTGGATAGTATTTTTAAAGAGACAATAAGTATATATAGACAATCTAATGATAAAGAGTTAAACAAAAAGCAAACTCGAAGGTCATTTTCGTGTAATCTCTCCTCACAATTAACTTTTCTACCTTGTTTCTAATGTGACACAATTTTTATGGACCACACTATATACTGTACAAATTGTCTTAAAGAAGGATTCTGTTTTATTAATTAAAACACGTATTCGTTTAATATAAATGACTGAATTCAAGTACGTTTCAGGTTCTACGTCAATTTGTATGAATCACATGCAACGTATGATATACCAAGCTCGCATGGCCATGGGGAGCAGAAGACATCTAGCATAATCAGAAATAGGCCCAAAATCAGCATAAAGTGCTTACCTGAGAAGTATTTAATTAGGAAACTGCAATAACAGTGTTTTGAATGATAGGAGAGAGAAAGAAAGAGTGAAAAAGAGGCGACGGAGAGAGAGGGCATCCTTTCTAATCCAATTATTATTCTTTGCGGTCTTTAGTTAGAGCATATTACTCTAGCCAAAAAATTACTCAATCGACGATGGAAATTTAGGGTTTGTATTATCCTGCTAGGGTTTTGTAGACTCTAATATGCATCTCAACAGCTGACATTTTTACAAAAAGGCTTCAAATTTCCAATTAATTGATGGGTATCATATATAGTGACGACCCTGTTAATCTACCTAGCGGCCCACAATTAATCAGTATGTGTCCTATCTACACACACAGGTGATTTGTCGCATTTAAATTCAAACAAAGCATAAATTAATTAAGCAAATAATGGGATATTATATGGTACGAAGAATTTACCATATCCATCGATCTCAAGTGGCCAATTGCTTGAAGGACTTTGGAGCATCATGGGGGCCCTTAAGTTGGCTCTTCTTCTTCTTTTTCTTTGTGTATGGGATCCCTCTCGCCTTGGCTTGGCACTCCTTGACTTCGCGAAGGTACACGCGAATAGCTCCGCTCCCAAAGGGATTAGTCTCGGGGGAGCCTCCGTGCTCCTCGAAGGCGGCCCTGAGCCGCCCGATGAGCGCATCGAGGCTCCCCCAGGCCTGTCTGAGAGGACAGGTGCAGGGAGCGGGCGGGTCGGGCTGCCCGAAAAAGATGCAACCGTGCAAGTGGACCTTGGTCTTCCCGAATTGGTCGAGGTACCGAAGGAACTCGAGCACGTGGTTGAAGTTGCACTGGGACAGTGAAACTGGGGGTGTCTGATTCTTCAAGTACTGGCCGAAGGTGTTCCAGTCTCGCCGCTTCTGCGATTCGTACCGGCTCAGAGGGGCCGCCGCCGGCTGCTGGTGGCGCTGATCGGCGGCTCTCGACGACGACGCGGAATCGTTGTGCATTTCGCTGGACATGGTAACGGGAAATTGGAATAGGTAGCAAGGAGAAATGACACAGAAGGAGGTGAAAGAAAGAATGTGTTAGTGCAGTGGAGAAAGATGAAAATCACATCTTGGGGTCTTTTGAGAGGACATGTTATGGGCCCTATCTGAAGGTGCTTTTGTTCCCCTTTTCTTCTTCCTTCTTTCTCTCTCATATTTGTATTTCCATTTTTCACCTATTTGCACTAACTTATATATATACACTATTATTTTATATGTTTTTGGTTTGTTTTTTTTAGGTTAAAAATTAATATATATACAAGTTATATTATATGGCATCATCGATATATATGATCATCGGTCATCATTTAGCAGTAGTAGGCATTATGCTTTGGTATATGGTATAAATAAGGAAAAACATATTTTTGGTTACTCTAAAATTTTTAAATTTGGTTTTAGCGTTTTAAATTTTTTTTTTATCCTACTTTAGTTTCTCTAATTTAAAAATGTACTTCTTTTTGTCTTTAAAGTGATTTAGATAACGTTTTATTATTAAATATTATTTTGAGGATTAAAAAAAATGTATTTTCAAATCAAAGAGACCAAAATAAGACGAAATTTTTTTGAGAGACTAAAACCAAATTTAAAAAATTTTAGAGAGATCAAAAATATATTTTACCCATTATTAAGAGTCTATCTAATTTATTTTGATTTTGTCTAATTCAAGGAAGCCAATTAGAATTAGCCGGTTACGAGCTTGTAGTCGGTGCTTTGGTGCTTATAGTCCAAGTATGACTTGATTTGATTTAGTCCACCAATCAACTTGGTTATCTATAATGACCAGTGCTTTGTGAGCTAATAAGATTGGTAAACTATTTTTAGCATGAGATTTTGGTCTTGTATTCTTTTTATTTGTTAAAATTGCCTAACTATACAAAGGATAGTATGACCCATATGCGAACGTGTGCGTAGGGGAAGGGGGCGGGAGTGCACTTATACTGTTTAATTTTGTGTTAAATGTAAATTTAATTAATTAGTAAAGTATATATGGGTGGAGTGTTTAAATTGGTGTGGAATTTCTATCGCTTTACATAATAATTGCAAGTGCATCTTTTCAAATTTTTAGATCTTCTGTGCTGCAATTCAAAAGAGTTGTGTGACAAATTATTTAGTACACTGACATATGGTCTATTTGTCTAGAGAAAAAACAGGTAATTTTTAATTTAAAAGGTTCGGAAATGTCTTTTTTTATTGCGGAGGTGTAATTTAAAATAAAAAATTATCAGAATGGGTAATTTTTGAAAAAATTACCAATTTGGAGTGAGTCGTCTTTGAATAATACGACTTCTATATATGAATTGTATATATACTTATGACTTCTAAATGTTTATTTTTTTTTATGACTTTGAAAAGAAGTCATAAAAGTATATATGACTTCCATTTTTTTTAATTTTAATACGATAAAAATGAATTAAATGCAGTAAAGAATGTTATTTTATTTTTTAAAGAAGTCATGTTTTCTAAATGAGATTTTAATTTTTTAAATTTTTTTTTGAAGAAGTCGTGTTTTACAGATAAGTCTTCAATTTTATTTATTTTTTATTTTTTTAAAGAAGTGTGTTTCGTAAATGATACTTCAATTTTTATTTATTTATTTATTTTTAAAGAAGTCATATTTGACAAATGAAACTTCATGCCAAACACGACTTCTTTAAAAAAAATAAAAATTGAAGTCTCATTGTTAAAACACAACTTCCAATTTTTATTTTTTTTAAAATGAAGTCTTATTTAGAAAACACGACTTCTTTAAAAAAAATTAAAAAAATTGAAGTCTTGTTTATGAAACATGACTTGTTTTAAAAAAAATTAAAAAAAAAATTGAAGTCTCATATCTAAAACACGACTTCTTCAAGAATTTAAAAAAAAAAAACCAAAATCTTATTTGCGAAACATGACTTCTTTAAAAAAATAAAACAATTTTTTACATTATTTAATTCATTTTTATCATATTAAAATTAAAAAAAATGGAAGTCATATATACTTTTACGACTTCTTTTGAAAATTGTAAAAAAAAAAAATTAAATTTAAAAGTCATAAGTATGTATACGGCTTCATTTTTAGAAGTCATATTCCTCAAATACAACTTACATCAAATTGGTATTTTTTCAAAAATTACCCATTATGCTAATTTTAAAATAAAATCGAGGTAAAAAAGCCTTCGGAAATAGACGAAATCATAGAGCTAATTAAATTGAGATTTAAGATTTTGGTCTTAGTGAAAGCCAAAGTTTTCAGCTTTAGTTAATTGTTTTCAAGTAGGTTCTCAAACATTAAAAGTTGTCTAATAAATTTCCATTGACCTTAGCATATGTATTCTTTGGATGACTGTATTCAGAGTCTCATCCAAGGTTTAGTCAAGAAATTTTAGGGATATATATTGACAAAATTTATGTTTCATATGTAATTGATCTAATATTAACATTAATTTTAATTTTAATTTTACTCTTTTAATTTTCTGAGTTACAAAATTATTTGTAAAAGTTTTATATTCTAGAAATTCTAATATTTTTCAATAGATAATATGACTAATATAATTCATCCATTACATTTTAGTAATTTCAAATAAAATTTATGCAAATTTAATTTTAAAAAAATTATTTTGACAATAGCAACAATTATAGTATTATGGATAATATTTATAAGTAATGTATCTATTTGAAAAATAATTTAATCGTTTGATATAATTTAATATTTTTAATAGAATATTAATTTGTTTTGTTAGTATTTCTTTTAATATTTTCAAATTTAAAAATAAATCAAGAACATCCATATCATATGAAGAAATTGATAAATTGCAATATAAGTTTTCAAGACTTCGTTCTTCTATAACTCATTTTGTTCACTTCAAATATTCATTTTAATTCTTCAAAAGAATATGAAAATGAAATGAATATTTGGCAAGAATTGAAGGATGATAATGACAAATTAGTAATAAGAATAAAAAGGTATATATATATATATATATATATATATATATATATATGGAACCTAGGTGAGATGTAGATGTAAGAGAAATGAGAGATAGACAAAAAGAAAATTCAATAAAAATCATTTTTAATATAATTTATGACTTAATGAAAATTAATAATAAGTTTCTTTCATAAACAAAATAATTTTATTAAAGAGAATAAGAAGTATTCTAACCTAATCCATCAATTATACGGAGCTAATTTAATAAGAAGTTAGGAAAATTATATTGTGGTAGCCAAAGGAGAATTATGTAATACCCTCACTTTTACTTAATTAAAATTTTATATTTATTCTATATTTAATTCTGAAAAATCAGAAAGAAATTTTAAAATTTTGAATTCCACGATTAAACTCAAAATGTCAAGAGCTATCTAATCGTGATTTTAATAATTTTTCCAAGCTGGAGTATAGAGAAATTGAAAAATGACGATTTTGCCTTTATTTCTCAATGTTAAGGACATACATGATCAAAGAATTCAATTGATATTAAAATGTTAATCTGAACTTAAAATCTTGTCATTTGCATTAAAATATAATTTTAGAAATTTTCTAGAAATTTTTTGAAATTTCGATGTAAAATGACCAAGATACCCCTAGGTGTCAGATAAACCAAACCAGTATTGATTTGACATTCAAAAATGGTGAAAATAATATTCTTAGTACATTTCTAGGTAAAATATGTAATTTTATAATTTTCATAAAAATTTGAACATTTATTGAATCAAAATATATTTAATATGAATTTTTAGGCTTAAAAATACACTATATATATATATATAATTCAAAATAATTAATAAAAAATTAAAATTTATTTTTGATAAAAATAATTCATTTGTTTAGTTTTATATTTAAATTAATTATTTTGATATTAAAGTTAAATTATTCAAGTTTAGATGATTTTATTGGTACTAGGTTAATTTAATCACAAATGAAATTTACATTGAGGAACCTTGAGACAGCTAGTTCAGCACGTCATCAACCTATAGAGGGCTGATTCATCCCCTAAAATTGATATGTGTCCTCAAAATTCAAATAAAAATAAATGAAAATCCTTAAATATTACATAAGGCATGACCTAATCTGTGGACACCTAAGGCACTTTCTTCTCCTATAAATAGTCATGGAATGGGGCTAAATTCTTCATCCTCTTCCTCCATTGAGATAGCAAAATCTCCTCCATAGCCACCACTCTCCACAAAATTTATTTTTTACACCAAAATTCTACTAGTTTCCATCAAACTTTCATTCTACGGGTTGTATACCAACAATTCTCTTCTCTTCAACAACTACCCTAGAGGTAATGGGGGAGTGGAGTTGGTTCTAAATTTCAATTACTTTATATGCTGGTAGGAAAGGTTTTCTCCTAAACCTTTCAATATTTAAGTTTATTAAGTTTTATGATAATGTTTAGTATTAGATTTAAACTTTTACTAAGTTGTTATGCTGCTCAATTTTAAATAATTAAAATACACTTATTAAGTAGTTATGCTGCTCAAATTTAGATGATTATAGTATAATTATTAAGTTGTTATACTGTTCAAATTCAAATAACTATAATAGATTTACTAAGTTGTTATACTGCTCAAATTTAGATAATTTTTTTTACTGTTATATAGCTCACATTTAGATAATTAAATTGTTATGTTGCCAAATTTTAGTAAAACTCAAATAGTTTAGTAAACATAATAAAATAAGTAAACTATTAATTTCATAATGTAAAACTATGCACAAAACTATATAATGAGCTATTTATGAATTTATTTTAGAAAACTATTATAGAAATTTCAGTTTAAGATCTTGTCATTTTGGTAAGGTTTAGACACACTAATAGACCATCTATAAAGTTTTCATAATTTTTAAAGTCTATTTAGTACTTCTAATTGTGCTATATAAGTGTCTGTGAATACGTTTTACTTAAAAATACCAAATTTCAAAAATTTTCTAAAAATTTATGATAAAATTCTTATTATTTTTCTAAACTTAAAAAATATTTTTATGGAATTTTTTTGTCCATTTTATGATTTATTTCTTAATTATCATTCTTTATTTGAATTTTATATTTTTAATTTTATTGAAATGTTGATTATGTGTTTTAATATAAATTATGAATTATGTGAATAATATGTATGGTCAAATCTTTGTAATATAAGACAGAGATATTAATAAAAATTGTATTGATGCTTAAATTTAATGACACCAGAGTGAACTTTTATTTAAGAATTTAGGAATTAATAAGTTAATGAGTAATGTAAAGCAAGGGACATATAGTAGCATGACACCCTGTTAGAAAAGCTACAGTTTGGTATACTAAGGAATGAAAGGCGGAGGCCCATTTGAGAATGTCTTGGGGGTAGGCATCGAGTGGTGAAAGTCTCAATGGCCCGAGTAACACCCATAAGCAGGGATATTTACCTAACCAAGTTTGATAATCTTGACAACTGCTTAGTATTTTAGGATTGGTGTAAGATTATACCTCTATAAATAGATGTCCTGACTGTTATTTGTTCCTCATTGATAATGAGGACTGTACTATGTAATGATGTTGAAGAGGTATATGTACTCTCAGTCACTTTCTGGTTTTGTTAAGCACTATTACTCACTAATGGGAAGTATGGATCCATACCAAGTCAAGGGTAATCTAGTACAACTTAGAATAAACACTAGGTTCCCTTCTATTGTCAATTGTGTTTTATCTGTATTTTATGATAGAATACATACCATACATGTGTAAGTGATTTTAGAACAAATCGCCCCACTCCATTGTTTTTCTTTCATGTATGTTTGATCGTGATTATTGAAGATGACGAAACATCAAGTGATGTTGAGGACGAGTCAAAAGTCACTCTGCAGGACAAGGATCTGTACACTTAGTTATATGATTTTCTTTTTGTATAAGGGATAAGGTAGATTGAAATTGCTCTATATAGAACCTTTTTGATATATATATTGGGTTAGGTAGTATATCTTTTTTGATGTACTTTTATTTTATGACTGTTATGTATTACCCAAACCATTATATATATATATATATATATATATATATATATATATATATATATATATATATATATACAATTCTTATCTTTTATTTTTGTTTTAAATTCGATTAAATTTAGAATTTTTCTACTATAAAATCGAAAATAACTTACCCACATTTTCATCAACTTGAATTAATAACTAAATTAGTATGAATTATATTTAAATTGAAAAGGTGTTACAAATTACATCAATTTGAAAAAGAGACATTTTTCATTAACCACTCGACAAGAAAACCATTTCTAAGATCTCACCTTTATCAAATCTAAAGTGTAAAACAAATCATAGTTTCTCTGTTTAAAAATGATCTCATTTCACATCAAATATAAACTATAGTGACCAAAGAACAATAAACCATACCAACATCCATATATTTGTATCAACTTTTTCTTTTCAATCAAGTCCCTATGATGAAGGAAATGAAACTTCAAATCCAAGTTCATCACCAAATCAAACCTCAACCAACAATACATTGCCATCTACACTTGTAAGGAGAAATGACAAGCCAAAAACAAGTGTGAAGGGGATTTTGAAACAATGTTGCAAAAATGAACATCCAAAAAAGAAAGTGCATTTTTATGGGAGAAATTAAGCTTGGTAGGTAATTTGTCAAGCATAGCTTGTCAAGCAAATTTTATATTTTTTTGAATAAAGTAACATGCAAAAGCATCACAATGAGGAATTTAATCTCAACTATGCTAGCATGACAAGCCCCACCAATCATTTGCAACACACTACCAATATATTAAAAGATTCAAAGGAATAAAAACAAAACCATGGGAGGACATCAACCAAAACCCATGAAAAATAAGAACAAAAAGTCATTTGAACCTATAATTAGGAAGACCTAGTCCATTTTAATGAAACACTTCTCCAATAAAATGAGGAACTAAATCCCACTAGGTAAACACAACTATTTCCTTCATAGTAGATTTGAGAAATTCTAAATTACAAAGTGTGAGTTAGGTGCAAGCAATTCTTTCAACGTTTCCTAAGATTCTAAGGGACCACGTCAATAGACTCTTCCAACAATTTTTGAAGAAGGAACAAAACTCCAAAAAAGTTGCACAAGTGTCACCATTAAAAATATTCATATTGGTGGAAGAAATTCTATATTTAAGGAGGAACTTATAAACTGACTTACAACTATATAAATCGCACAAATCTAAACACCAAACTTGCACATATTTCTTTTGTTGTTACAAACAAATGCTATTAAGAAGATTCCTTAAGTTAAACACCGTTTCATCTACCCACAGACAGAATGTTCTCCATGAGAGATGCCACCTTCAAGAACTCCTAAGTGATCAACTACGTACTAAGGTGTACTTATTTTTCACAGATAATGAAGAGTCTCTCAAATTGCAAGCTAAGAGAAACATTACCAAGTCATACATCATTCCAAAAGAAAATAAAATTCTCTTTGCCAATTAATTTTTTTAGGCCAAATTTGAACCAATTATTAGGTACATTATCATCTATAAAAACACTACATAAATTCCTTTACCAAATAGATGTTTGATTGTTGACAAAAAAAAAATGATTCATAGGATATAATAGGGAATACATAGAACACATAGGGTCATATATGAAAATTTATAATAAGTATTAAGTAGTATTTGTTAAGGATATAAAATTCTTTTAAACCTTAAGTGACATGGAAATGGTCTCATATAAGTATTATAGAGTGCTTGTTGTGGCATTTTACTATAAGGGAATTCAATAACTTACATAAAAGAGAGGGAGAAGGGTTGCATTGTTCTTCTTCGAGGATAGTTTTGATTTAAAACTTGATAGTGTTATGTAATAGGTTTTGTACTCTACAACTATTGTACTTAACATAAGAATAAATTCCTTTTGCCTATAAAAATATTATTAAATTATGTGATATTTTTTAATTATTATTGATATCAAACTAAATGTGTATAAAAGATATTGTTTACCACAACACTATACGTATTGATATTTTAATGGGATATTGCTAATGTCATATAATATTGATGCAGTCAATAATAATTGCTTATTATGATTGCTTTATACACACACACAACACACACACACACATATATATATATATCTTATATATTACAATTCCCTTAACACCGAAGGTTTAACTTAATTTGCTGAAAAGCATTCAAAAGAGGATAAAGGATTTAACACTTTAATTGTGTCTCATTAACAAAATGATGCGGGTTTTCTTTGTTTTGCCCTTTCTATTTCCTTTTTATGTACAAAATTATTACAACTCGAACACAAATTGTCATTCTAACCTTTATTTCATGATGTAACTACCTTAATGTCATATAGAATAGAGCTTATATGGCTTGCACTAATTCAATTGTTATAATCTCCAATCTCTTAATAAAACCAAATAATTAGGTTTGATGTGGAATATGCATTAATTAGTAACTATTATGTTGGTCTCAACCACATTCAAATTTAAAGAATATCAAGTGGATTCAATTAAAGATTAAGTCACACACATAATAGTGTCGTTGAGAGAATGTTAATCACTCATTGCCTAACTTATAAAAAAATCATCTTGTGCCTAGTAACATAGAATTTTTAAATCAATAACCTATACTTATCGAACACCAATTTTAAGTTATTATGGGATGAGATGGAGTAGACACATCACATATTTCATGCATAAATGTTGAGCTTTAGTTTTAATAATGATTGTCTTGAGTTTGAATATGTGAAAAAAATGTGTTAATTTGAATAGATTAAATATGTTTAAATTACTTGTTTTAGCTTTGATTGATTTGCTTAATTTTTTTATATTAGTTTATTTTAATTTGTCCAAATTACCTTATTTGTTGTGGTTGATTTATTTAAAATTTCTTGATAATTTGTTATGAATAAAATTTAATAGATAATTTTTATCAAAATTCAAACTTGATTTTATAAGAGTAAAAAATATATTAAATTTTTAATTATAAATTGAGAGAAATATTTAGTGTCCCCTATGGGGGAGTTGGCTAATTTAGGTATCTAATGAGAATTTTCATTGGGATTAAAAGGTACATGAAGCCCTTAAGAGTGATTGACATGGAAATTCAACACAGTGGCAAGTGGATACCACTCACCCAAAACGTGTAGGGATGGTATGGATAACTAATAGGGTAAAAATGGGTAATTATTTTTAGGTCTATTAACTACGATGTTATGATGTTTATGTATGTGTGTTGTATTACAAATGATGGAAGCAGTCCTTTGCTCTATTTTGATTAGGCTCTAATTTAAGAAAGAACCATTCTTTTATGTCTAAAATATCACAAATATAATATTATGCTAAATTAGTGTAAATAAACAATTAATGAAAAATATCTATTGGGCAAACTAGTAATTAATGAAAAATAAAAAAATCAATGTTATAATCATTGATTTGATCAAGAGTACAATTCCCATGGAGCATAGGGCAAGTGTGGAGAGACTATGAGAGAAAAAGAAGAAAAGACAAACAAATAGTTCACACAAAAATACAAAAAGTTAATAGCTTGTTATGTGACATCTATTATTTTCAAATATTTTTACCTTTAAAAATCTGTCCTCACTTTAGACTTGTTTATGTTCGTTTAAATGAAGGAATGAGTAAGAAAAATACAATAAAAATATGAATGAGAGATTTTCTTAAACGGCAAATTAAACAAATTTCTCTATTTTCTTTGACCTCCCCCTCCCCCCCCCTTCCTTTTAGGAACAAATGTTATTTACTATATGCATGGTTTTCTTTGTATCTTATGGTTACATTTTCTAGTTTGGAGACTAAAAATGAATTGGCCATTGAATAATAATCAAGTTTAAGTGAAAAGAATTCACTTTTTAAGAGAGACTTAGAAGGCTTAGAATGTAAAGTTGAGTAAGGTGATGATGATTCTTAAATATAGAAAATGTTGTTTGTCAGACCCAAAGTTGTTCTTCCTGTGTTTTACCACATTTCTTCGCAACCCTTTGTGCCTCTTTTGTAAGGTAAAGTAAAAACAAATAAATCAAATAATTCTCAATAACCAAGCACACATTTAAGGGATGTCTAGTCACTAAGGTACATCTTTGCACGTTGTTCTTTTAAGTTATATTCACAAATTCTCTTTTTAACTCTTTAGTATTGGAAATTCTCTGTCAAAAGCTTTATAAGACAAATACTTCTTTAACCCTTAATTTTTTTTTCTCTACCCTTCATTTGTATTTTGAATTTCTATATGTGTAAACACTAATGCATTTTTTTTATATAAAAAAATGATTTATAGATATTTTGTTCTTTTTTTTATAAGCCAAAGAAATTTTATATCTATTGGGTAGTCAAACATTACACAAGAAGTGTCAAAATTGACTACAAATAAGACAAATATTTTATTCTTAAAAACGTTACTTTCTAAAATTAGTTTTTATTTAAATGTTTAAGTTTTTAATCTTTAAAAATGTTTCTTTTTATTAAATGTAAAGGCTAAAAAAAATAAAAATTGAACAAAACTTAAAGTTAAAAATAGAGTTTAATAGACATATATTATCAATAAAAGTCTTTACATTGACAATCAATAAAAAATATTTTTAATATGAATTTTAATATAATTATTATAAAAGTCAACAAACTTACTGTATTTAGATGTTTGTAATTGGATAATAGTGTAAAAAAGATTTACATTGTCAGTGCTTATATTATTTATGAGATAGTATGTATTTAAACTAGGAAAAACCAATACTTTGAATGGCATATAGGATTTTAAGCATGTTACTATGTTAGATAGAAAAAGTATTGATGTCAATGCTACACTTGCGCCAAGTTTTGTGGAAACTAGAAACGAGTTTTAATAGCTAAACAAATCACAATAAAGTAACAAAGAAATTTATTATTTAAAAAGATTTGAGACTTGTTCCCATCAAAAGTAAATTCCAAATCATTCAGTATGGAGTTTAAAGTTAAGTTTTGTGTGTTCTAAGCATGTGTTATATCCTCTCTTGACTAGTCCTACCATTTTTATAGATGAGATGGCATTAATCCCAAGAGAAAAATAGGGGATGCATGTTGACTTAAATATTGGGTAATTAACATCCCATATTTTTATTCAAGTGTTCTTTTTACTTGCATCAATCCTCCTAGCCATTATTAATTATAATTTCAATAGTTGGTCACAATTAATGTTGGTCTTTTGAGTTAAGGGTGTTCATGGAATGGGTTTGGATGGATTTACTTGTTTCCTTACTTGGTCCAAAAGTTTGATAAGGCATTAAGGCCAATTCTTTGAACCCAAGCTTTACCTGATTAAGACAATATATGGTACAAGACCGGGTCAACATGACTTATTGACAGAATATATTAATTTTAAATATTATGTATAGTTCAATCGTAGAATTAAAGAAGTCATTATTTATTAAGTCAAGAAGTTGTATTATTAATACATAATTGTTTAAAAAACTATACTCATTAAAAGAATATATTGGACTAGGTTAGGATGACCTGAAGTATAACCCGAGCCTATCCTCAAAATGCATCAAGTCTAATTTCTTAAACTTGAAGCTGTCAAAAGACTTTCAAGCCGGGTTAGGTTAGTGGAATGAGACGAGTCATGAACACCCCTAATTTGAGTCAAGGATTGAAATTACTTGTCCCTAAATCCTATCTTTTTCTCTGTCCCTCTAATCACATTATGCCATCTCAATAAAAAAATTACATCTCATCTTCACTATTTCTAAACATTTTAATGTAACTTCCATTTTGTCCTTTAGACTCTTAAATCAATTTCCATGTCTTCCTTTTTGTGATGGACCTTCCTCCTTGTCTTCCTGCCTATGGTGGCCATATACGGAGAGGCAAGGAGGTGAATGAAGGAAGAAGAGGAGCAACAATTCTTCTTGTGACGAAGGTCTTGCAGCAATATTGATCTCTTCTACATACTATGATGACAAATATGTTTCAATCCACTCTGAGTTCGATCCACCACAACCACCCACCACCCAACAATCGCTTAAGCAATTTGTTGCTAAGTTACTTGCAATCTTCGATTAACAATGCGATGCTTCATGAACTCACACTTCTCGCTTTACTTAACCTTGCTGCCTCAGATGAAGGAGGAGGGGTCGATTAGTTTATTCAAGGAAAGATAGAGAGAAAAATTGATTTCAGAGGCTCAAGGACATAGATGGAAGGTAATTAGTTTGGACGAAATAATGTTAAAACTTTTAGAAAGCAGTGAAAGATGACATGTAATTTTTTTTTTTATTGAGATAGCATAATGTGATTAGAGGGACAAAGAAAAATATAGGATGTGGGGATAAATGATTTCAATCCTTGAGCCAAATCCCTTGATTAACCCTTGCTTAGCTTGGCTTAAGGACAACTTATGCTTAACCAAATCAAGAAAGTACAAGACTAATTGAGCTTAAGAGAAAAAGCTCCAACATGACTTACCAACAATTGGAATTGCTTTTATATATAATAAATACAAGGTTGTTGCAAATATACTAATAATAATATAAAGTTCCACATGTATGGCATCAATAGAATATGGAAAATAGTCCTAAATTGTGTAGAAATTTTAGGTATGAGAATAAGTTGTTGATGACTATAATTTTATATTAATTTCATTCATAATTTTTTTTCTTATTTCTTAATTTCTCTTCCATAGTTACCTCTCTTCTTTGATGAATTGTTTTTTGGATTGAGTCCTAACCTACTCCAAACCTAAGAAGACCTCCCTCAACACTAGTCCAACAAGACCTAAATATAGTTGCACCTTGTTTCCCTCGACTTCCAACCTCTTACCTAAATGCCAAACTCATCCACCAAACTCTTGACACCAGCATAGCAATGCTTTGCGCTCTACAACCACCTACTCTCAGCATGGGAACCCTGTCCTACGACTAATGACATGCATGGAATTCCCTTGATGATAGGTACACAAATCATGCTAAGGAATCTTACTTAATCCACTCCATCTCGCACTTATAATTACAACATAATCCCTTTTCTTCTCATGTATGTATTATCTTTATATATACAATATAATGATATTCTACCAAATTCTTACTTAGACGTGACAAGACGTTAGAATGTTTACAAGTGACTACCATTGTTGTCAACTGCTAACTATCATCCTCCTGCTCTGCATCATAAAATTGCTAATCAACTTTTGTTCATCAATTCACATACAAAATTTTGAATGATATGACAATTTGGGTTATTTTGAATTTAAGTTCAATAAAAAATTGGTGACAATATTACTGTACTGAAACTTCAACAAAGAAATTTTATATAATAAATTTGAGTTTTTATTTTTGAAAATATTATATCCCATAAGTATACTTTTATTCAAATTTAATCACATATATTTTTCATCTTATAATATATATTTTCTAAATTTTATATTAAATTAAATTGATATTTTAATTAGTTAATCGATGAAAAGATATTTTTAATTTTTTGATGTATATTAATATATTTACAAATTATTATTCAAATAATATTCTATCAATTAAATTTATTATTAAATTTTTTAAAATGAAGAATGTAATTTTTTATATTTTAATTTATTTTTTGAGTAAAATAATTATATATTTAACAATTTATTTTATTTTTATAAATTATTTTTTCATGTTTTATTTGCATTTATAACTACATATAATACTTGTGCATTGCACAAGTTTATTTGGATGAGGAAAAAATATAACTTGAATATGTAAAAAAATATGTTAGGAAATGAATTTTTTATGTATTTCTTGTTATTATAAATGTTTCATCATAAATATACATTTATAATTTTTGTATCAAGAAATTATGTTTAGAAATTAATTTTTTTTTAATTTATGATTTATTATAACATTTCATTCTAAACAATATTTTTAATATAGTGAGTGTATTTATCATTAAAATTGATAATATAAATTGAAAACATTTTTAGTGAGATTATGTTAAAAATAAAGTATATTTGGTAATCTATTTACTTTTCTACTTACTCAATAATTAAAATTCTCAACTCTTTTAATAATATCACTCTTAACAATGTGACATATAATTATTAATTATATTAGTTGCTTAATTGGTCGATATATATCATTTGAGAATTTGTATGTTTTGTTATTTCTTTAATTATGTCAATATTATAAATATTGACCTTATCAACAATGTCATTTATAAAGGCGTGGATATTCATTGCTCTAATTCTTAGATGTTATTTTATCTCACCTTTGTTGTTGAAATTTTGGATATATGCTATAAACATTGTTTGAGAAAATTACTAATATTAGCATAATATTCTTATTTATGTTGAAATATTTTTTCTTTATTTTTCATTCACCACCTTGTAAAAACTAATTGTTAAATTTATGTGATAAAGAATTTATTTCACCTGAAAATGTTATATTGATATTTTTCATGTGTCAATATTTTCTTATTGTTTTATTTAAACACTTATAGTTAATATTGTATTATCTTTTTCAATTCACAACTAACAATTCTTTGAATGATTCATGAATGACTTTGTAGCCAGTCTTTTTATTAATTGATGAAGTTTGACCCATTCTTGTTTTAAATTAAATTTGGAAAATAGTTATTGTTTTTTCAAAAGTCAACTTAAAAAATGACAAAATTTTATTATTTTCCCAAAATAAGTTGAGTTAATACATGTGGAACACAAAATAGGTTCCTAACTAGGGATGGCAAAAATATTTGCGCCTGCAGATATTCGCGAATAAAATCTGCTACGGGTAGAAAATGAATACTTTAAATGGGTACCCGCAAATACTTTAAACGAGTATATCTGCTACCTGTTTATTAATGGGACGGATACAAGTATTATGGTACCCATACTTGCTACCTGCAATTATATATTTACTTAAATACCCTTATATATTAATATAGACAAAATTACATAAAATTTATCCAAAATTTTCAAAACGATTGTTCATTACGGAAGAAATCTTATACAATTATACTACAAGAGAAAAGAAACATAAATTTGTGGGCTTTTAAACTATTTTTTTTTATAAAAATTGTTAGAATAATTAAAATATATGTTCAAAGTAAGTATTTTAAACAATAACTCTTTAATTTATAAATTTAAATTTGTAAATTCAAAGTGATATTTGTAGTACTTTGTGATTGTCCATAACATACAAAATAAATTTGTTATTTTTTAGAAAGTGTCAACGGATATCTACAGATACCCGCGAATGTTAAAAATATTTGTGAGTATTTGCTTAACGGGTACCCGCACGAGTAACGGGGTGAGGCACAAATACAGATTTTATTCGGCGGAGCAAGTAGTGGGTAGCTACTACCTGTGCTCGTCCTGCCCAGTTGACATCCCTATTCTTGACTTCAATTTGCATTTTTTGATTATAATTATTTTTTGCCTTTTCCTTTGGAAAAGTATAGACTTTCTTTGGTAATAAATAGAATATTAGAAAATAATTAATAACATATTAGATTTGCATGTGTTCACCATCTTAATGCATTTAGAATGTTTCATTTTAATTTATTATTTTTATAATTAAGTTGTCAAACCTTATGTATTTTCTTAAAAGTTATTATGTCATATATGAGTGAATATTTAGAATAGTATATTTTTAATTAAAAATATGTAATTGAATTCATACAAAATTCATCTTGTATTATTTAGTATAATTATCTTTTATTTTTGCGATGTTTTTAAATTTTAAATTTAAATTTAAATTCAATTTCTTTTTAAATTAATAAATTACGATATCTATAACATAGTTTGTGATCGGTTTTAGTATAATGAAAATTTTATAATTAGTTTTCTTAATTTAGTTTATTTTTTAATTACTATAGTTAATTAGCTAATTAGTTTTTCTTTAGTAAAAAATGAAATCGTTGAAAAATTATAAAAATTAGTAAACAAAAAAATATCATAACCAATGAATATGATAATGAGATTTGATGGCCTAAACAGTTGCTCCACGTGAAAAAAAATACAATAATACTTTTATTCAAGTCTATGCACTTTTATGTATAGATAAAGACAAAAAATTATTTTACCGTAATTTAGATAAATATTTATGTCAAGTTTTATATCTCATAGTTAATATTTCAAACAATATTATATAATTTTATTTGCTTATTTTTAAAATATTTTCACGAAAAGCGGTGATTAAAAATTGTCATTATCACTAAGTAATGATAAAATTAGATATTTTCATTATAAATATAATACATAAAAATTTTATGTTTAATAGTTAATATTAGAAGATATTTATATTTGGTTTTTGTTTTGAAATGATTTTTAAGTAATGTTTAATAATTAACACCGTTCCTAAAAGCTTTTAATATTCAATATTATAATAAGTATATATAAGAAGTTTTATATTTAATTATTTTTTTAATAATATACCACCTCATCAAATATTTTTATCTACTAGACTGAACTATTATGAATATCAAAGCTCTTTTTCTAAGTATTTATAACTGTATTCTTAGAACTCGAAATTAAAATTACTAATTAAACTAAAACAATCTAGAATAAATTGATTTAGTTATATACAGGTTCAATACACATTTGCAAGCAATATTAAACAATATACAAATTTTTAAATGTCACATCAAACTACACGTATATATTTGCAAGCGATATTAAATACTATACAAATTTTTAAATGTCACACTAAACGATGAAACGTGTCGGTTGCACTATGAAAAGAGTTTAATGGTCATGTATTGACAAGTGCAAAGTAGTTTTACACTATCATCTAATCACAAATCACCATTTATTATAAATTTGTTGACTTTTATAATAAATATTTAAAAATCATATTAATGATGATTTGTAATTAAATAATAATATAAAACTTTTTACCTTGACAGTGCATAACCATTAAACTCTTATTAAAATTGAAAGAAAATTAAATTATTTTACCCAGAGATATCAACTTAATTTGCCTTTTGAATAATCAAACAACGTAATTGATTATATGTTTGAAATAAAAATATAAAATTGTATCAAAGAAAAAATATGTTTCCACTTTGTCGATATATTCAGGAGATCTTTTGTGGGGGCAATTCTTGTGAGACTTTATGACGATTCATGATTTCACACGTTTGCTGAGGGACCAGAAGTCTATTATGTTAGCCAAAATTAATCACCTAGGACGAGCGGTGACACTAAATGAAAAATAAAGTTAAAAGGTTTAAATGCTTTTTCCTCCATGATTTACTAGTACATTTGTATTTTCCATTATAATTTAGGCAATTGAAAATAAATAAATGATTTTATTTAAAATAATTGATGTGACTGTTTTTATATAAAAACCATTGTTTATATAAATAATCGTTGTTAAGAATTGCGAGACAATTGTAAATTTATTTTAAGTTTTTGAGAATTACATCATTGAGCAAAAAATGTTAAAACTTCTTAAATTTCATCTGACATTACAGGACCATTAAAAATGTGTTAAGCAACTCCAACATAGTTACATCATTACACATACTTTTAAAATTGAATTCATTTAATCAATGTCAAGAATGAATTTTAAATATTAAAGTTTTCCAATAAAAAATGTTGTAATCTTTTTCATCTATTAAAATTAAATTTTATTTCAAAATAAATAGCCCAAAGTGTCAAACATGTCCCTTTCTTTTCCTCACCTATCACTAGCTACCAACCCCACTCCATTTTCAATTCCCGCCAACGGACCTTCATATGACCTATATTCAAATTACAATGACAACATTAACAAATTTACACCTAGTTAGGAGGCATCTAAATATTATAGAAAAGACACACAACATATGTAAATTGGCCCACGTGCACGAGAGATACGTAATAAAATCAATTATTAGCATTGACATATTTTGACTTGATCAAAATCTTATTACACCCATTGACACCATTCCTTTTCTTTTATTAGCATAAAGAATATATTGAACAAAATTGCTAGAGGCACTAAAAGAATGTTGATCCCATTCTTTTTTTTATTAGCAAAAAGAATATATAGGACAGGTACTCAGAATATATTGACACCTTTTTTTTAACCTTTGCAAAAGTAAAGACCTCCTTCGCAAAAGTTAACACTGAATTCGGCTTATTTCCTTCAATATATATATATATATATATATATATATATATATATATATATATATATATATAATTGTTTTGAATAATACATATGAGAAGGTAAGGAATAGTGGAAAGAAATTAAGAAAGAAAAGGCAGAGTTGCTTTCTTAGTTTTTCTGAGATTTGTCGTATACCCTGATATTTGAGGCAATTTTTCTCTCCTAAACTTTCAAGTTTTAAAAAAATATCGTTTTTGCAATATGATTTATTTTAGTGAAATTTTTTATTTACATTATTTCTTGTTCTATATATGATCATTATATATAATTAGGACTTATAAAACAAAACACATATCACAATATTGAGAAAGGTTAATTTCCCTGATTCGTATGACTGTTCCTTCTCTCCTTTGTTAATATCGTTAAAGATGACAAGATGCAGCTTTAGTTCCTTTTGAATGTTATGATAATTTCGCTTCGTTTATGCTTTTTTTGGGGGGGTTCATCGTTTTGGGTATGCGTTGGACATATATAGTTTGCCTTTACCACATATGAAGGTGTATGATGAGGGTCCATCAGATTATCTTTTGCATGTGGACAAAATTGTCCGTGCACCTTTTACTACAGGATTATGTGTCTTCATTGTACCAAACACTGGCAAAAGTTCTCATGGTTGGCCTTTAGAGCGAAATGAATCATAACAAATATGCCCTTACGAGTTTTTCAGCTAGCTAGCATAAGACCTGTAAAATCTAACAAGAACTTCTTCACTTCATGCAACCCGACTAAATGCATCAGAACAACCAAATCCACAAAGTTTCTTTTTTAATACTTGAAGGCATAACTATTCTAATGAGTTTAATGAAGGTTCATGAATGATTTTAAGATTTTGTTAACATCAACCTTAAGAATGATTACAAGCTACTAAAGCTGAAAAGCTTTTTATTCAAAAAAATATAAAAAAATGTAATACGTATTTTGTTTTTTTAATAATTTTTTAATTTAATTACTTAAAATCAACTTTAAAAATTGATGTAAACAAAATGGATAATTTTATAATATATAACACATCTGCTCACATTACAAGGAAAATGTAAATTAGTATAGGCTAAGTGACGACCTTAAGACATTGCAAGGAAGGTAATTTCCACCACTATTACTATCATTAAAGTCATCATGGCTATCATTATCATCCTCACTTGAGATGATAAACTCAACACTCTTGCTCTCGATTCCTTGCCTCCTTGGTTTTCCTTTGTCACTGTTCCTATTCATCCCTTTGAAGCAATTTTGTTCCTTGTACTCATTCTTCAATTTCCCATAGAGCTATCAATTTGTAATTAAAGTTGAGTTAGACTTCTAAAAACAAGACTCAAAAAGAAATCAGGCCTGTTTGACCCACCCGATTGACTCATTGGGCCAAGTTCGACTTCTAAAAATAAGGCCTAAAAAAAGGTAGGACTATTTGGCCTGACCCCATTAACCATTTTAATTTTATTTTATTTTTGTAAATTTATATATATTTCTTAGAATTTTATATATTAAACACATTTAATTTTTTTTTAATTAGGTTCGATTTGGCCCATTAGCTTGCTGGCTCAACATAGGACTAGGCTAGGTCATTAAATTTTAAGCCTGAAAGAAATTTAGTCTAGCCTATTCTCACTTTGGTCTAGTAGGCTTGCTGGCTCAGGCCCAAACAACCCAATTACTTAGCTCTAATTTTCATAGAGATCCTAACATATATTGTGAATAATAATAATAATAATAATAAAATTGTAAAAATTAAGTTTTTAAAAATAAAAATAAAGGTATTCCACAAACTTAACATTCTTTTAACAAATTTAGATTGTAAATACATAAACTAATATATTAAACTATATTCAAAAAAGATTAAAAATACAATCACAGAGATACACTTAATTACGTATGTAAATATGGCTAACTTTGTTTTGTAAGATATTATTTACTATTAAATATTTCAATCACCTCATGACATTATTAACCACTTGTGAGATAAAGTTAATTAATTACTATTAGACATTTCAATAACATTGTGATACTATTAACCATATATCAATAATTGTATACAATCACATTCATTTACTCTTAACTACTTGTGAGACAAAGTATTAACGATCAATTACCTCATGATACTATTAACCACTTTTGAGACAAAGTTAATCACTATTAGACATTTCAATAACCGCATGACATTATTTACCATATATCAATAATTGAACATAATCATGTTTATTTCCTCTTAATCACTCATGAGGCAAACTTAATCATATTTACACATGTAGTTAATTTTGTGAGGCAAAGTTAACCACTTTTAGACATTTTAATAACTTCATGACACTATTAACCACATCGATAATTGTTATAATCATATTCATTTTACTCTTAACCATTTGTAAAACAAAGGTAACCATATTTACGCATATAGTTAACCACTTATTTAGGTGGATGCTAGGTGTACAGTTTCTGAGTATATGTTGTTATTTTTCCATCTCGATCTCCAAAAGGAAAAAAAATCCAGATTTAAAACTTCAAATGTGCATGGAGTAGTCATTACATTTAAAGATCCCTAACAATGGGAAGAATTGTCATTCCTAGTCCCCCTATCATTATCACCACCATTATTACTATTGTTGTTATTATTATTATACAACGATTGTCATTTAACTTATTTGGATCAACTTAGTGATAAAAGTTTAAATAATTTGCACAAGATTAAGTTCAAATATCATTGTTACCATTATATAAAAAAAATACAATTATTATCGTCTCCCACCACTCAACACCACTACTTTTTATAAACATGATTTTGATATTTAAATACAATTTATATTATTATTTATTGAGTTATGAAGATAAGAGCTTCCCTTACTCATAAACTTAATTTCCTATTCTTATCCTATCGTTTTATACTATATTAATGTCTTATCCTATGTAATACACATAATAAATGTTTATTTTATATAATTAAAATTTATAATAAATAAATACTTTGCACATATAAATTATATTATATTTAAATTCATAATAAATAAAGATTTTTGAACATATAAATTATATTTTAGATTTATGATAAAAAAATTATATTGTGATATAAGAATATTTTTAATTATTGATAATTTATTTTAAAAAAATATTAAAATTTAATTTAGAAATAAAGATGAAAATGATAGATTTAAAAAAATAAAAGATTGAGAAAAATCTCTAAAAAATTTTCGTTGACAAATAACTCATAAAAATGTCCTTATTTAAAATAATTATTTTAATTTATATATAAAAAGAGAAAATATTATTTATTTTAATCATCAGACAGGTATTCTATCCTGAAGACTAATATTCGAGGGGGAAATGGCAATCCGGGAAAAAGAGCATTAATAGTCGATATATGTATTTTAGAAAAACGAGATCCAAACAAGACATGAAGGGAATTGAAATTGGCTTTTGCATGTCTCTCGGACGATTTTCGCAAGTTGAACTGAGAGATTCCTGGAAAGTGTCGAATTCGAAGGACATAACCATGGAAAAGCTACCGCAAGGTTGAAAACGTTATTCGGAACCACAATCATCCAACAGGCGTCAACTATATTTATTATCTTTGGGTTTGGATGGGTTATGGTATGGTTATTCCATCGTGGATAATGTAATATTTGTTTGTAAAAATAGCAGAAACAAGAAGCTAAGGCCACAGAATCGAAGGATATCGATTTGAACAAGAAATGAAAGCCAGTATTCTTTTCGGGGGAGTGTTTGGTTAGATAGCATTTTAAAAGCATTACTCAAGTCTACGATGTAATTTATTTTCGTCTGTCTTCAGCGTTTTAAAACTTGACTCGGTGAAAATATAGTGAAAAAAGTAGCTTGTAGTTAGCCTGATTGAATTGATGACCTATAAAAAGTGGTTCATGTAATAACTTAAGTGGCTAAAGGACTTTTATAATGTAAATAGTTTGATTCAAATATTTATACGAAATAATAATGTTGATAACATGGTATAAAAATAAAAACTTGTTACGGTAAGAAATGTTTGATCAGACTAATGATTAAATTAAATAATGTTACAAATATGTTTGAAACAAATAAAATAAACAAATGTTGTGTAATTTAACCTACATTTTAAGAATGTTACACTTTTCAAACCGTCATTCATAATACTGTACTTCCGGCCAGTATATTTAATTTTATTATTTGAATTTTTCTTTTTAGATAAAGGTTATGTTGTTTTTTTGGTAGCTACAAATTTTCCAACATGTGTCATCAAGTGTTCTGACAACACAAGCGCAACATGTTGCATAATTCCTGCAAAGGCCGTTCAATAATACATCGGGAAATAAGTAAAAAAACCTCAACCACGTCTCAGCTCAATGATGAATATTTGCAATTAAGGAAACATTGCTTTAATAAATAATAGATGAGTGTTTTTATTTTAAAATACATAAGAAATCATTATCATTATTATTGTAAATACATATGAAGTCTCTCCAAAACAAACGAAAACTTTTATAAAATGCTAGGCAGAAATGGATTTCCCCCCATCAAAATAGTTAATGTCTGTATATTTATTGATATATGATATCAATTTTAATGAATTTAATTCTAAAAAGAGAAATACTAGCAATACTTTCTGACACTACTCTTCTGAATATACTCTCTCTTATTAGGTGAAATTTATTGAAAATAACAAAATTTTGTGGATCTTACATCTTATTTAACAATTCTCTCTTCTAGTTTTGTAATTTTCAAAGTGTGTTCAGAAGAGTGCGTTGCTAGCACTCCTCATTCTAAAAATAATAATAATAATTACAACAACTTGTTTTAAAACAATTTTACATGAGAGACTAATTGCCTTAAAACTAAAAGTAAAGTCTAACATTCATCTTTTGTACTAGTTACTAACTGGGCTTAGGCCAACTTGTGTTGCATTTCTATTGGGCCTAAATTTTCCAAAAAACTTGAAGACACAAGCATTGATCAAGGTCAACAGCAGGACTAAAATTATTCTACACCATGTCAAACAACATATAATTGTTTAATAGGGACCTTAGGCCTTATGCTAGGGATTCGGCCTAGATTTGATGCCCATATTTACCACCATGTATGCATTTTATATATCTCGTCACTTTGGTGGGATTATTACTGACTTAAGTGTCAAAGTACCTTATTTAGGTACCCCCACCATTCGCTTAAGTGCTTAAATTGTATTGAAATCTGAGTCAATATCTAAGGAGTTCGATCTAGTCATCAAGGATCTCAAATGAGTTAACGGTTAGTTTGAACAAGTCAGCAATCCATTATAGATTCACCACTTCATTCACATTGGTCAGAATGATAGTTGTTTTGATTTGGGCTTATGACTCAACCGGCAAGCTAGCTATCTCGACCTAGAACACGTTAGTCTCAAATTACAAGTGTTGACTTAATTAAGTCAACTCCTAGATGCTAGATACCTGGGATGCCTTTGTGAACAGCAGATGACATCTTAACATGAAGCAAAGTTATCATGTCACTACACCAAGACAGAGTATCATTGTCCTTGAGAGGCCTTGGACCCAATATCAAGGAATCCAACCCATCTCTAACCCTTATAAATACGACCAACGTCATAGTGGAGGAAACTCTACAAAAACTTGTCAAAATTCCCACTACTATATCCCAATAACCTTGTAAGCCCTAACTATAATGGAGAAAAAATGAAAGAAAGAAGAAGATAAAAGAGATACTTAGAGATAAAAATGGCTTGAAAATGAATAAGGAATAGTGAGAACAACCACTTGGAAAAGGCAATCACCAAAAGTTACAAAGGATGGAAAGAGGAGAAGCTTGAGAAGGAAGAAAAGTAAAAGTAACAAGGACGGTACTATTTATAGTGAAGATTTACAGGGCAAATGCAACATTTCAATGTTAAAAGTAAGGGTAAAATGATATTTCAACTCAATTTTAAATCATTATGATTATTACACAAAGTTCAGTGACAATT
This sequence comes from Spatholobus suberectus, assembly GCA_004329165.1. Taxonomy (NCBI): domain Eukaryota; kingdom Viridiplantae; phylum Streptophyta; class Magnoliopsida; order Fabales; family Fabaceae; genus Spatholobus; species Spatholobus suberectus. The sequence continues at coordinate 12,721,739 of CM014729.1, read as the reverse complement.
ATCATAACTTTCATGAGAAGTTAGGGTCAATGTCCAACCATAACATGCCACATGTCCCATTACCTTGAATTCACAACTCAACCAAGATATGAAAGGATGTGATTACAATGACACTCCCAGACACCTTCATTCTTAATCAAGTAAGGGTCTCAGAACCAAATTCACAACTCAACATGTCAAGCTTCCAAGCATGTTGAGTTAGGAGAAATTGTTTCAAATTGGCTTGTGGTTCAACCTACATAGCAGGATATATTAACCTAGAACATCTTAACCCCAAATTCTAGGTGTTGACAAAAGTCAATGCCCAAATGCAAGATACCTAAGATGCACTTGTGAATAGTAAATCACATGTCGACCAAAGCAAAGTTACATTGTCGCTACACCAAAACAAGGTATCGTTGCCCTCGAGAGACCTTGTGCCCCATATTAGGGAATTCAATGCCCATCTCTGATTGATGTCATTGTATCAAATAAACATCTAATATACATTGTCACTTTAGCGAAATTCCTACAAACTTGGGTGTCAAAATATTTTTTGCAAGTACTCATGTATTTTTCCTAGAGTCTTAACCTTGCCAAAAGACCTATTAAATTTTAAACAAAAAATCCACTTAGAAGCTCACTTTAACTAACATCCACCATAATTCAATTTTAGACAATAATAACCTCGTGCATGTCACAATACTTCACCATTAGGTTAAGAAACTTTACCCGTGTAGTTTTCATTGTCCTTAATATCTCATTGTTATTTAAATTTTCGTATAGGATTATGTGATATTCACGAGCCTGTTATAGAATCACATTATTATAGCACAATTTGTGATAGCTAGGTCCAGTTGAAAAGAAAAAGTTCCCAGTTTGATTATTTATTCCCACTGATCACTAGTTAACATTAATCTAACAATTAAAACTATAGATTTAGCTGGCAAGTAATATTTTTGAAAAATAATTAAAAACTGAAAGAGGAATATATGAATAGTTATCATTTAATGTACAAGCCAGCTAACGATTAGAACACATTTTCAAAATTAATGTTAAATTGTATTTTTGCATTTTTTTTATTATGGCTAATATATAATTTTAATTTTTAATAATTTTATGTGGATTTCATTTTTTAATCATTACAGTCAATTTCTTCTGTCAAATTTTCTTTTAATTTTTTTTAATTCCTCATATTTTACTTAACATTAAGAATATTCATGGATTGGATTTAATTCATTTTGAGGAAACAAGTCATATGGTTTAATCGTATTATTTTTTATTTCACCATATAATCAGTTAATCTATTTTTAAATTTAAATTTGATTGAATTTAATTTAATTAATTTAAATTAGTTTGAATAAGATCAATAATAAATTTCAACCAATAAAAAAAAGTACTCAAAAGAGTGTGTTAGAAAGTATATATGTTACTAACAATTCTCTTTTAGGTTTTCTTAATAGGCAGTAAATAAATTTTAAAATACATGATAAATATATTTAAAGTATCAAATATTTTATCTAATAAGTTAATTCTGCAAGTCTAAAGTTAATGAAAATATATCTCATTTCAAATTCAAGTTACTTTAAGATAACTTGCACAACAACACAACAATTAATATTTTTAAGTTACAAATTAAATTGTTCTCTTTATATTAACGATATGTTATCCTATTTTTATATTTTTTTACCCATTATTTATAAAATCTTATTTTTTTAATATAAAATGTATAAAAGACAATAAGAGATATAAAAGAACACTACCAAGCGCGTGGATCAACTGGCATGAAATTGTGTAGCTTAACTAGTGTTGTTCATACAAAAAAAAAAGATATAAAGTAACAACTTTTAAACTAATCCAGAACCAATAAGCTTATAAAAGATATTATATGATAAGACAAAATATAAAGAATAATAACATATAGAACAAATCGATTTTTTAATTTTACAAATAAATTTATATATGTGTGTATAATTTAAAGTTAAATTAGATTGTATCAGTTTTTACAATTAGATCTAAAAATCCAATTTTATTTAATCCAAAAATTTATTTTTTAAGTCTTTTATCTTTCAGTTCAGTTTTTGCTATTTGTATTATTAAATAGGTTTATGAACACTCCGATATAATTTTTTCACAAAGTGAATTGATAAACCATTTGAAATTCTTCTGTACACAAAATTTAATAATTAGAATATTTTTTTAAGAGAGCAAAAGTGCAAATTGAATATTTTTTTATAAGCAAAACAAAATTTATTAGAAAGAGCACAGGGAGTGCTCTAACTCATATATAAAAGATAATCAACTAACCTATATAAAACTTGCATAATTCAAAACACTTGATTAACATAGCAGTTTAATAAAATACAACCATTACCTCTCCGTTTTGAGACAGACCAAGTCACTGAACGAGCTTTAATCATGTTTAAAATATAAATAAAATCAAAGATAGTCCCTTTGAAACTATTTTGTTCCTAAATAGCCACAAAACTTAAATAATGGAATGTCAAATTGTAGTACAACTCTTCTTATATTTCTTATACTGCATCGCACATTGAATATAATAAATAGACTAAATGTGTAATTAAAGTAATTACATTATACTGTTTGTATGTGTAGAACTTTGGAAAATAAACAACAGAAGAAGAAATGCATATTACTATAAATTGTTTTAGAAAAGAATAATTCTAGTATATAACTTTAAAATAAATAAAAAAGCTTAATTAATGTGGACATATCATGCTTAATCATTAGATTTAATGTAAATTCCTGGGTGAAAATTATTTCTGTGATAACATAGTGGTGCTCAAATTCAAAGAAATTTAATAATATGAAAATGTTTCTCTTTCATGTATTACGTATAATGGACAGAAATCACTTATCTCCTTTCCTGTGTCACACTACCTATCCCACCAATTAAATGGTGCCACCTCAATTAAAATTTCACATAGGCTCACTTTCTTTCCCTCCCACCCACTCTCGTGACCCGAATCTTAAACCCTTGACTCGACTTACTTCAATTAAAATTTCACGTCAATCGAACCAACCCTGTCATTCTCCTTTAGGTGATGATGGTTGCTTTGCTTTCACCCTTCAGCAGCAAGAGAACAGCATTGGAGATCAGAACAAACTCGTAGAGAAAGTTCAGGATGTTGCAGAGCCAGTTAATGGATCCTCTTTGTAGTTTTGCACGAAGATGTTGAAGAAGTTCTAAAAGTAGGTGCTGTTGGTGATGGCGTAGCCATTGAAGACACCATCGGCGAGTTCAATGTGACCTGAACAACTATGGTCGATGAGGAATGGTCATTGCAACTAACTTTCCTATCGAAGGCAAAGATTTCCTTGAATGATTCAATGACATTGAGTGGGGACAAAAGGTCACATATGTCGAGTCTGGGGCATTAGCGTGGATGAAATCGATGCCGACAAGCCTAAGGTGGAAGAGCTGCTCTTGGATTTTGTTGGAGTAGTGCATCTATGTGGTGCACATGAAGTTTTCTTGGTTAGGCATTTCAGATTCGGGTCATGAGATATGATTAGTGGGAGGGAAAGAAAGTGAGCCTATTTGAAATTTTAGTTGACATGGTGACATTTAATTGGTGGGACAAGTAGTGTGACACGGGAAGAGGGACAAGTGATTTCTGTCCTACGTATAATTACTCTATAAAAATACCTGATTCTTATTGAAACAATCAACCTTTTTCTAAACCCTTTATAGTTGACTTAGTAGTAAAAGGATTTGATTGCTAATGAACTTTAAATTTCATTATCACCATTATATATATATATATATATATATATATATATATATATATATATATATATATTCTAGAATATAATTCGATACACGAGCATCTATTTCCATTTATCTCGTCGCTATAATATTTATGGCTAAAGAAGAGATGTCAAATTTTTTGTATGACAGAGTATTTTTATATTATAATGTTATATAAATAACTATGATTTAAATATATTTTAATCCCTTTAAATATTTTGACTTTTTTTATTAATTTGGTCCTTGTTTTTTCAAAAAAAATTATAAAATAGTTCTTGTAAAAAAATTATTTCTTGTATAACTACTTTGTTAGTCTTCCATTTCTTTTATCTATTAAATGTTCACGCGACTCCAAAAAAATTTAAGGAATTAAACATTGGAAACTCATATATAATATTTAGAAAAACTAAATAAAAATAACATAATATTTAAAGAGATAAAAAAGTAAGTAAAACAACATTTAACAAACATAAAAAATGAAAGATTAATAGATATGATGAAATATATTTAAAAAATTAAGAGAATTTTAAAAATGTACACTTAAACCAATAATTGTATTATATATAATAAAAATTAAATTTATTTTGTGAGTGTCGTAACATTACATAAAAATTCAACAATATCAATTATTTATATGTTTTGGAGGGTTTAGAATTTATTTATGATCTGCCAAATGATAGACAAGACTGCTTGAAAGCAATATAAACCAAAATTGGAGACTTTAATCAGCTTTAGGTGATATATCTCTGGGGGATTAGGCTGCTTTATTTTACGGCGATTTAGTAATGTCTCGTCATGCAAATGGAAAAAGAAAAGTTGGCTTATGCGTGATGCACTGAATATCAGTTGCTTTATCGTTTGAAATTTTGCAGAAAAAAACAGGTGACGCTGCTGAAAATCCCCGAGTCTCTATCAAAATGCTTTTAAATCCCGTAACACAAGTGAAAGAATAGCAAAACCACGTGAACTGGCCCCCACGATCTTCTCACTTGTCTCCAATTAATTGCTGAAATTTCAGGCGTAGTAGGACCCCTATATGCTAGACTCTTTTATTCTTCCTAAAGTGGGCAGCTTTCCAATAACAATGTCTCTTGGTTCAAGTTCTACTAAGAACTCTGATGTAATATCTTGAGGACGCCACCAAGGATCTCAAAATTTACCTTGTTTGATCAATGATTGAAACAAAAACACAAATGGGGTATGAAGAAAAGCAAAAGGTTTAAGGTCAATGTGTAAAATTTCAACTGATTCCTTGTATGGTCTCCCTAATTTTCGTTTTTAAGTTGAAAAGGGTGAGCTCATAGGGACTGAAATCTCGCAGTGGTTTGTCTTCAAGAAAGATTACCTGCGTCAGAAGAATGTCTCTGTCATTATGCTTCATTTATGGCAAAATAAAAATCTCTACCCAAAATTGCCTTTCATAACCTATATATAGGTGGTTTGTTTATCCAAATAAAGAAAACGTAGCTGGTTATGGTGTGGTAACAAGAAATGCTGAAGCATGTAATGAGTGTGGACGGTCTCAAAGCTGCAGCACTGACCCCACAAAGTGGTTTAATTTTTTAGGTGAATGCTGAAACAGAATGCCTTACAGGTTTACCATGTACCTTTCTTGTTTTGAACATGTTATCTTTCAAGGCATCTTAATTTCTCTTGTGTTCTCGTGTAAAAAAGGCTAGGTAGCAGCATAGCATACTTGACTAAAAGTTTAAGTAAATCTTTATAAATTTTAGTTAATAATCAAAAATCAAACTTCAGACTATTTAATTATATAAGTTTTAAATGTTGTGTCAGGATATGTCACGATCAACTATTTCAAAAGTGTAAGTTTTTAAGAAATAGTCCATAAATGATTTTACTTCTATCAAGTATGAAGTAGAAGGACTAGCTTATTTGCTGATAGTTTTGGATCCTTTTCTTCTGAGTGCACTCAAAGTTGAGTTTAACCATAAATTTTCAAAGAATGAGGACGTAACGGGAACCTTTTTGCATTAACGTACTCATGGGCTCAAGGACGATTTGAGAATTAACATAAGAAATAGGCCAAGGCCCTACACTTTGAAGATTCAATTTGCACTAACTTCTGTTTATTGCACTTCAGTAGTGGTATTTTTGTCCCCTTCCCCAACTGATAGAGTCCATATTAAATGCAATCCTAAATAAAAAGCCCATATTAAATGAATAGCATGGGAGAGGCCCAACAAGAGCAGAATTTATCGGTAGAGAACTATGGCTTTAGAAAGAGCATGGATTCATGAAAAGGTATTGGAAAACCAAACGTGGAGGAAGAGAAAAAAAAAATATTTTGGTTATTTTGGTTTTTTAACCAAAGTAGTTAAAAAAAAAAAAGCTATTTACCAAAATAATAATAATAAAAACAATAATTTACTGAATTGGGTTGTTTTGGACACGAGGGAAAATTTATATATATACAAGACGCACACTGAGATGGTATCTTGCGTTGAAATGATTCTCCAATAGGAGGCGCCTACTTAGATGACGCCTTGCATTACTTTTTTATTTTTTTTCCTCATTGAAGGAGTCGCACAACCAATAGGCGCCTCTCGTTAAGTTTCCTAAATTATTCTTGTATTGTACTTGTCCAAAGAATAGGCTTTTACTTGGACGATGTGACTACTTTGTTTTGTATAGGAGGCACCAAGTGGGTTGGTGCTTCCCATTTGTGTACTTGAGCACCACAATCTTTTGTCTTGTATAGGAGACATCAACTTAGTAGGTGCCTCTCTTGTATTCTCTTTTTTTTTTTTCACTCAGTAAAGGCACTTACAACAAAAAAAATACTAATTAATATTTACTATCTATATTTACTAACCGTAAAACCTCATCTTGCGCCTTCTACACCAATCCAGTATCTTGTACGTTTTCTATACCACCGCATGTACTCTAAATTACTAGGTAAAACAGAGTCATCGATGGGAGGGTTGATAATGACACGCACATGACAACTGTTCCATTCATGGCACAAGACATCATGCACGCGTCATTACCATGAATGGAATAATTGTCATGCATGTGTCATTACCAACCCTTTCACCGATGACCCTGTTTTACCTAGAAATCTAGAGTACATGCTGTGGTATAAAAAACGCACAAGACACTGGATTGGTGTAGAAGGTGCTAAACAATGTTTTACTGTCAATAAATATAGATAGTAAATATTAATAATGTAGACTGTATACTTATAAACGTCAATTAGTATTTTATTTTATTTTCTTGTTGTAGGCGCCTTTATTGAGTGGAAAAAAAAAAGAGAGTACAAGGGAGGCACCTACCAAGTTGGTGCCTCCTATAAAAGATAAAAGATTATGGTGTCCAAGTACACAAGACAAAGTAGTCACATCGTCATAATACAAGCCTATTCGTTGGACAAGTACAATACAAAAATAAATTAGGAAACCTAACGGGAGGCACCTACCAGTTGTGCGCCTCCTTCAATGGAGAAAAAAATAAAAAAGTAACGCATTGGAGAATCATTTCAACGCAAGGCGTCATCTCAGTGTGCGCCTCGTATATATATAAATTTGTCCTCGTGTCCAAAACAACCCAGTTCGATAAATTTTTTTTTTATTATTATTTAGATAAATAGTTTTTTTAACTACTTTGGTTAAAAAGCCAATGAATACCAGCGAATCCAATGCATTTTAGAAGTTTAACCTGATCCAATCCAATTAATATTTGGATTGGGAAAAAATATTATAAACTATTAGATCAAATTGGGTTGGATTACATTAGGTACAAAATCTACTAACGTCTCTACTTAAAAGATGTTGTGTGGATTGAGTTGAATTATTATTTGATTGAATTTAGAAGAATGACGTAGAGTTGACCAAAAAAATAAAATAAGAGAAAGAATGAAGTAGCCAATGAGGTAGTATCAACTAACGCTTTAAAAAATATATATTAGATAGCACCCCAAAAAAATTGGCTAAATTATATTTTTGGTCTCTCTATTTTTTTAATCTGTAATTTTGGTCTTCTTATATTTTTTTAAGTGACATTTAGTCTCCTTATTTTTAAAAATTTGTAATTTTGGTAATCTTATTTTTTTTTAGAGAGATTTAGTTTCCGTTTTTTAAAAATCAGCAATTTTGGCCCAGCTGTCAAATCTCTTATGTTGATCATTAGTGGTTTAACGTTAACTCTGACGGTGTCAACGTTGGCTCTAGCACTAACTTTGTCTCTAGCACGTCATTTAAGTACTGATGCATCAGAGTTAACGTTGAATAACTAACAGTCAATACAAGAGATTTAACAACAAGACCAAAATTACAGATTTTTTAAAATAATGGAACTAAATGTCTTTAAAAAAAATAAAAGAACTAAAATTGTATATTAAGAAAAATAAAGAGACCAAAAATGCAATTTAACCCAAAAAATTACATACTAGATCTTTTCACAAAAATGATAGCAAAATAGCACTAATGATTCGGTGCCATTGATATGATTGGAAACCCAGAATGTACTATAAAATAGCACCATATTGTGTGATTTTGACACTTTCACCTATCACAAATACTACCTTATAAGTTATAACCTTTTAGATCCCTTTGACGGTGCACCTTCCATTCGAAAAGTAAGCCTAAATACACCATACGCCAGTGCCAACAAATAACATTTGCCAACTCCCTTTTCATCTCTAGGACTTCAAACTCAAATCACTTATGAGTCATACTCGACTATGTAACCATCCTCTGTCACAACTTCATGTTCGTGCCCTAACCTTAAACTATCTTTGGTTTGGGAAAAAATATGAAGAATAAACATTAGTACAAAAAAATAATGAGAAAATACATAAAATTTTAATTATTTAATATAAGAGAAAAATGAAAGAAAGTTAACAAAAAAAGATTCATTTAATTTTACAAAAAAAAATTGTTTTTACTTTCTATTATCACTTTTAATAACAAAAATACTATTGTATTTTCATTTTATTTCTTATTTTTAATAATTTATATAAGAAATATTGAAAATAATAAAAATTTCTTAATATTACTTATATATATCTTTAAAAACAAAAAATAAAATGAAAATAAGATAGCATTTTTATAATTAAAAGTGGAAATAAAATACAAAAACATTTCCTCAAATCAACAACTCCTGATATTTTTCTTATAAAGACATATAAGTCCTTGATTAGAAAAACTATTTTTAACTAAAAAGAAAGGTATAATTTTTACAATAAATTAATGATTTTCTAATAAATTTTAAAATATATATATTTTAAAAATACAGCATTTGTTATTTCACTTTAAAATAGTTGTAATTAAAAATAATTTTTAAAATTAAAATCATGGAAAATTAAATTTAGGATAAAATATGTTTTTGGTCCTCAAAAAATTCATTAAATTTTGTTTTAGCCCTTAAACTTTTTTCTTCATTGGTTTATGTCTGGAATTTTTGAAAATAGGTAGAATTGGTCTCTTGTCCTAATTTTGTTAAACATTTTTGTTGACATGACTAATAGCCACCATATGGCATCCACATTGTTAGACACATGACAACCATGTGGATGCCACATGGCATTAGGGATCAATTTCACCTATTTTCAAAAATTTAATGACCAAAACCACAATTTTAAAATATGTAACGACTAAGACCAAGTTTGACCAAATCTTCAAGGATCAATAACACATTTTACCCTATTATTATTATTTAACTATTATAATAATCAACTTACATATTTAATAATTATAAAGGGTCAGAAATGATGATTCCGTTAATTCTTCAAGCTTCTCTTCTAAGGGTTACTTCCTCAATGGTAGAAATAGAGAAATCTTAGAGAAAAAATGAGATGAGTTTAGTGAGAAGTCATCTCCCAAAGCATTTTAAGTAATGGGCCTTGCAAAATAGCTTTTACAGTAGTTAAAATAAGTTCAAACGAATAACAAAATCAGTTACAATGCACGTTTATGTTAGTTGTTAGTGTTGATGTTGTACTAAGTATCTGGGAAGACATTGAAATTAGATGCCAGTGTGTCAATAAATCATTATTATTATGGTAAAATGTGTTTTTGGTTCCTAAAAATTTAGTCAAAATTGGCCTTAGTCCCTGCATTTTTCAAATTGTGGTTTTGGTCCTTAAAGAATTGGTAATAGTCCTTGCTTTTTAAAAAACATGGTTTTGGTCCCTGATGCCACGTGGCATCCACATGGCAGTCGTTAGCCATGTTAGCACAAATGTTAACCGAGTTAGGGTGAAGGACCAATTCCACATATTTTCAAAATTTTAAGGACTTAAACCAATAAAAAAGTAGTTTAAGGACTAAAACCAAATTCAATAAATTTTTTGAGGACCAAATACATATTTAACTCTTAAATTTATAATTGAGGACAACAAAAGAAAGAAGTTGTTAGACTCCTTTTCTCTCCCATTTTCTATGAGGAGAAATGATTTAATGGAGCTCTATATTAATATTTTTTTCTCATTCTTTTTTAGAGTATTCTAGATAAAGAAAGATGTATAAAAAAATTGTTTTCTTTCATAACAATTTTTATCATGACAAAGAAGACTTTATAAAGGGAGAGATGTAATTTTAAATTTTCAAAAACCTAACAAAGTAAATAATTATAAGTTAAGGAGATTTTTCTATAATTTATAAGGAACAAATTCACCTACCAATTGGTTACAAGTTATATATCACAATTGCTTCTTCTTTTTTTTATTTGTTTTTATAGGTATTCTTTTTCAAAAGTAATCCTGTTCAAGGCATAGTCGAACTCTAAATGCGGATACCTCTCTCAGCAAAGATTCAAACATTGATTTACCATATCATGAGAGACTAATCCCTTCTGCTAGACTCAACCCCCATTGGTCACAATTGCTTCTTTTTTTTATATATCAATAATTAATATATAGGCTAATAACTCATGGACTGTTGGTGCAACTTTAGCTAAATGACACACCTTTTCTATTTACTATATATTAAAACAACGATTTTAATTAGATAAGTGTCATTGTTTGTAGTTTTTTTTTTTTTGTTGACTTTTATTAATGGGTAAGTTCTATTTCACATTAGGTCTCACCCTTTACTTGTACTTTATAGTGTTTCAATTCATCTACTATTTCATTTGTAAATAAATACCATCATATTGTGCTTTCACTTTAGTTCTATCAAAGTTTTTTTTTTTTACCTCAAAATTTGTCCTTTTTTAAAAGATCATTTTGGATTTTCTCTCAAATGTGCTTGCTTTCACCAAATGAGTGTGACCACTCAAATAACACTCACCAAAATTGATATAGACCTATCCCATTGTTGATTGTGTTTTTTTTCTTTATTTTTTAATTTGAAATTTTGGGTTACATGGAATTAGAGTGTCACAACAATTAGTGGGGAGTCAACAACGAATTTTGAGAGTAGGTACAATGTAAAAATCATGTTTGATGGAAGCAAGTTTTGGATTGAGTTTTATATGTAGTTGAGATACTGCTCGGTGGGAAGGTTTTCATCTTAAATTCGCTTAATAGTAACATTTATAGGATTTCATACTCACTTTCTTTGTATAAGTATACCAATTTGGTAGGATAACTTAACATTCCCCATATTCAATCTATTTTTTATTTGATTTATTTATTTGTATTTCATTTTTGTAAGATCAACATGACTACATCTATTTTGTCCATATAAAATTTTCTATAATTCAATATTAAAGTAATGACCATAGCTATGGTGGAAAAGGCCAACAAATGGTCTATGGTGGTCCATTTTAAGATAACCGTTAGATTTATTGCTAAAATATTGAATGGTTATGATGATGTACCTGGTACTTTCTTAAATAGTTATTAGTTTTTAATTATTTTTTAAAATTAAATGTAGTTTACACATTTTCCCTTTTACTTAATAGTAATGTTAAGATAAATTAAGTAAAGATTATGGCATAGTTAGTGTAAATCGTGTTCTCTCAACCTCAAACAACAATTTAGATTCGTTTCCAATTCATCCTAAAACAACTTTTGACAGAACCATGCTCCACAATGATAGATCCATTCCCATTCATCACAAATCTAAAAAATACAAACACAAGGGTGGATGATGTAATCATATAAACCAATTTCATAACCAAACGAGAAAAAAAACCAATTCCATAAACAAAAACCAGATCAATCAACCTAGGTTAAAAAAATGAACAAACATCAGACATATCAAAAATCTAAATCCTCTAAAGGTCATCATTATGGTATAAAATGTCAATGGGTGAGAGAGAAAAGAGGCTTGAGTTTGAAGTAGCAGTCATGGCCCTGCTTAGCTCGATTTCCTTTGAGATTAGGGAAAGCAGAGGGACAATGGCACTAGGTAATTCTCGTGACTATTGTGACTTTTTGTTTGACTTCGTGTGACCTTCACATGGCTACAGATGGTGTGACATGCGTCGAAACTTTCATCCTCCTCCAACATTTGTGACCGCAACCTCTTCAGCCTTAATCCCATCGTTCCCCCCACCGCCGGCTCGATCCAGTCACATCTCATTGTCCTAAAGCTTCTCTACATGAACGACTTCGCCACTGTAGTTGAGATTGTTGGATCTGCTATCGATGGCGCTGGAACTCCTATTCGAGGAGTGCATGCACTGGTGTGTGGATTACCTCGAAGTGGTGTCGTGGACAAAGGAAGAAGAAAATGAGTTCCTTGAAGTGGTGAATGGATTTCCTCGAAACGAAGATCTTGCGAAGCAACACTTACTATAACGGTCTTCCATGGGAAACTTGTAAAGCGTTACTACAGACAACCACTGTTGGAACATCTGAAGGCACGCTTTGTCGGATTGACGGAGTCGGGAGGATGACGCTCCCTGATTAGGTTTTCATTCAAATCCCTAAGGGTATTTAAATAATTATCTAATTATTAAAAAAATATATGATGAAATGAAAAAAAAATCGAATGATAACTGTAATAGCTAGTTAAAAAAAATAGTTCACAGTCGACCACTTAATTGAGTAGTTCACTATAAAACTCATCTAAAGTAATTAAATTTACAAACAAAAATAAACAACACTTTATCTCCATATACATATATATCCATATCAATTTTTATAACAGAATAATCATGAATTATATAATAAATTTGGTATATACCAACATATTACTTTGCTTACAAGTCATTTAAGTCCATGTGTAAAATGTTTTAATTTAATATCATAGTATTTATGATAAAGTATTGTTATAGCAATTATTAAATTGGGATACATGTAAAAAATAATTAATAATATTTTAAATTTGTAAAACATCAATAATTTTGAAAAAAATTATAATATTAAAATATCAATAGATATAGAATGTAGATAATAATATTTCTCATTAGTTATTACACTAGTTTCTTTCTAATTGATTTGAGTGTGAAATTTGAATAGAAGTGACAAAATGAGTTAACTTAATATGCCCTTGACCTACTGAAAAATGAGTTGGGTTTGGTTGAACTCGAGAATGAATTGGAAAATCCAATTTAATCCTAAATGGGTTGTGGGTTGGATTAAGTTAATCTTTTATAATTTAAAAATAAAATAAAAAAGAGTTATTCATGAGTTAATCTACCAAACAAATAAAAAATACAAAATAGAAATGATCCAAATATAATTATAATAACTATCAAAAGATTTAAATACTTAAAACATCAAATACATCCACTCTAACCTTAAAAAAACTAAGATTAAAACATTAATACCTTAATCATTAACATCAATAAATCCTTAACTACAAATAATATTTAATAGATTATACTACCTTCGTTCCTATATATAAGATTCTTTTAATTAATTCACAAGAATTAAAAAAATTGGTCAATATAGTTAATAACATTAAATTTGTTAACAATTTGTATTATTTTTCCAAAATTACCCTTAAGATTATTGGATTTATTATCTCACTCTTTTCATTAATGTGTGTTAATCATCTTTCCAATCATCACAAAAGAGAGAATGAATTTATCTTAGCATTTATTGTTTATTGATTATAAAAATTGTAAAGTAATTAAGAGTACTTTGATCAAAAAATAATTAATTCAAGAGATAATTTGAAGAAAATCTTATAAAAAGAGACAAACAAATTTCTAAAAAGAATCTTATATACAAAGACAAATACAAAAAAAATAAAAATTAACTTAATAAATTGACCCGATCAAACATACCCTAACATGTTAAAAACAAGTTAAATGAAGTTAAACTTATTTTGAGAATGAACTAGAAATTTCACCTTAATCCACTCTATTTAAATAGTTAAAGGCTCGCGCTCGTTTGTTACAATTTTTTATAAAAGAAATATTTTTTAAAAAAAATAACTATTTTTAGTTTTAAATTTTTTTCATGGATTGATTTCAACTTTTCAAAATAATTAAAAACTAAAAAGAATCTAAAATTTAATTAAAATAAAAAATTATTTTAAATAACCACTCATAAAATCAGTTATTTCTTTTAAAAAAATTAATTTTATAATTATAAATAAACATAAATTAACTTATCTAAAAACTAATTATTAAATTATTTTACATCGTAATTATTTTTTACAATATGTAACATACTGTCCTAAATAGAACAACTCAACCAACCTAAACTAGTCAAACGCATTTCGTCATCCGAGTCGTGGAATACCAAATCCCACGAAATCAAGATCCAATATTTCCTCCTTGTAACATGAGCCAAATATTAAATGTAATCTCTCTCTCTCTCTCTCAATCAATTTTTAATTGATGGGAGAGGTCGTAGCTTACCGTGACGGTGCATAACAGCTGGGAAAAAGAGCTCTGCACCCTAATCAGTTGCACTTTCTGTTCCATTTTAATTGTTATTTTTTAGAATTTTTATATTTATATTTATTTTTAAATTTAAGATACATTAATTATTTTTGTCTCAATTATATCTTTATTTTTTATTTAATTTTTAATTAATTTACACATTATATTTTTTTAATTTATATATAAAAATTTTAAATAACACTTAAAAAGAAATGGAAGTAATATAAGAAAAGAAAATAGTAATAAATATTGAATTAAAAAACGTTTATTAAATTAAGAATTAAGAATTAAAAAATGAATGCTTATTCATTTAAAGTAATTACTTTTTTTTTAATAATGTATAGTATTAAACATTTCTTAGTTTCTTAACCAGTCCTCAGAATATTGATTAGCATCTAGCTTTTATTAATATATATTATTCTTACCATTTTTACTTAATTATCATCTGTTCCAAGTTAGAGCATCCACAGATGCTAATCAATCAATACACACTCAGAACAGATATCTGCAATAAAATAACCAGTTAACCACTCTCAACAACTTTAGAGTAGATCAGTATATTCCTAGAACGTAGAAGGGCAGAAGCTATCTAACACAGCTATTACTGATTAATCCAGGCGTTGGCCCAGTTCTGAAGTTTGAGGCAACAGAGATGTTCAATTGCAAGTACGCGTCAGGAAACATTCCCAGAGGTGCGTTCCTATTACCCCTCACTCTGCTTCTCATCGTGCTACTCCTTCCTCTACTCAGAAACTTAATTCAACCATCTTCAAAGTTATATGCCAGCAGCAACTTGGAAACCAAAGAAACAAGGAAATGCAACATATTTTCCGGAAATTGGGTTCCTTATCGTAAAGAACCTTACTACAATAATGAAACCTGCCCTTTCATATTAGACCAGATTAATTGCATCAAGTCTGGGAGACCCGACAGAGAGTTCCTCAAATTGAGGTGGAAACCTCGTGATTGTGAGCTTCCACTATTTGATGCAACTCAGTTTCTAAACCTCGTCCGAGGAAAGTCAATGGCCTTTGTTGGAGACTCAATGGGGAGAAATCAACTAGAGTCCTTACTGTGCCTCATAAATACTGTAAGTAATTAATCATTATTAATACTTAATAATACCCTATTGGCTTTTAGTTCATCTAATTACAATTAGATTTTTTCCCCTTTATTGAATTTTGGAGCGTGATTGATTACCTTATGAAAGGTAGCTTGACATTTTTGGTCTAGTTTCATTAGATGTGGTAATTTCTTCATTTACTCTATCAGGTTGCTCGTCCTGAGGATATTACAGCCAAATATACATCGAATGATGACATATTTTTCAGATGGTGGTTCGTCGCTGACTACAATTTCACTGTTACAACGTTGTGGTCTCCCTTTTTAGTCAAATACAATGATTCTGATGCCAGTGGTCGTGCTTTCTACAGTGCCACGAAGCTTTATCTGGATGAGGCAGACAGAGCGTGGAGCAGCAAAATTGAAAATTTTGACTATGTGATTTTCTCGACAGGACAGTGGTTCTTCCGACCATTGACATTCTACGAGAATGGGCAAGTTGTTGGGTGTCAAAAATGCGAGAACGCGACAGAGCTTGACTACTACGGATACAGAAAGGCGTTCCGAACAGCTTTTAGAGCTATCAGAAACATTGAAGGGTTCAAGGGGTTGGCGTTTTTGGTGACTCACTCTCCGGAGCACTTTGAGAACGGGGCGTGGAATGAGGGTGGGACTTGTAACAGAACGAAGCCCTTTACTAAAGAAGAAAGAGGGGTGTATAAAAATGGGGATATTGTGGAGGCGTTGTATCAGATACAAGTGGAGGAGTTTAGTGCAGCAGAAAAGGAAGCAAGAGAAAAGCGTTTGCGGTTTGGTTTGATAGATATAACTGATGCAATGGCTATGAGGGCTGATGCACACCCCAGCAGGTTTAGGCGTGCCGGGGATACGAATTTGAAGGTCAATGACTGTGTTCACTGGTGCTTGCCAGGTCCTATGGACACTTGGAATGAGTTTTTGCTTTTTGTGATGAAATTGGAAGGTGAAAGGCAAAAGGGTAACATGTTATGATCTGTATTTTGATTTGCTGGGGGTGATTTCAAGTTGTCATCACCCCAACAGTCATTCAGGATTGTGAATTATTGAGGATGATGATTTGAATAGGGCGGTGAACAGGAAACAGGTTCCTTAAAATTGGTCAAATAGTTCTTGGCCTGTTTTTTGTTTTGTTTTCGAATCAGGATTTTGTAGGATTGCTAACAAGACTGTAATTGTAATGTCGGTATTACTAAAGATTTAATTTTTAAAGTAATTATTACAAAAAGTAATAACTTTATTATATAGTGATTTAAATTATTTATGATTAATTATTGAATATGTGCATTAATTGATGTGAAATTTAATTCTGAATATATATTTGCGTTAAAGATATGGAGAAAATGTTTTGTTTTATACAACAATTCTATTCCACTCAAACATGATTACATTTTATACAAAATATTTGTAATCTTAAACCAAAAAAAAATTATCGATGATTAGATATACTGTGAATTTTTTTATAGTATTCGAATATTTTAATCTTTTTTTATCAGTAGCAATTGTATTTGGTTAATTTTATAGTGAGTTGAATTAAGAATACAAAATAGGTAAGATGATTTAATTCTTTTATTTGAGTAGAATTTGTTTTGATTGTGAATTATTAAATTTTTTAAAATATATTTATATTCATATTTTAAAAATTAATTTTATTTAATCGTTTAAATGGAATTCAAATTCATTTTTAAAATATGAATTGTTTTTTAAATATAATCATACTAAAATATAAGCTAAAAAGACTCTAATTCAATAATTATACTCGGTTGATTTTAATCTATTTGGTTGGTTTTAATAAAAAGAAAGGAGGAAGAATGTCAAAAAAATAAAAAGAAAGGAGGAAGAAATTTTATGGAAGAAAGAAACAAAAAAGTTAGGAAAGACTCTTTATTTTGTTTACAAGGAAAGGCTTGGAAAGGGGAGAAAATAAAATAATTTACTGCTATATCATTACAAAAAAAAATTATTAAATTCAAGTTTTCAAACTAAGGGTCATTTAATTTAATATGGTCCACAATTTCTAAGCATTTTTTTCTCATTAAATTTTCTTAATATTGAAAGATAGACAAAAGTGTGAGGTGAGAAACCGGGAGTTCATTCCCTCACAACGACGAAACTGATCGCGGCCGTTCAGGTTTTATTTTTCAGAAAATGGATTTTTGTTTATGGTCACGATGGTCCTAGACAAACTTATGACATATCCCTGAGTTTTGACTCTGGCCATGGTTGGTCTTCTCTTAGTCTAGGATGGCTTAATTTAATCCTTTCAACTTTTGGTTGGCTGAATATATTATCAAAGTTTAATAAATTGAGTGTGACAGAGAACCTAATCAACTCAACAGCTCCTTAGAGCTATTCTCGTGAAATAAGTATCATTCCAATGATTTTTAAGATTATTTATCGATTCATAATATAAAAATATTTATTATTTTTAATTTTATCTTTCCTTCACTATAGACTTTTCTAAATATCATATCTTGATTATTATACCCTCTTAGATAAGGTTTGAGGTACAATTTCTATAAGCCTTTTCGTTCTTCAAGTTCGAGATTGTAGGGCTGTGTGTCCTCCTAGAATCAAGATTTGAGATACAGTTTTCATAAGCTTTGTCACTCTTTAAGCTTGAGGTTGTAGGGTTGTCTACCCTCTTAGATAGGGATCCAATCTACTCATTATTCAACCTATCAGCTTGGATTATATCAGACATAATATTATAGATTAGGCACACGTATGAGGTTGATCCAAAGGAGCTCGGTCATAGGTTGAGTACCTCCGCATTCCAATCAATTATCTATCAGGACCCGTTACAACTACACATAGGAGGATAACGGACAAGTAAGATCGTGTTAGTGCTAGTTTTAAAAAAAAAAAACCCAAAAAAATGACTAGCCCGAAAGGGGATATACCCTTTCAAGGGGTAAGAGGTTGGAATAACACACTTTTAGAATGCTTTGAGATAGTCACGTTTGATCAGTTTTATTATAAATTTGACTAGACCAGAAAAATTACAAAATGAAATTATTTTCTCCATTTAAAAAGTAAAATATTAAAAATATATAATATAGAGAAAAGGATAATTTAACCATGTAGTAATTTTTTTCTAAACTTAAAGAAAATTATTATAAACATTTCAAAATGAAAGTAATACCAATCAAGCACTACACAATTTGAATCTCTGTCTAAGAAAAATGCTACTTTCTAATACTACTAGTATTTCAAGTAAAATCATTTGCCACTAAAGATAGAAGTAATAAATTAAAAGAAAATACTAATAACAATCAAGCACAAAAAAAATAAAAATACAGCCAAGACCCTCGATATTCTTCATCTATCACGTGGTCAATATAATATTATTTTTTTCTCTGCCAGTATAATCAGATCACTGAGTCAGTGCTTGAGCAGTTCAGAGCAGAGCGCTAAATTGCAATTTCCAAGATAATAAGGACCGACACTATCATTGACACCATAAACAGTCTTAAGATGTGTTTGGTAGGGAATAAAAAAATTTAAAAAAAAAGAAAAAGAAATAGATAAAAAATAAAATAAATTAAAATTATTTGGTTAAAAGAAAATAAAAGACAAATAAAAAAAAGATAATTTTTTAAATTATTTTTATTTTAACTATTATTATTATTATTTATTTTTATTATTAATATTATTTATATTTATTTATTTATTATTATTATATAAAAGAGGTCGGTTGGGGGAGGGGGAGATTACAGTGGATAGAAAATCGGTCTCACTGCCTTCAATTGGGCAACTGTACAGTATTCAGTGTACAATTTCCTTTCCATTCTACTCAGTTTTGCGACGATAATTTTTAAGTGGATCCACGTTTTTTTGTAAAAAAACCTCATCTTCCACTAAACCAAACAAAAAAAAATTGCTTATATTCCACCTCTTTTCTTTTTCTCTTTCCAATTTCTTTGCAACCAAACACACCCTTAGAGCCAATTAGTACTAAATGCTTGTTTTATACTATTCTTTAATTTCATATTGATTGATATTTAAAATTTGTTTACACTAATTAAGAAACACAATAAATAAATTATTTAATAAAATAATTTAGTAAAATATTCTTACTTTTTTTTTCAAAAATTAATAGACACAACTCTCAAAAATTATTAAGTTCATATATTTATTTAGAGCAAATTTAGAAAAAAAATGTTAAAATTTTATTGAAAATTGACAACATCAATCAATATGACATTTTTTTTGAATGCTAAAATATCAATCAAAATGAAACAAAGGGAGTACATTCGTTCCTTTTTAATTGTCATTTAAGGTTTTTGTATACAAACCAAGAAATGCAATAAGTTTTTTCGATTTTTATAAAATAGTTTTGAAGTTTCTTATTATACCATTTTTCATTTCTACTCCATAATAAATACATATTAGTTGTAAATGTGTAAATTAGTTAAAAATCATGTGAGAAGTAAGGATATAATTGATAAAGAAGTAATTAATGTTATCTTAAACTTTAAAAATGACAAATAAATAGAAACAATTTTTTTTAAAAAACTGACAAGTAAAAAGAAACAAAGGGAGTATGAAAAAGGAAAATGCTAGGACCCAATAAAAAATTATACTATTCTACCTCTTCCTTATATTTTTAGATATTAAAGAGTATTAGTAATATTTTCTCTAACACTCATTTTTTAATATATTTTTATTAATGACTAAAATTTACTGAAATCATAAATTTTGATGAGTTCTACTTCAAAATCAGAAGATAAACTCATCAAATGAGAAATGAGACCAACCAAAATTTGTGATTTTTAATAAATTTTAGCTAATAGTAGAGAGGATATTAAAAAGTGAGTGTTAAAAAGAGTGTTGCTAGCATTGCTCGTAGATGTTTTAGCCTCATTTTTTTTACTCCAAAATAATTGATGTTTAAAAATTTTAAAGTCTAATTAAGCTTTTTTTCTCAAATATACTCTTATTTAATATTTCATTACTAGTGATGCAAGCATCAAGATATTAAATTAGCATATTTTAGTCCAAATATAATGATATTTTACATCCATTAAATATTTCTTAATTTATGCGTATTAATCTTAAACATCTAAAGATGTAAAAAAGAGGTAATATATACTATCAGCATAAAAGTTTTTACACTGTCAACCATTTATAAATTATGTTTGGTATGACTTTTAAGATAGTTATTACCAAAGTCAACAAACTTACCATACATGGTGACTTGTAATTAGATAACGGTATAAAATAATTTTACATCGTCATTACATATTCTATTTTCTTTCTCTTTATATATATATATATTACTTCTAATATTCTATAAAAAATATGAAATAAAAATAATTATATGTAATATTTGAAATATAAATATTGAAATATAAAAAAAATCAATATTTACATTAGAATAATTAGTAAGAGGATATTATAGAAGAATTTAAAATTATTTCAAACATTATTGGAACATAATGTATTATGGATTAAGATTTTTAGTAATAATAGAGATGAAACAAAAAAAAATTGTAAAGGAAGATATGAAAAATAGATAAACTTTGATATGTATATATATAATTATATCAATTAGCAAAATTTTCATGTATTATATATGATTGTTTTTAATTTATATACAACTGCATACAAATTATCATCATTAAATAATAACTACTATTTTAGTATATACATTGTACATGATAAATATTTTTTAAAATAATTTAAATTTAAATTTATAATAAATACATATTTTTAAACATATAAATTATATTATAAATAAAATTCATAATAAATAAATATTTTAAAATATATAATTTATATATTAGATTTATAATAAATTTTAAATTGTGAATTTGTGATATATAATTATTTTTAAATTAAAATAAATAAATGATTAAGAAAATTAAGTATAAAGATAAAGATAAAAAAAAAAGGTTATTTAAGATGATTGAGAGAGGGATTTATTAAGTAGTTATAGGAGTAGTATGTAAAATGCATCTTCCAATGAGAGAAGGAAGAATATTGAGAATGTCTAATTAAAAAAAGTGAAAAAAGTAAAAGTTTCACTTTCTAAATTGTAGATTCTAATTTATAATATAGGGGTAGATAAAAACAATGTCTGAAAAAGTAAATATAATAAGAGAAATTTCATTGTTAAAAATGAGAGTTTTATTTTAACTATATAAAAATAAATTAAAAAATGTTGGAAAGATATTAATAGTAAGTTATAAAAATAAATTATATAAATAAATATCAATTTATTGTGACACGTCAAAATTTGAATTTGTAAAATTTAAATTTATAGAAATAGTTGATTTTTAATATCGATAATTGGATAAAGTGAGATAAATTAAATTTAAAGAAAAGTTTAATTTTCATATATTATCAGTGTAAAGATTTTTATACTAACAACTAATAAAAAATTATGTTAGATATGACTTTTAATTTAGTTATTACAAAAGTCAACAAACTTACTAAATGACAATTTATCAATGCATAATAGTGTAAAAATATTTTACAATGTTAGTACATACACTATTTACTCATTATAAAATAGGATTTACGAAAAATAAAAAAAACAAACTATGAGAAGTTATGGAAGTTGCCTAACCCATTGAAAGAAAGTAAATTAAAAGAAAATTTCTTGATTTATTGTGATAGAGGTATTCATCATATTGGATTCACCCATAAATTCAAATAATATAAATCAAACTAATTAAATTGATTCATATTCATTTCATTAATTGCAAAAACAAAGAAAATATAAGGAGGTTAAATTGTATTTTCAAATTTTTTTTTGGAAAATTTTGCCAACCACATTGAAAATGGACAATATATAAGGTTCACAAAGGTTGAACAATATTGTAGTATGAAATTAACATCTTGTTTGATGAACGATGTTCAATTCGAAACTAATGATTGGTCGAATTAGTTTGACTGGAAAACGGATACATGGCCATTCTATTTATCTTATTGGATTGTTATAATTTGAAATTCAAATTAGGGCAGCTTAAAAAACTTATTGCCATTATTCTAGAGAATCCTTTATTAATAGTATCGCAAATTTATTATATATATATATATATATATATATATACATATTTTGATATAATTTTTACAAATTTAACACATATACCAATTTATGCAGTTTAACCAGTTACTTACTAGTTTGAGTGTTCGACCATTAACTCAATGACCTAGTATCTTAGCTGAGTTAATGACCAGTCCAAGTCTTATAATATTGGAAGAAACCTAAAGAGTTAAGGAAAGAAAAAGTACACATTTTTATCTTGATTTGTTTTACAATCTAAGACTACATCCATTTTTAGCAACTTCTAAGATTTTCAGTAAAGTACACATTTTTGGAAATTCGTATTTAATTCTGTATATAAGTAATTTTTTTTATCACTTGTCTCTCCAAACAATATGCAAAACCAAAATATTATTTTACTTGTCTCTTGAACTAATTAACCAAAATATTCTTTGAATAAGTCTTTCCAGGCTTAATCAAATTCAAAGATTGAGAAAATTAAGAACCTTAGATTATCGTCTCTCTAAACACTATAACAATAAATGATAACTACACATTTAGAATATTTATAGTATATAGAAAGCGTTTTTTTAATGATTAAAAATAAATAAACATAATAAATAGATTGATGCTATGGTGAGCCACTAACAAATGTGGTCTACGGTAGACAAGAAAATTTCACCTTTGATAGTAGGTGTTGTCGTTTTTTTTGGTCCATGTCAGATTTCACTGTAAACCACATGACTTTGTGGTCCACGGTAAAGTTTGTCTATTAAAAAAATAGTAGATTGTTAGTGACAAATAATTTTTAGAACTAAGTTTCCAATTTACTCTTTTAGGAATACTTTCCCTATTTCCCTTGCCATAACTAGGGGCATTGCTCGTGGACAAGCTCCTACTACGATGGATTACTTAGGTTCTTAGAGTTTTGTATGATGGAGCAGGGTCAGTCCAATGTTGAGTGAGGCCTAAAGCAAACTTTGAAAGAGATTTTTTTTACTTTAAATGAAAGAGTTATATGTTGAGCCTTTTGCAGGCATATGTGGTTTTTTTATTAACATATGTGACTTTTTTACTTTATAAAAATTCATAGCAAATAATTTTTTATTGGTGAACCTAAAGCTTAAACTTTAGTAACTTTATCCTTGGGCCAGCCCTGCGATGAAGAATATAGATATGTTTGTGATGCACATGGTTTTACTTTCTAGTTGTCACCATTAGTTACCTTTATAAGATAATATTTTTCAAAAGCTCTTTTTGGTGTACATTTTTCAAAAGTTATTACATAAATTATTTTTAATTGATTTGAGTACGAACAATCGAGTACCTAATTGGCTAATTCAATGAAACCAAGATCTTTGATTTCCTCGTTATATAAGTATTAATATGTGAGATCAATTATAGGACCTAACAAATTAAGTTAAAAACGCATTTTTAGAAATTTTAGTATTGGAATAAATTTTTGTATAAAATTTTTAAACTTATATGACATTATATGACCCATAAATTTAAAATAAGTAGCCTACTTAAACAACCCATGATTAGAAAACATTGGTCATGAGGACTCTTTTCAAAATTTCAAAGCACCTTTTTAAGCTCACCACCTGCCTACCTCTGCCTCCCTCTACCTTTTACTTTTTCATGGTGTAATGGGGCTATAGCTGTCAAAGTGAGCCACAACTTAGCAAGCCAACTCGGCCCACCATGGGTTCGAGCCGGGTTGGGTTGAAAAAATTAAGCTCGCCATGATTATAAGCAAAAACGAACCCGGCTCACTTAGCTTGCGGCTCACGAGTTAGGGGTTAATAATTTTTTTTAAACAAATACTCAATATATATATATATATATATACATATACATATATATATATATATACATATACATATATATATATATCTCATCCTTAATTAGTAATTATCCTTTATAATTATAAATGTCATAACATTAATTTAAAAGTGAGTCACATTGAGCCAGGTTGACTATTTTCTAGCTCGCCCAAAAGTGAGCCGGGTTAGGCTAGCTCACTTTTTTGTTCAACCCGTGGTGAGTCAACCCGGGTGAGTCGGGGTGGCTCACTTTGACAGCTCTAAATAAGGCGCAGTATCCCCTGTTTTGTTAGTTAGCTTTCTTGTTTATTCTTTGAGGTATGGTATTCTTTTTTTTAAAGAAAATTGAGATATGATATTTATATAATAATTCATACAATAAATTATATAATATTATTTTTTATTTTTTTTATATCACAACATTTATTATATTTTATATTTTTCTTTTTTTTCCCTCTTTTCGTTGTAAAATTTATTGTATAAGTTACTATATAAATAACATTTCTCTTTATTCTTTCTTTAATAAAAAAATCAAAATCTTTATAAAATATTCTTTATTAATCTTTTTATTTATTATATAAAAACTAAATATTTTTTAAATTTTAAGGCGTTAAAATATTTATTTATTTTATAAAATATTACAAGAGTAAGTAAAAAATTATTATGAGAGAATATAAGATGAGTATAATAGTTATATACTGTCAGTGTAAAACATTTTACACTGTCAATCAATTTACAGTTAATATAACTTTTAAAATAGTTATCGTAAAAATTAATAAACCTATTATATATATGATGATTTGTATCAAATTTGATACGGTGTAAAACTGGGTTAAACTTTCAATCCCTATCCTATTTTTTCATATAAGATTACTCTTCTGCTAATCCATATTTATTGTCTAGTTGGATCTTAGAGGAACAAATAATGCGTAAGCAGCTTTGAAAAGAGGCGTGCGCTGTACCCATTGGCCATCGAGAAAACTTGTAACACGCTCCAAATTTTATTAATAAATATATTACAATTTTAATTTTTAGTGTTATTTGTGCAAGTTGAAGCTTCCTCAGTTCGATAGCAGCATTGCTTAGGACACTCAGAACAGAGACACCAATAACAACCAGTTAACTGCTATAAAAACCTTCTGAGTATATCAGTTTATTCCATATACGTATAACGGTAGAAGTTATTCAACACAGCGATTATTGATTAATTCAGGTGTTGGACCAGCCCTGAAATTTGAGGTCATGGAGAATATGTTCAATTGCCAGTACGCACCAAGAAACATTCCCAAAGGTGTGTTCCTATTACCACTCACTCTGCTTGTTATCGTGGTACTCCTTCCTCTGATCAGAAACTTAAATCAATCATCTTCTAAGATATATGCCAGCACCTTGGAAACCAAAGAAGCAACGAGATGCAACATATTTTCTGGAAATTGGGCTCCTTATCCTAAAGAACCTTACTACAGTAATGAAACCTGCCCTTTCAGAACGGACAAGCAGAACTGCTTCATGCACGGAAGACCTGACAGAGAGTTCCTCAAATGGAGATGGAAACCCCATGAATGTGAGCTTCCTCTGTTTGATGCATCTCATTTCATGAAACTTGTCAGGGGAAAGTCCATGGCTTTTGTTGGTGACTCAATTGGGAGAAATCAAGTGGAGTCCTTGCTGTGCCTCATAAATAGTGTAAGTAACTAATTATTAATAATACCCTTTTCTGATTTACAGGATAGTCAAATTTAAAATCCCTTCCTTAGTTCCATCCTTCGAATTACAAATTAAATTCTTTTCCCCGTTATTGATTTTGAGAGCATAATTACCTTGTGAAAAGTTAACCCTTTTTTAGTTTCACCGGATGTGATCATGTGACAATTTCTTCATTTACTCTATCAGGTTGTTCATCCCGAGGATATTACAACCAGGTATACAGCGAAAAACGACATATTTTTCAGAAGGTGGTTCAGTGCTGATTACAATTTCACTGTTACGATGTTGTGGTCTCCCTTTCTAGTTAAATCCGTCGATGCAGATCCCAATGCTAGTTCTTTCTACCGAGCCACGAAGCTTTATCTAGACGAGGAAGATAGAGCATGGGCCGGTAAAATTGAAAATTTTGACTATGTGATTTTCTCCACCGGACAGTGGTTCTTCCGACCACTGATGTTCTATGAAAATGAGGAATTTGTTGGGTGTCAAAGATGCGAGAAGAACATGACAGGGCTTAACTTCTATGGATACAGAAAGGCATTCCGAACAGCCTTCAGAACTATCAGAGATTTTGATGGGTTTAAGGGGTTGACTTTTTTGGTGACTCACTCTCCGGAACACTTTGAGAATGGGTTGTGGAATGAGGGTGGGACTTGTAACAGAACAAGGCCCTTTACCATGGAAGAAAGAGGGGTGTATAAAAATGGGGATATTTTGGAGAAATTGCATCAGATGCAAGTGGAGGAATTTAATGAAGCGGAAAAGGAAGCAAGAAAAAAGGGTTTGCGGTTTGGTTTGATAGATATAACTAATGTAATGGCGATGAGGCCCGATGGACACCCCAGTAGATATGGGAAAGTGGTTGATAAAAATGTGACGGTCAACGACTGCGTTCACTGGTGCATGCCTGGTCCCGTTGACACATGGAATGAGTTTTTGCTCTACGTGATGAAATTGGAAGGTGAAAATGGTAGCACAGTATGATCTTTATTATGAATTGTAGGGGATGAATTCAACACCCGAATAATCATTCGAGATTGCTCTGGATTGTGGTGGTATTTTAAGAGACCGTGAAGCCATGAAGGTGCCTTTATTTTTGCCTTTTCAGGTAACCCAGGTTGGTGTTCAATTTTGTTGGGGGTATATAAGGATTGCTGTGGGTCGTGGATTTAGAAGAATCATAGAATCAGATTCAAAGATTTCCATTCATTTGTTGGAGACGGGGCACCATAGCCTTCACCTTCAGCTGGGGTCGTATCTCATACTGTGATTCACCCAATAAAAAGAACATCGGTGATCCAATTAAGTATAATCGTATAGGATATATCATAACCTCGTTCAATTTCTAAACCACCAGCAGAATCTCGTTCAATTTTCAAGCCACCATCCACCATGTGATTACCACCGCTTTCAAATTCGTGCAAGCCGGGACAAATAGTCAAATTGTGAAGTAAATTTAGATATCCATTAGCAAATTTACGACAAAATTTTCGATACTGTGAAAAATAAGGAGTTATAGTTGTAGAGGATTAATGGTGTTTGGCTAGAATTAAAGGCTCCTCTTTGCTCTTTTTCACCCTTTTCTTTTTCAGAGATCAACTTGATTCATCCCCTATCTCTTACATTGTGTTTGGTAGCGAAGAAGTAGCAAAGAAGAGAAGAGAACTACGCGGAAGAAAAGAGAAATACGACATTTCTCTTTGTTTGGTGACGCGAAAATAGCGACAAGGTTTTTGAATTTTTTGTGAGTCCTACGCCAAATTCAATCCGTCCAAAACTGAAAAAAAATGTAACGTTGATTGCAAGTTTTTGCTAATACTCTTGCCTTTTCTGCGAATATTGTTTGTAATATGTTAAACACATATTCAAATATTGTGTTCACATATTCAAATATTGTGTTCACAATATTCGAATATATGAACACAAATATTCAAATATGTAAAACACATATTTGAATGTGTTTTACATATTAAAATCTGAAATTTGATTTTTAAAATTAAATAAATATATAAATAATTATTAATATATAAATATTTACTAATATATATATATATATATTCGAATTTGAACACAGTGTATTTGAATATACATATTTACTAATATGTATTCGAATATATATGCCATGCATAATCAAATATACAAGAATATATTTAAATATTGTGTAAATATATTCGAATACTAGGTGCAAAGTCCAACATATATATATGTAGTGCCATATATTTGAATATGGTAATCACATAATCGAATATATGGCACTGTTATGGCCATATATGTAATTATGCGAGTAGCATAATCGAATAAATGTTACTTTTTGGACAAATATCACGATAAAAAAAATAAGGGTATAAGTGTAATTTTATTTTTCATTCAAATTCCCAAAAATTAAAAAGCAAACTTCCACTCTATTTTTTCTCTATTTCTCTCCAACCAAACAACCTTTATTTTCACTCTATTTCTTACCTACTTCTCTTCTCTTCTACTATTTCCTCTCCCTTTATTTCTCTTTTTTTTACCAAACACAGTGTTAGGGTCTAGAATGACATAAGTTGAGTTTTCATGCCAAGTAAACCTTTGCCATGAAATTTAAGGTGTCACATCGATCATATTATTTGCTAATGTTTAATAATGAGAGTTAACATAATGTTGCAAAGGGGATTGTGGCAAGACGACAAAAATATATTTTAAAACAAGAATTGCATTATATTTAAAGAAAATATTAGAAAAACCTAAAAAAATTGCTTTTGAAACCATATTTTGAGTTTGGGAGTCAAATATGTGTAGCAAGATATTAATACCCTACAATGACCATTAAAAAAAAATTATCTCAAATTAATTAAGAAAATCATTTATAACTTTTTAAAAAAATATTTATCTTACCCAAAAATAATTACCAAAAGGAGAACTGACAGTCAAGCAAATCTACTTTTCGTGTTTACGCTAAAGGTTACGGAGTTCATGAAAATTGCTCTTTAAACTTTTGCAAATTCTCTCGGCTTTGACATCACTTGGGTCTCATGTATGTGTTACTCCTATTATAACTCCTAGTCTCATTCGTCCTTCTTTTTCCCAACTTCACTCTTGTATTACTACCTTACATCTTCTTATGTCTGGGGCTTTAAAGGTTCTCTGCCTATTCCCACTACTATTACCATTCAAATCTCAATATTTTATTCAACGATGCCATTATGTTTCCTAACAACATGGTTACTTTTCTACTTTGTCTCAATTATTTTGGATAAAAGGCAAGGTTACTCAAAAAGGTCATTCCTTAAACTCCTTATCATCACAGAGTTCTCTCATTTCATCTAGGTATACATTTCCTTTGTTACATTGGATCACTCCAAAATATCGTTCACGGGATTATCTTTTAGCTTATCCTTTCTGACTCTACGATATCTCAACTCTTTTCAAAGTTATAAATTCCTATATCTTTCTTCTTTAACTACGCCTTTGATTATCCTTAGCCAACATCTCAAATTGTGAACTTATAGACTTTCCTGACTCACAAGTATGAAAATAATTCTAAAAGAATTTCAGGCTTAGAACCTCACCCTTCTTACATGCTTCCTTTATAACTTGACTAGTATATGGAACGAAAATTCGTACTGCCTATAATTTTGACGAGTTTATTCAATTTCTACTTTTTACCAAAAGCTTTGTCAATTATTCAATCGCATTTTCCCTCATTCTGGCAAAAAAGTAAGTTTGTTCCTCCTCAGAACTAGTCTTGGTATACAATAGTTGATATAGCGTTTCCTTTTTATGTTTATCTTGCAATAATGAAATGGAATTATTGTCTTAATCAATAGGTTCAAGGTAGTATCATACTTGTCACAAATGAAAAATATTTTTTTGCAGAATTAAATTTATATATATATATACTGGGTTTATTTTTTTAACTATTTCTTTTGTTTGATAATATATTTTACATAATTTCAAAAGACAGATTATATGGGAGACTAGAAAAGTTGGTATTGTGATAATACAAAAGTCTTTTTGATTTTTCTTTTCTTTTAGTTGTGACTTGAATCCATTTAGATTTCTAAAATGGGCTGATCAGGTCAAACTTTACCTTCGCTAACATCACGTGCATAATGAAGGTCTTGGCCAAAGGCTAGAAAAGAGAAAGAAAGAACACGAGCGATAGTTGTACTATTTCATTATCGTCAAATTTTTCTCGTTCATCAAAAAAATGTTAGACTTTTCTCTCTTGTCAAGTATAATATTCACAACTATCCAGCGATGAGAGATTAAGTTAATTTTTTATAAGCAAAGAATATAATTAAATGCGTACAAGGATGCTTAATCCATAATACACTTAAAAGCAATAACAAGTTAAGAGCATAAACGAATACAGTCAAGAGGACTAACTACACCAAGTAGAGAGTCAAGTCCTGCTGCTGAATTGCTACTAAACGGGGGGGGGGGGGGGGGGGGGGGTGGGATATCAAGATCTTATTTTGATAATATATATCCTGCTTTGAGCAATTAAGTAAAAGTGGTGAATAGCACAGGGAGAATTCTATGGGAAAATAAATAAATAAAGATGCTATTGAAAAGTTATGATAAAGGAAATAATCATACTGTCAGAAATAATTTTTTTAATCAATCAGTCGCTTCTTAAACTCCTCGAACGTCAAGACTAACATAAAAACTGAGTTTTATTTTGTATGAAAAAAACCACTAGTACTAATGACATCCTCAAGGATTACAAACTAATGAGGAAAGGATAAGCTCACAGTCGAGGCGATGCTTATTAGGACAGAAAGGGGTTGATCTTACACTTAACAAATATTTAACATCATATACTAGTTCACTAAGATCTAGTAAGGTCAACCATTAGACAAGGAATAAGATTATCAGAGGTTGGCTCATGCAAGGAAAAGAAACAATTAAGACATATTGAAGAGCCTAGAAAAACATGGATAAGTCATGCACTTTATGAGTCAAGTAACACAATTAGGAAGAGATCATTCCTCAATGCCTTGGTCTTCGTTGAATTACCATCTAGTTCAAAAATGTTTAGAGTTGTCAAGTAGGCTGGCCCGGCCTGGGCCAATACTCTCCATTAGGGGTCTCAATGCGGGCTATGTTTTTTATGGCCCAATTCAACCCTATGCGGGCCACCGAACCAATTTGGCCTTAATTTTTTTTTGACATCTATTAATGTTTTCTATTGTATTTGTTATTTTTTTTGCCAAAAATTATTTAAAATATTTAAAATTAAATTATTTAAATCATATTAAATACTTAAAATTAAATTGTAAGCATATATGAAACAAGAATTAGACCCTCATTTAGAAGTTGCTTTCACTGGAAATGATATATGTTAGCCTCTAGATTAAATATTTTAAATCATATTACTTGTTTGAAATTAAATTGAGATTTAGACCTCAAATTCTTGATGTTACATATCTAAATCTTTATAGCCTCCAGAAGCAAATAAATGATAAAAAGTTTCCACATTAATACTAAACCCATTTTCTTTATCAAATTGAAAGAACAAAGGCTGCCTCTTCTACAAGCATTCATTTTAAGAACCAACAGGACATATGATCCACCCAGCGTAATGGTCCACATTTTTTTATCCTTTCTTTTTAACTTATTTTAATTTTTTTTATATATAGCTATCAGGCCAGCTCAGCCCAGGCCCACTTGCCTTGTCAGGCTAAACAGGATGGGTCAAAAAGGTTAGGTTTCTTTTGGGCCACTTTTTTAAAGCTCAACCTAACCTTTTTTATGAGCTGTTCATGTTGGCCCATCAGGTCGAGCTTGTTATGCTGGCTCTAAAAACGTTTCACGCATTAAGCACTCAAGGATATCATACCATAATCAATCATCACCACCACTTATTCACATAATCAATCATTTAGCATATATATACAATATTTCAATCAACACATCATCCAATTAATCCTTGAACAAGTGGAAGAAGACCATGAGTCAAATCAATCCACAAGTCCATCACACAACATCGCCTTCCACCTTTAGCACCCAATACGAGTCTGAGTTGGCTATTCTCAAAGTGCATTAAAGTTACTTTTAATAGACTAGGCAACAAACAATGATTTCTAACCAATGGTTAGAGATGCAACACAAAATAAGAAACCTAGTAGGCTATAACCTTGGCCCTTGGGAATGACCTGCTCTAATACCACCAATTGTAACTCCCTTATACTCCAATAGAATTATAATCTCAAATAGAGCATAGTTGCTTAAAAGTTTTATGATTGGACATAGAAAAAAGTAGAAATTTTTTAAACTTTTATGTATTACCTTCTAACCCAATGTAAATCTTGTAAGTTAAGACTCATTTTTATTATGTATATATAAAACGATGTAAGGGGGATCCCTAAATTTTGCTAACATTTTTTTTTGCAAATGAATACAGAGTTGATACTTAACTCTCTTTACAAATGATTGAGACCATAAGATATACTTGGAGCAGGTCTACTACATCTATGGTGGTATTACATCTTAGTTATAAATCTATAATATGCCTTAGAGTTAGAGTTTAACAACTCTATTCTAAAGGAGACATTGACCTAACTAACTAACCCAACCTTTACATAGGAGGGTGAACTTCCATCTGCAGCTTGTCCTTCACCTCCGCTACACTATTCTGATACAATTCCCTTGAAGGCTTGCATAATACCTCTACTTCTTGGTTGGTCTACTCTGTTGTATATACACCAAGAAGTTGTCGACCATCTCCAAACATAAGAATTCTCTCAGACTTAGAAGGATCACTTCAGCTTGTATTTGTTTTGGCATTCGAAGATGGCGAAAGGGTGAATTAGAAAGGGGGTGAGAACGGGACATACAGGGTCTCTAGCAGTCAAGCAAACAAGAGACTCGTCCCACACATAACATATACAACATAAGATAGTCCACACACAAAAATCCATACTAACCATTCAAGATATTAGTTTACTTCATTACATTGTAATTTAAACAAGTGGGTTAAAAAATTCAGAGTATACAAGCAAGTTCATTTATTCAGTTCCCATTGCATAGCATCTTTAATATACACACCTTAAATTTTTGCTTTAACACATAAACTACCTTACACATCATTCTACCTTAACTGGAATAATCAAGCATACCCACCCTGGGCTTCAGTTCATAAGATCCTAAGACGCTTATAGCCCAACATTAAAAATACATTTATTACTCCAAATCTTTACTAAGGATTCAATCTAGTAAAACAACATTACATACTTTCAAGTACCCACATATTAACGCCATATATTGCACGGCATACAAAATTATTTCAAGAATCAAATAAGCAAAATAACATATACTTCACATCTAGTCCATCAAGATCATACCAATCACTACACAATATAATCGTCACTAAGTAATCACAATCAAACCAACCACTAGTTAGTCATTTGCCATGCATGCAATGCATGTCTCATCATCAACCAATCACTAATCCTTCATTAATGATATGAGGATCCATGAGTACCCATTTACATTTCCTAAGGGATGTAACAATCCATCCACAAGGAAATTAACACATTTCATAAGGGATGTAATAACCCATCCCGAGGAATTTAATGCGTTTCATAAGGGATGTAATAACCCATCCACATTGAATTCAACGTATTCCAAGGATGTAACAACCCATCCACAAGAGGTTAAGCACATGATGCATGAGCAAATTATGTCTTTCTCTTATTATGGAATGGTGAGATAGATTACCAATAATTTTTCTCAACAGTTAATCACATCATGACTTAGTTGCTCACTTCCACGCCCAAAGCGCCCTACCTGTTTGTACTTAAAACTTTTTAAGAACAATTTACAGTTTGATTTAAACCATACAAATATAAATTTAAGACGAAAATTGAAATTAATAGTTAAATGATTGGTTTAATAATTTTATGAAGAAAAACACATTTTAATATAGCAAGTAACCTTCGTTAGACTTAAAATAAAACTTAAAGTTGAATTATAAAACAAGTTTACACGATAATTTCATTTAAACAGAGAAAATGTCCAATTCTGCGACATTCTTTAGAAATTCATTAAAAATACGTAAATATTTTTCCTAAAGGTCATTTTAGATAGTAATAACCCTCTATCTATATAAAATGAGGTTCTTATTTTTCCAAATTTTTTACAAAGTTACAACATGCCCAAATCCTACCAAAAACAGAACTACTCCCAAAACCAACGAAATATGATCAACCTTATTAGAAAAATTCTAGTAAATAGAAACTTTCAAATTTGAGATAGACTTTTGAGATGGAACCTCACAACAATCAAAGAATCATCTCAATTTTTCGCATAATTTATTAACATCTTATACTAGCCAAATTCCAGGTCTGAATACAGGGGAAATTGAAACCTTTCGCTGCTGGAATCCCTTGACAACCACTTATTAGATAATTTGTTAAAAACTCTCTACTTAGTCAATGAGCAGCATTCCAAGTTTGTCGAATTCATCTTGAAGTCTATTTCACAGCAAAAATGCAATGCCAAACCATCAACGCATCAAATAGAGACATATCCTTTCAAATAAGCATGAACATCATTTTCGTCACTCTAATGAACATTGTCTAATATAAAATTCCCAAAAATCACATAAAAATAAAAAAATATATGATTCTAGTGGCATTTGAAACTAGAGACATAAAGCTAACATCCCTCAAAAGCACAAGATCAAATTAAATTTGTTCTGTTCTTCACGCTGTTCATAATACAGTGCAGTAGCAGGACATTTACTCAGCAAGTTAATACACTTTAATCATTCTACACATACTTGACCATAACACAACTTAAAACTTGATCCAACAATTTAATCAACATTATAACTATATAAATATCACATTAGACAAACGTAATTATATTTAAACACTCTGCAAAGAGATTTACATTATAAGTGCAGATTGGCATTAGTAAGGATTCAAACACAAAACATCCAAGGATCAACTCTAATGCGTTTCATATTACAAACTGTAATTAATCCATATAATTAACTAACTTAACCACTATTATACACATGCAATTGCTCAAACTATAGCACGCTCCTGTATCCATAAGTATTCAAATCAATCCAAACAGATTCATAACATATACGCTAGTCCAATTAAATCTCCGACTACTCAAATATCACAAATTTAATTTCCAATTTCTTGGCTGTAAGGTAACTTAAATCGTTACCCGAACCGATTGTTCCGTTATGCCTTAGGGACTAACTCAAGTCCCTAAAACAGTTCACATAACAAAAGATTAACACCACAAACAGCTACAATGATGTCGATAATACACATAACGACTAAAATTATAAAAATGTACGCACAGTTGAAACCTTTTAAAAGCGTAGGAAAAACCCAATCTCTTTCTCGTCTATCCTAACCTCTCGAAACCCCAATGACAGGCTCTCCCCCTTACCTCAGAGAGAAGAACGTGGGAAGACAAGTTGAAGAAACACGAGCACTTGCACCCGGAGCATGATCTAAGGGCTTCAAAAGTTGTCTTTAAAAACAAAAAAATAAAGTCAAAAACAACTCCTGAAGCCCAAAAGAGCTACATGCAAAATAGGGGAAAGGGAAAGGAAAAGAGCGAAATCCAATTACATTAGGGAAGTAAAACAAAAACACAAATGAAGTCGATGCGATGATCCGAACCGATCAATGTGTAGCTCTCGATGAGTAGAACAGAGCTCTATATTTGCATGTGGGTTTGGGGTAAGTTTCGTGAGTTTTGTGTAGCTTGACCGTGAGGGTGGTGGACGTTTTCTTTTTAAAGATAAAAGAACTGAGCTTGCGGGGAGAGCGAGGCAATTTAGAAAAAAAAAAAAAAGATGCTTAAAGACAATTAGAGACTTAAATTAATCTTTTATTCAAGTGGGGGTAACATTTGGGGCAACACGTGCAGGTAGGTGAGGTAAGTTGATTTTTTATTTTTTTTTCAATTGAGTGGGGGTGACTTACGGTTGCAGTTGCAGTAAGTGTAAAAAGACTAAAAGAGTTTAGACTTTTTTCTTTTTTTCAATTGAAACTTGATTATGAAAGAATAATGAGCTGGACATGTGTAGCGTGAAATAAAGGAGAGAGAGTTTCAGTTGAGTAATAAAGGATGCTGGATGTGTTTCATTATGCTTGGAAAGTTTTAATTTTGCAATTGTGCGGCTAACATAGATAAATTATGACCGTAACTAGGGATGACAATGGGTAGGGTCTGGGTAGGGTACTATGGTACCCGTCTTCATATCCGCGTTTGAAAAAAATTTCCGTATCCGCTCTCATACCCGCGCGGGTAGCAATTTTAATCTCCATTCCCGTACCCGCTGGGTACCTATATACCCATACCCGTACCCGCTACCCGCACTTTACTTAAGTGTAGTGCCATGAAAAAAAATTGTAGCCTTAAGCGAAATTTAAAATTTAATTTAATACAGTTTGACAAATCTCATTTTATTTTTGTAGCAATTATGAAAGTATTGATCAAATTTTTATAATTAAGTTTTTTTAATATTTCACTTTCAATATATAAAGGAAAATTCATTTAATCCATCATTTACACATAGTTATTAACTAATAAAACTTGAATAATCTTACTTTTAAAAATCTACATTTAACGATAAGAATAATTACAAGTATTTCAATAATATTTAGAAGCATGTGTACATTTGAAAAAGAATATAATCTTTTCATATAATTTATTTTTAAAGGAGTATAAATTATTTTTGATATTTAATTTATATACAATTGTAGTGCAAAACATTTTTACATAGACATTTAATAAAATTTAATTATTTCATTATATTATCCCATTTATTAATATGATGCAGCAGTATAGTAAATTTCTAGCTTACATATATGTAAAAAAATTTACAATAACAATGCATATAAATTAAATTCTTATTTTGTTTATATTTCTTGCAATGTCTTTCTTTTAATGAATCAAGATTTTTAATATTTTAATACTCACTAGAACTTATTTTTTTAGTATATTATATGATATATCTATATATATATATATATATATATATATATATATATATTATTTGTGTGTGTGTGTGTGTGTGCGGGTATGGGGGGGTTGGGTACTATAGTACCCATACCCGCACCCATCCCCATTAAATTTTCGGGTAAATCCCCGCCCCCGCCCCCATCCCCATTGAGGCAGGTATTTACCCTATCCATTGCGGATATTTTTTGCGGTACCCATAGGGTCTAGGTAGAATTGCCATCCCTAACCGTAACACTACCCACAGGGTTGAGATGAAATGGTAAGGGTTTTTTTCTCCTTTAACCAGGTCTCGTGTTTGAGTTTGAGAATAGACCTTTAAAATCTGTGAGGAAGCGCTTTACCCTCATAAATGGGCTTATCTGGCACGGAGTGGTGAACTACTTGTCCACCATTTCTTATCAAAAAAAATTATGACTGTAACACTTAGATGCAAAATAAAATAAAATAAAATAAAATAGAAAATTAAATTCCTAATTTACTAGAATGGAAATTGTTGTGTAGTGAACACGATAAGAGATCTTCGATGAGCTCCTACAATGGTCATAGACGTCTCCGGTGGTGGCACTTGTGAGGACTCCGCTGCTTAAGTCAATAAGGGCATAAGTGTGAGTGAGAATGAAAGAGCGTCTCTACCTAATGGGTGGGGAGCCCTTTATATAGAGTGTTTAGGAGGGAAATACCGTTAAGGTTAGGTGCCACATGATGATGTGCGTTTGGGTGCCTCATTACATGTTTTTCTTGCCGTTAGACGTTTTTCATGCCATGCTGGGGTAGGCATAAAATGCTGACCGGGATGAGCAAGGTCATGTCGTCCGAGATATATGTAGCTATGTTAACCGAGATAGGCGGTAAATAAGCTGACTCAGGGCTAAGCATCCGGGTAACCCCAAGAACAGTTTCCCCCAAGCCAGTGATGCTTGGAAGAAGCATTTGTCAACTTAAGAGTTTGAAGCGGCTTTCAGAATAGTTGCCCCCAAGCCGGGTGATGCTTGGAAGAAGCATCGTAGGCTTAAGAGTTTTGGAGCGGCTTCTAGGACGATGTTGCCCTTAAGCCAGTAATGTTTTGGTAGACACGTTGCTGACTTAAGGTTATTTGAGGTTGAGTGGTTCAGCTTGTGTCTTTTCATCTTATCCAGACAGCTTCACTACATTTTTGAGAAGACCAAGGTGCATTAAATGTGTAATGATTCAAAACCTTGAAATTCGTGACCCTTCGAATTTCAAGAGATTTAGGTGGTTACGTGAATTTTTAAACTAGCTTTTAAATTTTATGGATTTGGGCCAAACAAGGATATGGGCCCATGGATTATATACTGTTATTTCATTCGTTTACTTTTACTTTTACTTTACCTTTGCTTCCCTTCTTCGCAAGAACTTTTTGTTTGCTCTGTGATTTCTCTTCAGTGAAAGTTTTAGTATTCTCCATGACATTGTTCAATCTTCCAGTACTCGTTTAACCTTCAACTTAAGGTAATATCCTTATTCTTGTCTTTCATCTTTACTAAGCCTTTTCCTTGTGTTGCATTGTGTGTATACATATTTTTTTTCTTTCTTTGTTTTGTTTCGTCGAAGATGGATTCGTGTAGACTCAACGCTCCATCTTCTGCACTCGGCGGTCGCCCGGCAAGCTTCGCCGCCAACTGGCTGTTCAGGTTTCTGGCCCTCCCCTTATCTCAGTTCGCTGACCAATGAAGGTCCTCTAGGAGTCATGGGGGCACTGGGGCCATATCAGTTCTTCAGTTGCTCCTGCCATTCCTCACGAGAGGGTAGCCATTTGAAGTAGTGAAGGTAGGTCAAGGGGTGTGAGCAGGAAAGATGAGCGCCCAATGACCCCCGATCCTAAAGGTCCACCTCTGCCTGAAATCACAATATGTCCCGAGATACTTAAGAAGTGCCGAAGTCACCTAAAGTTGGTGGGGATGTCGTACAGCCCCGAGGAAGTCCTGGAGTATGCTAGGACTTAGGTACAATTCCCTGACTTGATGAAGATTCCATCTAGTTCGGGGAGTACATTTAGAGCGGCTGTGTCAGTAGGAGCACTGGGCTTGTTTCAAGCTGGGTATTTAAATCGGCAGAATATGACCATTCTTCCGGTGTTTTTGATAACGAGATGGGAAAGACCATGAGGAATGTTGAAACCGCCCTAGAGGCTTATTTTGAGGTGGCGAATCTTGATGTGGACTGGGTCAACAAAGAAATAGTTGGCACTCGATCCTATTTTAGCCAGGAAGCGCTAAATGCCTTGGTAGATCGTTTGATTCTTGCTCGTGATGACACAGCCGTCGCAGGGGACGTGATACCCGTAGGGGACGACAGACGAATATGCTCCCAAGGTCCTAAGGAGAACATGGGGACTCCTTTAGACGAAGTTGCGATGTCGAGGGTCGACTATTTGTATGTTGACTTCCTTCCGATGTACCTGACTTTTTTTGAACATTTGGATGTGAGGTGACCTTTTATGGGTTTTCAGATATCAATCTTGAACTTTCTTAATGTCGCCCCGTTGTAACTCCATCCAAACTCTTGGGCCTTCATGGTGGCCTTTGAAAATTTATGCAGTAGGGAGGGGGTTGTTTGTACCTTAAACTTGTTTCTGTATTATTTTTCACCTATCCGTCAGACTTGCGAGAGCAAATTCTCCCGGGCCTCTCTTCGTAGCATCCGAGGTTGAGCATTATTGAAGCCTTTTCAAGAGTCTTACAAGGAGTACAAGGACAAATTCTTTTTCCTTTACCCTCACGCGGAAAGCTGAGAAACTCGGTTCGTTGAATGGGGCACGGGAGAGAATGTAGCGGAGCCTAGGTTTCCTTCATACTGGTCGTATGGCCACTATTGCCTGGATACCAGCCGATTTACAATCTGGGAAAGCAACCTCACCCTGGATGAATTGAGGGTCCAGGATCATTTTTTGGACATAATTAAGAACTTGCAAGACCAAATTTCTTATTAGTGGCTTATTAGCACTACTTCTACAGAGTATCGTCAAAATTTTGGTGTGTTTGCGTGTGAGTTTTATCGGTTTGATTTTTGTTGTTGTCTTGTGTATTAATTGGTACGCTAACCAAGTTTATCGTTCTTCTTGTAGAGAATATGGTGAAGTCCAAAATGAATGATTTTGCCCTAGGCCTTCAACAAGAAAAGGCAGTGAAGCCCAAGGAGCTAAGAAAGGCTAATGGTAAGTAGAAAGCCACTATTGTAGAGAAAGCCAAGGTTCCTACTTCTCCCGTCCCTTCTTCGAGCAAAGGAATAGTAATTCGGGAGGCTGACATTAGGCCTACGCCGGAATCTGTTGTGGAAGCTGAGGTTCTTGATGCTGCCCTTGCCCTTAAAAAGAGGGTTGCAAATGATGAAGTGCAGGAGCAGCCACTTGCTAAAAAACGAGTTACCCCTTCTTCGCCTATGGTTGGTGAAAGGACTGACAGACAAATTCTAGTTAGTCGTTCGTCCGTTATTGAGGCAATTGTGCTTGGCGAGATAAAGGACATGCAAGGTGAGTTAAATGGGATGGCCTCTCTCTTTCGACATATGTTTTCGAGATATTCTCAATATGTCTTGCTGAGAGAGGCCTACTGCTATAAGAACCCACTCAACGTGCTGACTGAGAAGGATGCCGTGATTACACGGCTGAAGTAGGCCAAGAAAGGCACGCGCAAAGCAAAATAGGAGACCGGGAGAAGAATAACTGAGCTCAAGGAGCGATTGCTGGTAGAACAATTTGAAAAGAAATGGTTGAAAAAGGTTGAGGCTGACTTAAGAGAAAAACTTTTTGTTGTCGACACCAAGTTTGTGAAATTAGAATTGAGCCTGTCCTCCCAAGTCGAAATGTCCAAGATAAAGGTCGAAGAGCTCGAGGCCAAGGTGAAGGAGCTCGAGGCTAGCATGGCGTGTTCCCAAGTTGAATGCCAACAAATGCGCTGACATTGGATAGAATATGTCTAACTTTCTTTTGAAGACACCATGGAGAAAGTTCGTTATCTCCTTCAACAAAATTTGAACGTTGAATGCGCCCGGCGAAACTGTGAGTTTTCGATGGTGTTTGGTACGCTAATGTTGATGGCGAGATGGTCCCAGTGGACTCTACTATTGTTGGTGCAAGTTCTAACTTGGAGGGAAATGCTAATGAAGAGGCCAGAGCTGACTCAGAGCAAGTAGGGGTTGGGGTTAATTTTGATCCACATATTGAGAGGCAAGATGCTGAGAGGCAACTTGTCGATAGTTTTATATTGACCCCGCTGGTGATGCCGATAATCGCTCCTTCAGACGAGGTTGTGGTTTTAGGTGATCATCCTGACGTTGGGATAAGTGGTCCCTCACACGACAGAGATGCTAACGCTGATGTTGCCGACATTGGACATTGAAGGGCTGGAATGCCTGTTTTGTTGGTAACAACTTGAACAATTTGTATTTTTCAATGACTTTTAACGGTTCATGTACTTCTTGGGTGATTTGAACGGTTTGGACATAATATATATCCAAATGACTTGATTTGTTTTATTTCCTTTTTGGCTTATACTTTCGTGCATATGGTAGAGATCTAGTTGTTTATCATGCTCTCTCATCACTTTATCATAACTTGTCGTGAGTGCTTATGAATTTGATTTTGTGTTCTTTCCACTTTTCACGACTTTAAGTTTGATTTCTTCATCTTTTCCTTCGCACTTTTTCTTGTTGCCTTTGTTATTTCGGCAGACTTTTCTTTACTACATCTACCATCTCAGTGAACTTTTGCTTGTTCACTTCAGACCCTGGCTGGATTAAATCCACATACACGGGGTGATGACCTTCCTGCCTTATTTTTGTTATCTTGATGAACTTTTGCTTCTTTATCTCAAACCTTGACTGGAGCAAATCCACATACTTGGGATGATAACCTTCTTGTTTTATTTTTGTTATCTCGATGAACTTTTGCTTGTTCATCTTAAACCTTGGCTAGAGTGAATCCACGTACTCGAGGTGATAACTTTCTTACCTTATTTTTGTTATCTCGATGAACTTTTGCTTGTTCATCTCAAATCTCGGTTGGAGCAAATCCACGTATTCAAGGTGATAACCTTCCTGCCTTATTTTTGTTATCTCGATGAACTTTTGCTTGCTTATCTCAAACCTCGATTAGAGCGAATCCATATACTCAAGATGATAACCTTCCTGCATTATTATTGTCTCGATAAAATTTTATTTGTTCATCTTTGAAAGAGCGAAAGTAGCACAAAAAGGGGGGGGGGGTTGAATTGTGCTTTCTAAAAACAAAAAATGAGTTCAAAACGGTTTGAGCGAGAAGGATAAGGGAGAACAGGAACATAAGAGTTTTATACTGGTTCACTCAAACTTGAGCTATGTCTAGGCCCTTCACCCATAAGGTATTCACTAACCACCCTTAGGTTATACAAATATTCTTTCACTACCTCTTCATGCCTTATAACGCAATCAACCCAGATTGTTTAACCACCCAAGTATTCTTTCTCGCTAAGCCTCTCCAGGCTTTCACAACGAAAACAGTTGTTTACAACGAATTCAACTCATAGTGTGAGAATATGAAAGTTTTAGTACAATATAGAATTTTCTTGGAAGATATTCAAAGATTGTCCAGTGGACAAAAGAGAGTAGCCTGTTCTTTTTCAGTATATCTCACAGTTAGCGTCTGTCCCTGATTTTCATTCATCTATCTTGATGTATATAGTCTTTATAATAAAAGCGCCGTTGAAGATGATTCAGCTTCAGTCTTCAAGGAAGAGGCGCTTCTATTGAGCTTTCAAACAAGTCAGAAAAGGTAACTCTTGAACTTGCACCAAAACGAAAAGTGCAGGATTGCGTTAGCGATATGCTTTTCTGAACGTTCTTCATTTGGCTTGGCAGCTTGATAAGTTGACTTCCTTTTTTTGAAACATTACGCTTATGCTTTGAAAAGTATCTGTCTTTCATTTAATGCTAGAATTTTTTGAACGTTAGATCTCTTAACACAGTAAGGCATTAGTCTTTGATATATATATGAAAGACGTATATACTGTACGAGTATTTAAAAACTCTGCCGTTTAAGGACTTACGTTTGAACGAGTCAAGTACAAGCGTCTAAGCTTAAGACACTTAGTTCATGGAAAGAGACTTACTCTTGGACGGTCGTCATATATGAGTGTTTTGGATGCTCATTAAGACTGACGCGTTGGATGCCACGGTTTCGGACGCTGTGAGTTTGTTAACTTTAAACATAAACTTAAACTTTAATAAGTTTGTTATCTTCAAAGATTTGAGGGACTAGACGCTTCATATGTCTTTAGTTCCAATAATCTTAAACCCTGGCTAGAGCAAATCCACATACACGAGGTGACATTCTTCAAGCATCACTTGTGCTTTCTTCTTTGTTTTAATATGAATCGACCTGCGCTTTACTTTTTAGGTCAGAAAAACTCTCAATTTATTAATCATGTGGGGTAAAAAATAATACAAGAGCTACGAATTCTAGTATGCAACTCGACCCACCTACACATATTGAACAAAACTACTTTATATTAGATCAAAAGAGTTATTTAACCTTCATTACCAATGTGCCACAACTATAATATCGTCTTAGATTGCTCGCATTCCATGTCCGAAGGATGGTAACCTCGGGCAACGTCTCAAGCATATATGCTCCTATGTTGGTCTTCGAGGTAACCCGATAAAGGCCTTCCCATTTTTCAACAAGCTTTCCCTACCTAGCATTCTTCCTCGCATTCCATTCTTGTTGCCACTTGTCTCTTTAGAGCGGCTTTTTTTATTGCGACAATCTCTCTTCTTTCTTTGGCAACATCCAGCTCAGTTCTGAGCAGTCCATTCTTATCTTCTAATCTTAGGTTAGCCACTCTCCATGTCAGCTCACCAATTTCTGCTGCGATCATGGCCTCCATGCCATAGGTAAGACGGAAGGGAGACTCCCTAGTGGAAGTGTGGGGGGTTGTGCGATACACCCAGAGGACGTGTGGTAGTTGCTCAACCCAATACCCTTTGCTTCGTCTAGGTGCCTTCTGAGTCTGTGAAGAAAGACTTTGTTTGCTGCCTTTTCCTGCCCATTTATCTGTGGGTGTTAGACCGAGGTAAAGTGCTGCTTTATCTTCAACTCGGTTAAAAACTCTTGAAAACTTCTGTTTGTGAATTGAGTGCCGTTATCTGACACTACGACATTCGGTATTCCGAGCCTGCAAATAATTTGTTAGAATACGAAGTTTTCCACTTTCCTAATTGTAATGGTGGCCAATGCTTATGCTTCAATCCACTTAGTGAAGTAATCGATCGCCACAACTAGATACTTCACTTGACCGGGCGCCTTAAAAAAAGGGCCAAGAATGTCGATCCCTCACCAGATAAAGGCCAGGGGGAAGTTAGCATGCTCAAATCTTCAAGGAGAACGAGATGGATGTCGACGCATTTTTGATATCTATCACATTTTTTAGTAAACTCCA
This sequence comes from Spatholobus suberectus, assembly GCA_004329165.1. Classification (NCBI taxonomy): domain Eukaryota; kingdom Viridiplantae; phylum Streptophyta; class Magnoliopsida; order Fabales; family Fabaceae; genus Spatholobus; species Spatholobus suberectus. The sequence continues at coordinate 12,677,201 of CM014729.1, read as the reverse complement.
TAGCATCGTTTTCTAATGTCGGCTAATAGTAACCCACTCTGAGTATTTTTTTAGCCAGGGCTCTGTCTTCTAGGTGCTGACTGTAACATCCTTTATGTATTTCTGCCATCACATACTCAGATTTTGACTTTCTCAAGCATTTGAGCAAAAGTTGGGAAAAACCACGTCGATAAAGTTTGTCATTGATGATGCAGAAATGTGCAGTCGACCTTTCAAACCTCCTTGCTTCTTTCTTATCCTCCGGGGTGATGTGTTCCTTTAAGTAGTCGATAATAGGGGTCATCTAGTTTGGCTTCAACTTTATTGTCATGACGAGATTACACTCGGGGATCGTCTATTGGATGACCGACTTGTTATTACCGAAAGATTTTGTACTTGCCAGCTTGGACAAGATGTCGGATCTCACGTTCTTCTCGCGTGGAATACAGACAAAACCTATGTTGTCAAACCTTGTGATAAGAGTCTTGACTTTTGCCAGATACTTCTGCAACATCGGCTCTTTAGCTTGGTATGTTCCGTTGATCTGCGAGAACATCAACTGTGAATCGCTACATACACGCAGCGAGGTTGCACCAATGTCGGATGCCATGACCAGACTGATTATACATACTTCATACTCTGCCTAGTTGTTGGAGATAGGAAATGTGAAAGTTAAAGACTGTTCCAACACAAATCCTTCTATTGATTCTAACAATATGCCGGCTTCGCTACCTTTTTCGTTGGATGACCCATCAACTAAAGGGTCCAAGTCAAAGCTTTAGAAGCGAGATCCGTTGGAGTCAACTCAGCGATAAAGTTGGCTTGTGGTTGGGCTTTTAGTGCCTGCCTCGGTTCACACTGAATCACATACTCGGATAATACAATAGCCTAAGTTGCCATCCTACCAGCTAGCTCAGGTCTGTGTAAAATATGTCCGATGGGCTGATCCATCCTCACCACAACCTAGTGCGACTGGAATACGATCTGAGCTGCCTCATTGCCATAACAAGTGCAAATACAACCTTCTCCATCTTCGGATATCTCAGTTCATAACCATAGAGGGCCTTACTTACACAATAAACCGACTTTTGTCTTTTTGGTGTCTTCCTTATTAATGCGGCGCTCACGGCTTCATCAGTAATGGCCAAATACAAGTACAACACTTCACCCGACTTGGGCTTAGCGAGTAAGGACAGAAATAACACTATTTCTTTTAACTTTCTAAATACAGCCTTGCACTCTTTAATGCCTGACATTTTTTCAAGTTTAAATCAATGCCCTTCTTAGATAACATGTACCCTAGGAACTTTCTCGCCGAGACTCCAAATTTGCATTTATTGGGATTCAACCTCATGTTGTACTTTGTTAACTGAGCAAAAGTTTTCGTTAAATCTTGAAGGTACGCTTTAGGAGTGGCATTCTTCACGATCATATCCTCGACATATACTTCTAAATTCTGCCCAATTTGTTCTTCAAACACCTTATTCATCATCCTCTAGTATGTAGACCCGACGTTCTTCAACCATAATGACATAACCTTTAACAATAATTGGCATTCTTAGTCATGAAGGCAGTATTCTCCTGATCCCTTGGGTAAAGTGGAATTTGGTTATATCCGGAGTAAGCATCCATAAGGGACAGGTAGCGATACCCAAAGGAACCATCCACCAGTTTATTAATGTCAGGGATAGGATATGAATCTTTTGGGCAATGCTTGTTAAGATTGGTGTAATTGACACATATCCTCCATTTACCATTTTGTTTCTTAACAAGGACCACATTGGCAAGCCAAGTGGTGTATTTCACTTCTCGTATGAACCTGACGTTCAACAGCTCTTCAACTTGCCTCTCAATTTCCTGTAAGTGTTCTGGGGCCATCCTCCTTCTTCGTTGGCAAACCCATTTAATTAAGGGATCTACCTCCAGTTGATGACAAAAGAAATTGGGATCTATCCCAGGCATGTCTGTCGGTTTCTAAGCAAATAGGGCGACATTATTCTTCATGAGAGTTGATAGATCCGCCTTCATCTTCTCGTCTAGGTCAGCACCAATTTTCACGAACTGATTGACTTCTTCCCAACCTGGACCAGGATGCACTATCCTTTTAACTTTGGACGGGGTATCCAAGTATCCTGTTTATCTCATCCCGGTAATCCAACTTTGTTAATAATACTTCGCCTTTTTTGACGTTGGGTTTATATTGAAACTCGAATTTAAGGCCGACTTTGAGAGACTCCTTATAACATTCTCTCGCTTTTTTATGATCACTTTGCAAAGTGACTACCTCCATGTTGTCACCCACAAATTTCATTGCCGGATGCGATATTGAGATAACATTTCCCAAAGCATTTAGCGTCAGTCTCTCGAGAATAGCATTGTAGGAAGATTTAACATCTACCACAATGAATCAGGTGGTCACGATCTTTGTAGAAGGTGGCTTTTCGAAGGTCATATGCAACTTTATGTATCAAATTGACGTAATGTGGTGGTCGAGAATCCAATCAAATCTTAGTTATACGGCATCAACTCGGATTATGAAATTTTCAACTTCTTAAAAAACTCATAAAACATAACGTCGACGGAGCTTCCAATATCCACTAAGAGCCTATGAACCTCTTTATTTGCCATGAGAGCATTTACCACAAGAGGATCATCGTGGTTTGGTACAATGTCAGCATAATCAGTATCGTCAAAAGTTAATGGCGGAGCCTTCTTCTTGGTAGGATTATTAGCAGCACAAATCCTAGAAGAGGTTGCCATTACTTCTCTGGCATATCTTTTTCTTGCATTGTTTGACAGGCCCCCGCCTGAGAATCCACCCGCTATGACATAGATGATCTCATGATTCCTCATGGGGGAATGAGCAGGAGATCTTGTGGGTTGCTGGGATAACGATCGTCGTGGTAACTTTCATCGTATAACTTGAACCTCTGCATCATCTCACAATGGTCGAGGTGGAAAATGGCTCCTCAGAGGAATATTTCTTCGTGGTGATCTTTCCCTCCTCAGGGAAGAATGCCCCCTTCTCGGACTCTTGGTTCTCTCATTCTTCGACGGTGAGAAATGTTGGAATCTGTCGTGATTATCTCCATTCTGTTTCATGAAGCAACTAAGTCTTTCCCACCTTATCAATAATTCAATAGCATCCTTCAGCTGGTAGCATTCATCGATATCATGTCTCGACGCCCTATGATATCTACAATACTTAGACTAATCTCCGCCTTCTCCATGTCTCAACAGCTTCAAAGCTTTTATCCCTTCTTCAACAAATTCAACATTGAAGACCTCATTCAAGATCCTTCCTTTGAAGTATTCAATGGTGTGTACTCCTCAAACCTTGGTCCTCCTTTATACAAACCCCTAGTCTTCATGACGTGATGGTTTGTCGACTTTTGATGTCAGATTCTTCTTCTACGTTACAATCTCGGCCGTTTTCATCTTCTCGGCCTCAAGTACATTCTCATAGTTAATATACTTCTTTGCCTTTTTCAAGAACTCCTCCATTGATGTCGGAGGTGTTTTAGCAATTGAGATAAAGAAAGACGAACCTTCCTTCACCTTGTCTTTTGCCAGCATCATAATCACTTCGGCTTGTAAGTTCTCAGCCACCCTTACTTCTTGATTGAATCTGCTAATATAATCCCTCAACATGCTCATCTGCGCCTTGGTGAATCCTCCTTAGGTCTACCTCAGTTTTAGGTCTAGCTTTGCTAGTTGCAAAAGCAGTCCTAAACTTCTCTTCAGCATCATCCATGAGTCAATGGATCTCGGCTCCTAAGACTGAAAACATTTCAACGCCATTCCCTTTAGTGAGAGTAGGAACACTGTACATGTCAGCGAGGTGGAAGCTCCTTTATACGACATCGCCGATTTGAACACCGATGGGTGAGCATTTGGATTGGTGGATCCATCATATAACTCTAGTGAAGACAGTTATTGTAGCTGCTTTGAAACTTGCAAATTCAAAATTCTTGAAGAGAAAGGAAGGTTGAATGGAATCATTTCATCATCTTCGTTCATCTTAACAGCCATGTGCGCATCATGCACCTTCTGCACAGCATGACTTGGCCTCAAAGCTGATGCTATTGACCTCTTGATGTGATCATTACTATTCTCCATGACTTTCTTATTCTCCCTCTCAGCTCAAATTTCTGCAATGATCATTTCCTGCTCCTTCAAAGTCTCTCTCTATTGTTGCAGTAACATAGTTAGATAAGCCATAGTGACTGATAGTGCCAAAACACCGTTCGCCTCAGGAGCTGTTTCAGGCGTGATGGAAGCGGCTTCGTCGCCCTTAAGCGATGGTAGAAGCTTCAGTGGCGATGGTGCCACAATAGATTTGCGATTTCCCGTACTAACCATCACGAACGAATATCCAAACAATGATGAATGGAAAGAGAATTAGAAAACATTTCCCACAGACGGTGCCAATGTTGTGTGGTGAACACGAGAAGAGATCTTCGATGAGCTCCTACGGTGGTAACAGACGTCTCTAGTGGTGGCACCTGCAAGGACTTTGATGCTTAAGTCATTAAGGGGGTAAATGTGAGTGAGAATGAAAGAGAGTCTCTACCTGATGGGTGTGGAGCCCTTTATATAGAGTGTTTTGGAGGGAAATACCGTGAAGGTTGAGTGCCTCATGGCGGTGTGCGCTTAGGTGCCTCATTTTGCATTTTTCTTGCCGTTAGGTGTTTTCCATGTTGTGCTAGAGTAGGCATAAAATTTTGACCGAGCTTAGCAAGGCCATGTAGTTTGGGATATATGTGGATATGTTAACAAAGATAGGAAGTAAGTAAGCCGATTCAGGACTAAGGGTCCAGGTAACCCCCAGAACAGAAATGATGTGAATACTAATGGGTATAAGTTTATTACTAAAAATACATTAAAATGAGGAAGAAAGTATAAATTAAACAATATTTATAGAATCAATATACTTACAAGAATAAAATATTTATTTAAATAATTAATATTTAGGGGCTTTTATAAGTTTAGAGTAAAAAATGAGTGTCGCAGGTATATCTGTTTGAGTGAAAGAGTGAAGAATAAGGTTAATAAAATTAACCCTAGAGTTTTACTAAACAATAGGAGATTTTTCTCTCCGCGATTTTAATTAACTTTTCATGATAACTATTTAAGAAAATAAACTATACATGTCTATATAATTATATACTAATAATAAAAAAAATATATACACGTATGTAGTTGTCATTCAAGCAAATCTCAATTAATTTTATAAAATCTAATAATTAGTTAATTAATTTAATTTAATCACTAATTAATAAAATAGTGATAATAGTAATATTATTATTGTTTAAAAACAACAACAACAATAATCTTTAAGCAACAATTATAATTAATATAAACAATTACTATTAATATCTCTCAAAATTAAATATTTATTCCAACAACTTTAATAATCAAGGAAAATATAATTAAATCAACATTTATCATCTTTTTATTTTTCTTAAATAGAAATACTCGCATCAATAAATAAAATGTACAAAGTCTATAATATGTCATTTCTAAAATAATTAAAACTATTCTGTCAAAAGAAAAAATTAAAACTAATCAATTATAATTTTCTCTTAATAATAAACAATTAGACTTCAAAAACTAACTCATATTTTTTATTGAACATGTTTCTTCTTTAATTGTATATTTATTCTTTCATAAACACCTCGTATAAAGATTCTTTATTAAAATATTTGGAAAAGAAAATGGTAATAATAATAATAATAATAATAATTTTATCACTTCAAAAAAAATGATCTAATTATGATATACTCATTTAATTAATAATAATAATAATAATAATAATAATAATAATAATAATTATTATTATTATTATTATTATTATTATTATTGTTATTATTATTACGATATCAAACTTGTGCATATTCATATACTCAAATATACATAAAATTACCATTTTAGAAGTATACACACACATATGATAAGGATGATAGTAATAATTCATCCACTTGATCAAAGCACTAGAATTTCCCTGTAAGTATTAAAAATATTAATAACACTCAATATTTGCAAAATATCCATGGTACTTCATAAATCTAGTAGTTGGCAGAAACATAGCATAATTAGCTTAACAAAATATTTTAAGTTCAAAGTAATAAACTAAAGTAGTATATCTCCTAGTCTAACCACATAGTAAGGTCATTCTTTTTTAGAAGGGGCAACCTAAAACAAATAACCTTTAGGAACTAACTAATAAAAAATATATTTTTGAAAATTCTATGACTCGCATCAAACGCACACATATAGTCAAACAAGGGGAAAAACTAGATATCACATACATAACCTAATTGATGTCAGCAATTAAATAATGACCCTATAAGTGTCATTATCTAGCTTTAGGAAATTAAAATAAAAACTAAATAACCTTATAAATGTAACACTCCTATTTTTATATATTAAATTATTCTGTATGTTTAAAATTGTTTTTAAGTCATCAATGTATTTAGAACAATTAATAATAATTTTAGAAATTTTTCTAAAATTTATTGAGACAATTTTTGTAAAATGACAAAAATACCCTGGTTGACTGTGGGAACCAACTAGAAACTTTTTGATCTCAAAATATTTTGAAAATTTTATATTAAGTATCTCTCATTATAAAAACTTTATTTTGAAAGAAAAGTAGTGAAAAATATAACAATCCTATTTCAATTCTTCCACTATTATTTTTAATATTTGGTAATGTAATTCTGAAAAATCGGAAAGGAATTTTGAAATTCTGACTTCCACCATTTTGCTCAAAATCTCAAGAACTATTTAATTTTGATTTTTAATTATTTTTCGGAGTCGGAGCCTGGAGAAATTAGAAAATGACAATTTTGTCCCTATTTCTCAACATTAAGAACTGACATGAGGAAAATATTCAATTGACATTAAAATGACAATTTGAGCTTGGAATTATGTCATATATATTAAAATATAATTTTGGAAATTTTTTGGAATTTCTGTGTAAAATGACCAAAATGCCCCTACGTGTCCAATAAGTCAGTCAGTACTGGTTTGACATTCAAAAAGAGGTGAAAATGATAATTTTAGTTTATTTATGAGTAAAATATTTAATTTTATAATTTTCATAAAAATTTGGGTATTTATTGAATTAAAATGGATTTTCTATGAATTTTCTAGCTTAAACATACAAAATAAATACATATAATTTGAAATAAATTAATAAAAATTAAAATTTATTATTAGAAATTTATTTTCGATGAAAAATAATGTATTTGTCCAGTTTTTCATTAAAATTCATTATTTTGATATTAAAAGCTAATTTTTCAAGTTTAGGCGTTTTTATCGGTACTGGTTAATTCACTTACAAATAAAATTTGAAACATGGAGGCTTGGGACAGCTGGTGGAGCATGTCCCCAACCCTAAAATAGGTGATTCACCACCTATTTGGGATATGTGTCCCTAAATTGGATTAAAAATAAATAAAAATTTGATTTATGACATAATGCTTACATAATGGATGATGTAAATCTTTGGACACCTAACCCCCCCCCTCCTTCTTCTATAAATAGGCCTCAAAGTTTTCAGATTTGCACTCATCCTTTCCTCTCCCAAGCTAGAGAGCTTCTCTTTCTAAAGTTTTCTCTCTCTAAAATATTTTTTATCTAGTTTTTATGTTAAAATTTTGCTAGTTTTCAACTAGTAGAATTTTTCCTCCTAGAAGCTTTGCACCAACAATTCCATCCTCTTCATCAACTATCTTAGAGGTAATGGAGGGAGTGGGGTTGGTTCTAAATTACTGTCACTTTGCATGTTGGTAGGAAGGATTTTCCCCTAAACCCGTTTAGGCTTAAGTTTTATTATTGTTATTATTGTTTAATGTTAAACTTTAAATTTTTCTAAGTTGTTACTCTGCCCAAATTTAGATTATTTAATCATAATTACTAAATTGTTACTCTGTTCAATTTAGAAAATTAAAATGCACTTGCTAAGTTGTTACTCTACTCAATTTTAAAAAATTAAAATGTATTTATTTAGTTGTTATTCTACCAAAATTTTAGTAATTATACTATAATTGCTATGTCGTTATTTTGTTAAAATTCTGGTATTGTGCAATTTCTGCAAAATAACTGCAAAATAAGGTAGAAATGTTGATTGTACTAGTACTTAAATTAAATGAGATAAGGGAAACCTCTGCTTGAAAAGTTAGGAATTGATAGTTTAGTGAATAATGTAAAACAAGTGACATGCAGTGGCATGGCACCCTACTAGGGAAGCCACAGTTTGGTACGCTAAGGAATGAAAGGCAGGGACCCATTTGTGGAGGTCTTGGGGGTAGGCATCGAGTGGTGAAGGTTCCAATGGCTAGGGTAGCGCCCTTGAGTCGGGATATTCGCCTGACCAAACTCAATAACCTCGACAATTGCTCAGCATTCCAGGATTGGTTTGAAAGTATACCTCTATAAATGGATATCCTAAATTGTTATTTTATTCCTCAATGATGATGAGGACTGTACCACGTGATGGTGTTGAGAGAGGTATATACTCCTAGTCACTTCCCAGGTTCTGTTGAGAACTATTACCCACTAATGAGAAGTATGGATCCATACCTAATCAAGGGTAGTCGGATACAACTTAGAATGAACCTTAGGATCCATTGTGTTGTCAGTTGTGTTTTATCTTTGTTTTATGGTAGATTTCCTACCGTACATGTAAAAGTGATTTTAGAACAAAACACCTCACTCCATTATTTTCTTTTGTATATGATTGGTCGTGATTATTGAAGACGACATTAACGCTCCGTGATGCTGAGTACGAGATAGAGAACATCTCAACGGGGGAGGACCTGAAGACCTATAGTATTTTCTATTTGTATAAGGGATAGGGTAGATAAATATTGCTTTGTATAAGATCTTTTTGATGTATATAGTGGTAGTATATGTCTTTCGATGTACTTTTGTTTTCTGACTGTTATGTATTGCTCAAACCATGATGTACAATTTTATGATATATATGTATATATCTTTCATCTTTTATTACCATTTTCAAATTCTGTTAAGTTTGGAATTTCTTTTAAAATGGAAAATTTTTACACGCATTTTTATGTACTTAAACTTAATAACTAAATTAATATGAATTGTACTTAATATGAATGGGTGTTAGAATAAATAATATCTTAACCCTAACCTATAAATTTTTTTAACCATTTAATTTTCTTTCTTTTGGGCCTTTCTAATCCTAGTCTATCAGTTTCGATCCTGGGTCATAGAGTTGTTATTTTGGTCTTAAGTTCATGGGCTAGCCCACTTAGCTCACTATAATGATCCTAAATCCTAAATCCTAATCTTATTTTATTTAGCCTACCTAATGAGGGGACTTAAAAGTCCCTAATCCACATACTCTACTTAGTAATAGGGTTGGGTCAAGACATAAGGAGGGTAAGCTCAAAAGTTGAGAATATGATTAAGTGTGTACATATGAATGCAAGTTGGACATTCATTCTCTATTCTCTCCCTTTCTTCCTTCTCTTTCTCTTATCTTCCTCTTTCTCTCTCTCTCTCTCTTCTCTCTCTTTCTCCTTTCTCTCTCTTTTCTATCTCTCACTCTCTTCTCTCTCTCCTCTTTATTCAAATACAAAATTTTCAAAATTTGTTTATTTTATCAAAACAAGAAATTATAGAAACAAAGAAATTTGATTACAAAAAATTTTGAAAATGAAAATTTTTTATGATTATATCCAAACAAAAAACATTAAAAATGAAAGAATTTCAATTAAATCAATTTAAATTTTTATAATTTTAAATTCTTTAGAATTCTCAACTATTTTATCCAAACACACATTTAATATTTATAATGTATATAAAACAAAACAACTTTAATTGTACAAAAAAAAAAAACTTTAATAGACTTTTTTTTTTGTACAAACCTCTTTTATTAATATATTTTAGTTGACAAATACTATTTTTTATTATATATTTCTTGCAATTAAAGAGAGGAAATAGATAAATAATTACATATTCCCAACATATAATAATTTTTTTAGTAATAAAGACATAAATATATTTACTATTTAAAATTTTTTGTAAAGTTTATATAAAAAATATTTCATGAATTTTTACTGAAATGATTGCATCAAACACATTTTCAATATTTAAATTTTTTGAAAATAGAAAACAAAAAGTCAAATGAAACAAGTTTTCTAATATTAAAATTTTGAAAATGAAAAAATAGAAAAAAAAGGAAAAAAACAGAAATAAGATAAATAGTCTCAAAAGTAAAAATTATAGAATTACACAATATAAAAAATTATACAATTATAAAATTACATAATTTAAAAAATTAAAAATTTCCTAAAATGGTATAGGTTTAGGTTGGGTAGATTTTCATAAACCCAAATTCGATACCTGGATTGATATCATTGGGTTTGCAATTTTAAAATTTGAATTAAATAGATGCTTGAACCAACTTGAATTTTCTCCTTTGAGTTGGTTCAGGTTGATATGGATCAACTAGGACTTGTGTTCACTCCTAACTCTTATAATGTACATGGTTTATCCAAAATGAGCTTATATATGGTTACATAAAAAAATGGGTCAAATTAATTTCTAAATTTAAGGCCCTATGGTTTTTTTTATGTGAGCCTTTTGGCCCTGACCTATGTAGATCGGAATTAAGTGAGGTGGGCTGACCCATTTTAACAACTTTACTTTGCGGCTTTTGCTTTTTACACTCTCCCTATTTGCTAAATTCACTCCCCTTTTTAATTTTTTTATATAAAATTATTTAAATAACCTTAATTTTTATCTTTTAAACATTATTCCTCGCACCCCCAAGCCCCTCTAGTTTCAATGTACTCCCTCCTGTATAGTTTCATCACACTCTCCCTAGTCTCACTATACTCCCTTACCTATGGTTTCACTACACTCCCTTCTCTTGTTTTTCTTCTTAGCATTTTCCAGAGATTTTATTTCTAGCTAGTAAAATTTTTATCCAAAATGGAAAGTCAATTAATAATAATTAAGAGAGGTGGGGTGGTGGTGAAGTGAAACTATAAGTGGGGGAGCGGTGAAACCAAAGGGGAAAGTGTAGTGAAACCAGAGGGGGGGAGTGTAGTGAAACAAGACAAGTGGGGAATGATATTTAAAAGAGGTAAAAATAAAATTATTTAAGTAATTTTATATAAAAAAATTAGAAAAAAGAAGTGTATTTAGCAAATAAGGGGAGTGTAAATAGCCTTGAAATGTGCTTTCGTATTTTTAGGAACACACTATCTAACACACTCTTTTAAACACAATACAATTTTACAAAATTTAACTTGTAACTTAGAAATTTTCAAAAGCTTGAAAATAATTAAAGAAAAATTCTAGGAACACACTATCTAACACAGTCCTTTAAACACATCCTTTTTATTAGTTGAAATTTATTAAAAATCGCAAAATTTTTTGGGTCCCATGTCTTATTTAATGAACTTCTCTATTAATTTTGTAATTTTTAATATATTTTAACCAATAGAAGAGAGTGTATTAAAAAAGTGTGTTTCTAGTACTCCTTAAATTAAAGTATTAAAAATGTGTGTCACCGAATATTTTAGTTTTATTAATTTATTATCTTATTTTATTTTATAGAATTTTTTTCCTTTGAATACTATAAAGAAGATTCGTTATAATTTGAAAATAAAGTTATTTTTAAAAGTTTATAAAATAAAGAAATTCAATAGTAAAATATTTTTCTAAAAGTTTAGTTATGGTCATATAAGAATCTGTATAAATCACGCGTTTACGTAGGATAAAAGTTTTTAATCTTTATTGACTTTAAATTAATTTAACTCTTAATTAAACAAAATAGGTTTTGTATCCATTTTTTTTAAATAGCCTTAATTTCTACATCAAACTAATTGAAATTAAATAATATTTTTTAAGCATTCTACAGTCAGTGTTACGTGAACTGGTGGGCTGATTCCGACCTTTATTTTCCTTTCTAGTGTCCCACACTCAACGACTAATTTCATCACGGGACGTTGATCGAGTTATCTTTCATGCTGCTGCTTTCATTCTCTGACTCCTAACGCTCTAAACTCATCACTAGATCTAGATCCACGTATCACGTACTAGCCATGGCCATGGTTAAAAGTTAAAATCCTGTCAACTCTTTTGTTGGCTGAATGTATTAATCAAAGTTTAATATATTGATATGACATTATGACAGAACCTAATCAAATAAAATCAAACACCGAAAATAAAAGTACAACCAAAATCCTCGATATTCTCCTTCAACTGCTACATGTGTCAAGTATATTATTATTATTATTTTTCTCTCCCAACGCAGCTCATTGACATTGTGCTTTTAAGCAGTTCGGTAAAGAGGGCTGCTGGGTAATCACCATGACAGTTCCAACTAACCTGACACAAATTTTATTAATATGATATTTTGTTTCTTTTCATTAATTTTTATTTGCGCCATTTGAAGCTAGGATTGCAGCATTGTTTAAACAGGCCCTATATAAGATTGCTACCATAAACAGTTTCGGAGTAGGTCAGTAGTTTTCTACAAATCAACTATTCAGCCCAGTGGATGTTGTTTTTTTTTTTTTTTTTTTTCCAAGTTCAAATTTTTATCACAACCATGAAAATTGAGGTATTGGAGCTTTTCAAATGCAATTATGCAGCAATAAACATTCCCAAAGGAGTGTTCCTACTACCCGTCACTCTGCTTGTGGTGGTGGTACTCCTCCCTCTGATCATAAACTTTAATGAATCATATTCTAATCTATGTGCCGGGAGTTTGGAAACCACAGAAAGCAGAAACTGCAACATATTTTCAGGAAATTGGGTGCCTTATTCCAAAGGGCCTTACTACAATAATGAGAGCTGCCCGTTCATAGCGGACAAGCAGAACTGCTTCATGCATGGGAGACCGGACAGAGAGTTCCTCAAATGGAGGTGGAAACCTGACGAATGTGAGCTTCCGCTGTTTGATGCCAAACAATTTTTGAAGCTTGTTCGGGGAAAGTCCATGGCTTTTGTTGGAGACTCAATTGGGAGAAATCAGATGGAGTCATTGTTGTGTCTCCTAAATAGTGTAAGTATCTTATCAAGAATACCTTTTCGCTTTTTTGGTTTAAAGCATTTTAAAATGAAAAATGATGATGGTCCACCCCATTTTGGGATGCATTGAGGTGAAGAAAAGAGAGATACAGAGAAGAAAGAAAAGATAGAAAGAGAATGATAGAAATTATACGTAAAATGATGGTAAATATAGAGAGAAATAGGAAAAAAAGAGAGAGGGTAGAAATGAGTTATAATAGAGGAATATACGATAATAAGAATTCTTTTAAAATATCTACCTTAACTTCCAACACTCCCAAATCTCACTCGAGATTGAAATTTTTTGCTGTCTAACTTCCTGATGGTAATTCAATAAAAAAAAACTTTAATTGTCAATTTTTAATGAATTATAAATATTTAATTAGAAAGAGACAAAAGAAAGAAAAAAAAAAAAGACGAAGATTTAAATTTTGATACAGTTGAATTCTTTTTTTTAAAAAAATAGATTAGTTTAAGAGAAAATAGGTTATGCACTGATAGTGTAAAATATTTTTATATTGTTATTTAATCACAAACCACCATATATGATAAGTTTATTAACTTTTATAATAACTATCTTAAAAATCATACTAATGGTGATTTTTGCTTAGTTGATAATGTAAAATTTTTTATACTAACAGTGTATAGCAATTAAACTTTTAGTTTAATTATCATGTATTAATCAACTAATAAAAATTTATTATTGAGATGGCTTTGGAATTAATTATTATTAAAATTAAAAAATTTACCATACATATTGATTTATAGGGTAAAAACCCTTTATGTCATTATTGCATTTTAATTAAAGTAAAAATGGATTGCGTAACTTTTCATAAAAAATAATAATAATAAAACTCTTGACCGAAGCATGCAGTTAACTTGAAAAGTAGTGGGTGGCTATAGTTAGAGTTGTCAAATTTGGCCTGATCGAATGGGCTGGCCTGATGGCCCGGAGGGCTAGGCCAAGCTGCACTTGTTAAATAGCGGCCCAAAAAGAACTAGACCATTTTGGCCTGGCCTGGAATACTTGCCTCAAAATTATCAGGCCTATTTGGTCTATTATTATTATTATTATTTCTTTTAAGATTCATATAAATATAAATAAAAAAATAAGTGGGCCAATTTTTGCCCGGCCCGAAGGGCTAGTTGGTCAAGCCGGGACAACAAAAGTACAGCCTATAAGGCATTTGAGCTAGACTATCCTGCTTCCACCACTTGGCTTGATGGACCGGACCAGCCCATTTGATACCTCTAGCTATAGTGACCAAAAAATTATTTTATTATTACTAGCCATAGTTGCGCATTAATGGATGAATTAATATACATTCATGTTAGTTTTATTCAATTTTTGGTAAAAATATCGAATTATTGGATCATTGATTAAATTCGTTGAAACATATATTTACATTAACGATTGATGTTACTATATTTATTATCGGGTTATAAATTTAAACTTCAGTCGTGGAATTTTGTATTAAATATTATACAAATTAGTTAAGTCATTAACTCAATAATAATTAAACTCGATTGAGTAATTTAAACTGATTCACACCACGTATACAAGAAGGATCAACGTAACAGGTTTTACAAAGGTTAAATTAATTAGTAGGTCCCTGAATTATTTGTTATTTTTTATTTAGGTTCTCAAATTAAAAAAAATTGTAATTTTTTAGTAATTGAATTTTTAAAGTTTTTAAAACCGTTATAAATTGTCAGTTTTTGGTAGTTTCGAACCGTCATAAACTAACATTAAAGACTTAATTATAAATTTTTTTTAAGATCAAGGGTCTAATTACAAATTATTTTAATTTCGGGATTTAATTAAAAATTTTCAAATAATTAAAGGACTTACTAATTAATTTAACTTTTTATAAATTAATTTAGGGACTAATTCGTTCGTACATATAACTAAATTGCGAATGGAAAATATATTTCAATTCTAGGGACAAATTGGTATATTTACTCTTTAATCTGCCAATTTATATGTTTGGCGACCCAATGCTCTTGGCTAATGCATGATCTTTCAACTAAATTTTCTGCAAAACTATACGTTCTTTCAGGTTGCTCGTCCTGAGGACATTACAGCCAGATATACATCGAAGGACGACAAATATTTCAAATGGTGGTTCTATCCTGGTTATAAGTTCATTGTTGCAATATTATGGTCCCCCTTTCTAGTCAAATCCAGTAAAACATACCTCAACGACACTTCTTTCTACAACGCCGAGAACCTTTACGTAGAAGAGGCAGATAAAGCTTGGGCCAGTCACATTCAAAATTTTGACTACGTGATTTTCTCGGGCGGACAATGGTTCTTCCGACCCTTGACATTCTACGAAAATGACCAAGTTGTCGGATGTCAAAAGTGCCATAACTTGACGACAGATCCGCTTAACCTGTATGGATACAGGCATGCATTCCGAACCGCTTTCAGAACTGTTATAAATCTTAAAGGGTTCAAGGGGATGCTATTTTTGGTGACTCATTCGCCGAACCACTTTGAGAATGGGGAGTGGAACAAAGGTGGGGGTTGTAATAGAACACTGCCCGTTAACAAGGAAGAAAAAAGGTTTTTGCAACCGTATGCTCTGGAGGAATTGTATCAGACACAAGTGGAGGAATTTACGGCAGCAGAAAAGGAAGCGAGAGAGAAAGGCTTGCGTTTTGGTTTGATGAATATAACCGACGTTATGCTTATGAGGCCTGATGGACATCCTAATAAATATGGGCACAATTTGGATAGAAATGTGAGCATCAACGACTGCGTTCATTGGTGCATGCCGGGCCCTGTTGATACGTGGAATGAGTTTTTGCTCCACATGATGAAAATGGAAAGGTTATAAATCTTCTGAATATAGCTTGGGAATATATAGTATATGTTTGGGTGAGTTTGTATAACTTGATTTTGTGAAATTAATTTTGAGCAAAAATAAATTGAAAGTGAAATAATTTATGTTTGTAAACTACAAAAATAATTTTGTAGAAAAATTTAGTATAATTACTTTTATGGAATGCTTCGTTTTTTTTTTTTTTGTTTTCATCTTTAGTAAAATTTTTGGTTCAAAATATATAATCCAGGGATTTTCTAACTTATTTTAAGTAAAATTAGAATTAAATAACTTCATCTAAAAGAATTGGTGCAATTTTTACTTTAAGATGATTGGTTACAAATATTAATTGTATCAATCATTTTGGATAGAGTTGTTTAATTTTATTTTTACTTGGGATAAATTATACAACCCTTATAATTAATCATCATCCCCCTCTTCCCTTAAATATTATTCTGAATGAATGCACCATTCATTTTTCTGAACATGCTAATACAGTAATAGTTACGCAGCGTGATCCGCATTTTGAATGGTTGGGGATAATTTGGATGCCCAGGTGGCGAAACACTTGATTGAATCATACACATTGCATGATAGCTGCAGCACGAAATTTCGAGTCGAACCCCCGATAGGTCTCACTAGAATTTTTCAGCAATTAATTTCACTCTATCATCTTTTAGCAAGGTAGAGAATAAAATGTAAAAAATTAGCTAAAGTTCGTAAAATAGTAATTAAAATCCACTTTTAATAACTTGTTGAACAATGCTAAATTCGAGGAAGTTCGATCATGGAAGATGATAGAGTAACACACGCATGGTGTAACATCTTATTTTATATAGAAAAAATTAAAAAGGAAGAGGAGCAAATGGCATTCTACACTGTTGGGCCGTTTGGCCCAAAGTTCATTTAACCCAAATTCACTAGACTCTGGAAGCTGTTGGCCCAAAGTGCGTGGAGAGAACGAGAGACATGCAGGGAATGAAATAGAAGAGGGTAATTGAGGAGAAATTTAGGTAGTCCAGGACTACCAAGTGTCTATGGTCTCAGTCAATATGTTTATAACACATATTTAACTTTTACAATTTACGAAAAAGAATTAATAATACTTGATTACATGTCATATGCAGATTAATAGGGACCATGATGGTCCAGGATCACCTAATAATTTCTCGATGTGTTGGCCCGCACACGTACTCTTCTGCCTTTACAAAAGCCGCAAAAAGTCGTATCTAAATTACTTAATTTCCCATTTCACATGAGAGATAAACCCATGATCTTTATCCTATTGGAACAAACCAGATCAAAGTATGTGAATTGTCGTTGTAAAATGTCGTTTTCTTTCTCCTTACCAAACTTATCTATAGTTCATATACTGTAAGCTTGCTTTTGCTTGACCATTAAGCAAATACTCACCTCCGCAATTCTGAGTTGTTCCCGGGGATTTTTTTCTCTCAAGTTTAATTTTTCATACACTCTGTGTAATTTTACATTATCAACCAATTGAAAATTACCATAAATATATATTTAAAGTAATTATTACAAAAATTAATAATATAACCATAAATTGATAACAATATATGACTGGATGATAATATAAAAATATTTTACATAATTAACATTCTAATTAAATTATTTTTTCTTTAGAAATTGTACATCATATATATGATTTAATCAAATTTTAACCTAATAAATTGACTGAATTTTAAAATATACCAATCAACAACTATTGATTTTGAGTAGATTAATTAGTTGAATATACACAATATGAAAACTAATTTTACTAAAATTAGCGAATCCAACATGTTACATTAATATTGAAAAATATATGTTATCTCATTTTCTTCTTTGAATGCTTATGCATTGCTTTCGTATTGATTAAAATTAGAGTAATGCTATATAGGGCTAAAAATTTGACACGAAAATATTACGAATTTTAATTGACCAATTGGATAGAAGTGGTTTTACGGATGTAACGATGGAATCTCACGTCATTTCCTACAGATTTCGTATTCATAACTTTCGTACCTTTAAGTTAGAAGTGTGCCTATCTTTATTTGATATAAAATTTTGAATGGATGATTTATTTAAATTCAAACCCAATTAAAATTCGATGATATATATGAGACATGACTATGGATGTGAGTTTGATTTCTTTTGGCGTACAGGGATTAATTGAGTAGTTATATTTGGACAAAATTGTTTGTAATTGAGATTTGTGTACTAATCCTCTAAGTGAGATTGTACCGGTCCTACATATCTCTTATTTTAAGCATTCTCTTTAACATTATTGCAATTAGTTTGATTCATACTATTTTTTTTTTCTATTTTTCCCCTAAATTTATTTTCCTCTGTTTTAGTTGTATATGTGATGTAGAGTATCATTTTTGTCCATTTGATTTGAAGGAAAAGGAAAGAAGGAACGGAAGAAAAATAACATCTCTTTATAATAAAAGAGAGATAAAAGTTAAAAAAGAAGAATTTTAAGGGTTTATGTTTGATTTTTATTTTTACAAATTATTTTTAGTTTTCAAAATACAATTATATAAGATCGCTCAGATAGTTAGTAGAGGGTAGTATAAGATACAAAGTGAAATATGAAATTGAGGGAAAGGTTAAACAAGATAAAATAAGAAGAAGATGAGAAAACATCTCTCAAATCTTCCTACTTTTTTTGTTTTTAAAACCCTTATTTTGGAAACAATTTTCAAAATTTAAATAATAAATTTTGGATAAGAAATTAATTGTTGAGTAATATGGCATTTTTTTTAAAACAATTTTTAAAACTAAAAGATGAGAAGAGAATCAAACACATCTCTCCAAATTTGGATTGTCCTTGTCTAATTCTAGTGTTTTATTTACTTCTTTTCCAAACTTCATTTCGTTTACCCTTTTGGGGGATGCTAGGTGTACTCTCTTTCCTAGAGGTTTTTAATGGAGTTTGGTTGAGGGGCTAAGGCCCCTTCCATTCAGCCAAAAAAGAAAAAGAAAGAGAGAGAATCAAACGAGGCCCTAATTTTCCCATTTCCCCCCCTCTCCTCTTCAATTCATTCTTCTCCAACCAAATTGAATGTTAAACAAATTAAATAGATAATAATTGTTCTGTCTCATAATCCAAAAGGAAATATTGGCACTGACTCAATGCTGTAGAACCAACCCGCTTGGGTATTAAAATTGATCTAGATCAAGAGAGAATCAGCTATGGCTAACATTAGAATACAGTGAGCTAGGGGAACCAACCAAATGGCCGATCCAAATAGCATCATAGCACATATGTATAACTTGTGTAAACAAACAACAAATCTGTCTATTGATTTTATAAACATCTTGTTAGCTATATCTTTTTCCAGCGAACATCCATTTCTTCAAAGCTTCATCGGTACATTTCCTTTTGGACCTTTGTACATACATGTGGCACTGTACACAAATAGGAGAGCGCACCATTGCATTAAGCCATTGGCGTCTGAAAGCAAACTTAATATTCGACATGCCTTTAATCTTGTTCTTGAATTATTTAAGGGAAAGAGAAAAGGCGATACTTTTTAGCTAGCAAGATCTTTGAGCTACCTTACTTTTGAAAAGAGAATACTAGAAGAATTTCATTAATACAAGTTTCTTCTCCCTTTCATACATATATATTATGCAAGTACATGCATCCCCTTTCCACTACCTTTTGACACTTTGCAAGCGACCTATCTGGATTGGCCCCACGTTGTCGACATTTTAGCACTGCATGATGATAACGTAGACAAACTGCAGTGGATAAATAAAAATAGATTGAGTTAAGTAATACAATATAATTATGTTAAAAAGAGAAACATAAATTTTTCACCAAATAAAAAATCATCATAATTAATTATAAGACTTATTAGTTATATTCAATAAAAAAAACGTTATATCTTATTCGATAAAAAAAGTTCAAATCTTAAAAAGAAAAAGTCATACCTAAAAATACTTTTATCACTATACGCTCTTTTTGAGTAAATTAATTTTCTTTCTTGTAATTTGCTTATGAAAAATAATGAATCTCATTTTTTTATAATTTTTAATTATTTATAGAAGCAACTATTTCACACACTCTCTCATGTCAGATTAAGTAACTCTGCAAGAAAAAAAAAAGATTGCCCGATAATGATGGGCTAAGCATTCTACTGTACAGTACCCTCAGACGCTTTCCACTTTTTTTTTTTTGACAAGAAACTTTATACTCCCCCTAAGTTTAGTTTTTGACGCGTACCACGTGGATTTTATGCCATGGTTTATGATTGTACTAACTAACAAACACTTTTCGCTTTATATATCGCCCTATGCATATAAAAGCACTTCCACAATATTTCCTCCTCATAGCCAAACAAAACCTTTTCCATTAAGAATAAGTCTCTCTCTCTCTCTGTCTCTGTGTGTGTGTGTGAAATGGCCGAAGAATCTCAAGGGATTAAGCTGTTTGGTGCAATGATTACATTGAGCGGTGGAGAAGTAAACAAGGGGGAAAAGGGAAGCGAAGATGAGAAGGTGGAGAAGACAGCAGAGAAGATAATACCCTGCCCGAGATGCAAGAGCATGGAAACTAAATTCTGCTACTTCAATAACTACAACGTTAATCAGCCAAGGCACTTTTGCAAGAGCTGCCAGAGGTACTGGACGGCTGGTGGGGCCCTCCGAAACGTCGCCGTCGGAGCCGGCCGCCGGAAGGCCAAGCCGCCGTGCCATGGTTCTGGTGACTTCCCGGATGGACGTGTCTATGAAACTTCCGAAGATGACAAGAAGTTTGAAATGGAGCAGGGGTTGCTTTTGGATCAGGGGCACGTTGCCATGCCTCACACTGATTTCCGGCAGATTTTTCCGGCCAAACGGCGGAGGACCACCTCAGGTGGTTACCCTTCTCATATATATATATATATATATATATATTTTATCTCGTTACATCATATTGCATTACCTGTCTTTTATCTCTTTCTCTCTTTATGAGCGTTTACTAGTATGATAAATACTCTCTAATTAAATATTTTAAATACACTTAACTAAAATTTATTAAAAATCAATAAACTGTGAGTCTTTCCTCTTATTTAATAATTTTCACTCGTAATTTTGAAAATTCTGATACTAACAATAAAAAACGTGTTAGAAAATTAGTTGTTAGCACTTCTCTTAATATGAAATGTATATTCATTGTTATCCATATTAGATTGAGTGAAATTGGTGAATCTTTATTTACTTTGTTCTATTCACATATTAGAAGCATATCAAGTGAAAGCTTTTGTTATTAGAATTATAAATCCAAACTATTAAAGTATATTTAAATAATTAAGATTAAAAGAATAAATACACATAGTTTTTCAAAATAATTATATAATTATTAACTAATTTTTAATCTTAATTATCTGTATATAATTATATGGTTGAAATTTATAATTTTTTATTTCTCATAGTATTCATAAATTCTCACTCGATACACAAGACTAATGGAATTTTTTTTCCCTTGGAATGAGTTTTGAACGTTTAATTAATCTTGGGCTATTTTTTTATTGCATGGTCCAAAATATCTTAAGAGAACTGTTTGTTTCTGCAGCTCAGCATCAAGGTCAATAAAATCATCTACGAAAACAAAGAACTTGGAATTATATATGGACAAGAGAAGACTTCAAATACGACGGACCAAAGCGTGTCTTTTGAATTAAGATGTGAACACCGAAAAAAGATAAAATGGCGTAGCAAATCAATCGACGATGTTTAACTATGAGGGGACGTGACGTGTTCAGATCTGTTTTATCCTCGATGCTCAAATCCATTGTCCGTATGCAGGTTTTAAGGCATGAATGGACTGCAGATAATTGGTTAAGTGGGTTATCCATTAGCTGTGACACGATTGCGATCCACGAAATTGATGTATGCAGATATAGATGAAATGGTCAATGGACAAAGAGAGGTAGGATTGAAAAAGTAAACATCAAAACACGAATATTTGAGTGCAAATTGTCGTTTAGGCGTTTAATTTATTCTTCTTTTTCTCTCTGCTTCAATAATTAAGCAGTCGACTCCAGTTTTCTCCAGAGTGTGATTCTAGAGGCCGGCCAATAACCCTTACCAAATCAATTTTAAATAGAGAATTTCCAATATTTGGCAGAACAAAACAAAGGTTCCAATATTATGCTTTATAACTAGGACATAAGTGGAAAATATTTATTGAAAAAATATTTATCATATCGAAAAAGGCATTTCATCTTTATTTTTTAATAATTTAAAATATTTATTAAGATTTATTTTATGATTTGACAGCATGCGTTCATGATATATATTATAAAACTGTTGTAATAATATAGTTGTGGTTGAGTTTGTCTTTTTTCCTGCTTTGAAAAAACATCAACAACCATTAAAGTACATTTGCATAATTATAAGCTATATGCTTAACCGTCGACATCTTAGAGATTAATTAATTTAGGTTGCGTTTAGCTTAGTCTTTTCTTCTTGGTTTGCTCTCAATTACTTATATAGAAAGCATATGCTTACTTTATATTTCCTTAATAATGCTTTATCTGATTAGATGCATGGGTTTACAAAATCAGCGCCGTCGTTTTATATATAATAATAATAATAATAATAATAATTTCTTTCTAGAATCACATTCCTTCATCAAATGACGACAAAACATTATTGATATAAGATAAACTGTTTGAAATGGAATATGTGTTAATTTACAGGTTCCCTGATGACTTAACATATTATTACACATAGTTTTATATCCTTTTATTTTCTTTTGTTACATCATATGTCATTAGACATATACTAAACAAGTTTCGAATTATTGTGATGAATAAAAGTTGGTATATATAATAATATATTGTCCGTCGAAAAGTTTTAGATTTGATTTTGTTCGTGGCATTTTGTCAATAGAACATTTATTCCGTAAACTTCGGTTTGCATGCTCTAATGCTGTAATTTGGGACTAATTTCTCCCAGAAACTTGTCCACAAATCTATTACATATTATAAAAGAAGGTTTTATAATATGGAAAGATGTCATATAGTAATATCATATTCATTCTTTTGCCACCTAAATTTTACAGTTTTTTTTTTAGTTTTTTATTCATATAAATACATTATTATATTTAATTATAGTAAGTAAGATGTTTATAATTAAGACATTCATAATAAGTATATATTATACTTAAATTCATCAATCAAATAGTTAAATCTTAAATTGACTTTGATTTTATATAACAAGAAAATCAAATATTCAAATTTTATTGAATGTTATTTATAATTACGATAATTATGATATATATATATATATTATAATAGAATGTTTTGCCACATAAGCAAATGTCACATGGCATCACCATATTTATTTTTTCTTATCTAAATTTCATCTATCTTTTTAATTCATATAAACCCATTATTATATTTAATTATTTAATTATAGTAATTAAGGTGATTACAATGAGTATATATTCTAACTAAATTAGTCAATTAAATCATTAAAACTTATACATATTTTGATTTTATATAATAATGTAGTCAATTTTTTTTAAACAAATATAATTATTATACAAATATAATTTTTGATTCAAATTTATTATACAATTAGATTATTATAAAATAAATTTTGTCATGTATGCAGTTTCGATCAATATATAGTTTGATTTAAATTAATTAAGATAGTTATGAGTAATATATATTTATTAAGGTAAATTAGATTATTTTAAATTAAAATAGTTAGATCATTTTATATTAATTAGGATAATTACGACCAATATATATTCTTTTTCGTTTTCTTCTTTTCCTCCAACTACTCCTTGCACACACTATTTTTTTGTATTTTTTTATTCTATGATTGACTCTTCTGCAAAGGTTTACCATTAATGACAACAGTGAGAAAAAATTATGAAGTAAGTTCATTCTCTCTTTTCTTCATTATTTTCCGTCTCATTGTTCATTTTCTTGCCGAATATTTCTATTTCTCTTTTTTATTTCTTGTTTTGACCACACCTTACATGTCTCATTGTTTTATATATTTTTTGGTCACCTTTTCCAGCGTTTGGCAAAGGTGAAGCGTTAAAAACAAATATGAGGAGAATTTTTGGATAAATCCATATTATTTACTACTCCTCTGTTCTTTTTTAATTGTTAGTTTTTTAGAAAATTTTTGTTTCTATTTATCTGTTGTTTTTAAAGTTTAAGATAACATTAATTAATTTTTTGTTATTATACCCGTACTTCTCACCTAATTTTTAATTAATTTACAAATTTATAACTAATATGCATTTATTGTAGAATATAAATGAAAAAGGGTACGATAGAAAACTTTAAAACTATTTTATGGAAAACAAAAAAAAATTATTACATTTCTTGGTTTGTATATAAAAACAACAACACTTAAAAAAATATGGAGGTAGTAATTTTTTAAATTGTGTTTTTTTTTTTTCCAAAAATAGTGCTATATCAATTCATTCTTTTATATGTAACATAGTGTCTTTTTTTATTATCTTTTTCTTTGTGGAGAGTTTTAACATTTTTTTACTTTTTATTTATTTTTTGGTTGATTTATTATGCATTTGATGTTTTATTTAATATGTATTATCATATATGGACATTTTGATTATTTTAACTTACTTTATATGTTTTTTTTATTCAATTTTTTGAATTATGAGTTCAGTTATATAGTAAAAAATATTGTTTATCAATTGTTAAATATTCTTTAACATTAATGACTATGTTATGTAGGATAGAGGTGAGCCTTCTATGAAATGAAGGGTGCTCAGGTTTCGGAGGGTGCTCTGTGTTCCCAGGAAGAAGATATTCTAGGGCGGAGTACAAAGAAAGTGAAGACTCGTGGGGAGCCTAGTCAGTTAGAGGCACATGAAATTGAGATGGAGGAAGTTCCAAACTAGGCGGAGTCCTTTGAGGAGAAGTTACTTCAACCTGAAGGCTTCAAGTCTTGGGAGGGTTTTGGTGAAGATTTTCTTGATTACCCAGCGGATTTTTTAGAGAACTATTGGTATAAGGAGAGTGAGGAGCCTAAGGAGTTTTGTCCTTGCCCAGTGGTGCAAATGCAAAATGAGGAGTATGCAGAATGGTGTGCCCCATGGAAGGCTACTTTGGTGGTTCATCTCTTGGGCAAACATGTGGGCTTCAAAATGCTGGAAAATAAATTGAATAGGGAATGGGCAAAGTCTGGCCCTATTTCCATTATTGATATGCCCGATGATTTTTTCTTGGTGCACTTCTCCTTAGCTGAGGACTATAAACATGCATTGTTTGAAGGGCCATGGATGATTGTTAATCATTACTTGATTGTTCTGAGGTGGCGTCCCAATTTTTTAAATAATGCTAAATTGGTTAGACATGTTGCGGTTTGGATACGTATTCCATGTTTACCAATTGAGTTATACAATGAGAGGTTTTTGTGGAGAGCAAGTTCAGCTATTGGTAATATGTTGAAAATAGAACGTTTTACATCTATCCACTCACGAGTGAGGTTTGCTAGAATTTGTGTTGAGGTGGATTTGAACAAGAAGTTGGTTCCACAAATAGAAGCACGTGGACAAATTTTTCAGTTGGAGTATGAAGGTTTGCATATGATTTGTTTCAAGTGTGGTGTGTATGTTCACAAAGAGTCCTAATGCCCACAATCTCAGCCTGAGGGGGCCACCACTGCCAATGAAGGCCAACCGGAGGTTCAGGTGGCTATGCCTACGTCGGAAAATGTTGAAGAAGGTAGGGCTGACGTCAGCCGTGATTTTAATAATGCATTAACTGCTATTGTTCCAAATCAGGAGCAAATTGTTAATAACATATGCCATAATGAGGGGATGCATTTATTGGTCCATGGATGATAGCAAAACATCCAAAGAAGAATATTTCTCGTCAATCAAGCTCCAATATTGTAGGGGGTGGATTGCATGCTAATACTAAGGTCATTCGCCAATCATGTTTTGCCCTCTTGGATGGGGATTCAGAGGAAAATCAAAATGTGGTTAATGTGGAGGGGCCCATTATCCTAATTGGATCCACAGGTGAAGAGAAGAAGTCCGGTGTGCTATTGGGGTAAGGCCGAAGGACACGTGATCCAGGAGCTAGAAAAATACCAAAAATAAAAATCACAATGGAAAGGGCCTTGTTGTAGGCCGAGTGAAACGCAAGCCCCTATTCGGATTGCGGGGAAACCAAGTGTCACTTCGATGCAAAAAGACTCTTCCCCTGTGGCTTTGAAGGACAAAGTACAACAACCCTTATCAGACCAAGTTCAAGATTCAATCTCTAAAGTTCGTAGTATGAAGGCTTGCGTCATGGAGTATATGCTAGTTCTTGAGAAGAACAGGAAAATTTGTTAAGATGATCTAGTTCGAAGGAATATTTCTTCTAGCACGGGACAGAGATCTTCTAAGAATCCCAGGAGTGTTTTGCTTCAGGACCCAATCTTGAAGGGTGGGTGTCCAAACTCTCACGCCATTCCTAGTCCTTTGATGAAGGCTTCCTTGGTGAAGCCTACGTAGGTCGAGAATTGGATTGAGGGTCAAAGCTCTTAGATGTATCATGATGCTGTAATAGGGTCTTCCAAGGCCCAAACTCTGCCATCCAGATAGTAATGAAGCGTCTTTCTTGGAACTGCCGTGAGGTAGCTGCTAGGGGTTTTATGCCTTTTATGAAGGACATTGTCAGGGAGTACAAGGTTTCATTTGTGTGTTTGCAAGAAACTCATATTAGTGGACAATAAGCTCACAAATTAGCGGAGAAGCTGGGTTTTAGTGGTGTTCTTATTCAGGAGGCTCGTGGGTTTTTCTGAGGAATTTGGTATTTTTGGGATGACAAGTATTGGCAGGTGGAGGTTTTGTTGGCTTTTCATTAATTGGTTCATATGAGGGTTAGCTGGCAGCGTAAGCCTCAATGGTTTTTGACCTCTATTTATGGTAGTCCTCATTTTGCTAAGAGGTAGGGGCTTTGGGATGGTCTGAATGCTATTGCGGAGGACATAACAGGAGACTGGAGTATTATAGGAGATTTTAATACTATTATGCATATGCATGAACATATAGGGGGCTCATTTAATCCCACTGTTCATGGGTTATTAGCTTTCAAATTTTTTTTGAATGACAGTGGGTTAGTGGATGCTGGATTTCAGGGGTTTCCTTTCACTTGGGAAAGGGGTGGATTGAAATAGTAGCTGGATCACATAATCATTAATACGAATTGGCGAATACGGTTCTTTGAATGTTTTGCGACTCATCATCGTTCCCTCTTGGTCAGTTTTGATAGGTCTTCTACTCCAAATAGGCAGAGGAGGCCTTTTAGGTTTGTGGCTAACTGGATATCTCATGAGGATTTTACTCTCTTTCTCCAAAGGACTTGGAAGCGGTAGTGTGCGTGGCAGAAAACAATATTTGATTTGCAGAAAGAGGTCAGAACTTGCAATAAGAATGTCTTTGGTAATATTTTCATGCAAAAACAGCGTATCATTCGAAGGCTTCATGGATCTCTCAAAAGCTTGTTCTTGGCCAGAATCCTTTCTTAGAGGAATTACAGCAACATCTATGAAGGAGTATGAAACAATCTCACTTTGGAAGGAAGTGTTGTTGTTCTAGAAATCAAGATGTAAGTGGCTGGAATTTGGAGATAAGAACTCCAAATGTTTTCACGGTATGACTATGATTCGAAGAAGAAGAAATCATTATGACATGCTTCTCAAAAATGATGGATCTTGGGCTACTGATAATGAGGAGTTGGAGTGTATGGTGTCATCTTTCTACAAAGGCCTTTTTTTCAATTCTGGTCAGTATTTCTCACTTTGTCCTCGTGGGCAATTTCCCCTCATTGCTGAATCAGATTTACAGGAGTTGGCTAGGGAGGTGACAGATGCCAACATCAGAAGGCTATTTTTAGCATGGGGGCTTTTAGGCTCCAGGGAGTGATGGTTTGCAGGTTATTTTTTACCGAACTCAATGGGAGATAGTAGGTCCTTCTCTTTGTTCTCTGGTTAAGGAAAGTATGAGGAGTCCTGAGAAAATTGTTCACATTAACCAAACTCTTGTAGCTTTTATACCGATGGTGGATCATGCCATTCATATGAAACATTTCAAGCCTGTAAGCCTCTGTAATGTTTCTTACAAGGGTATCACGAAAATTTTGGCCCAAAGGCTCCGCTCAATTATGGGTGCTCTAGTAAGTCTTGTTGGGACGTTGGTAAACGTACCAATTTGTACAAATAGACAGTGATAAGTATAAATATTGTTTTCCAAGAAACTTGTGTAATACTAATCTTTTACACTATTGTATTATGAGAAGAAATATAGATGTAAACATGATGCAAATTCTTTTAGAAATTTTTATGAATACTTGGGATGAGAAAATAGAGAGTAAACAACAGATAAAGAAGACGTTGGTGTTTGACTACATTAAACCATCCTTTCATGCATACAAAGGTTATTTATTAAATCTATGCTTCATTTATTACCATAAATCAACAAAGTTATCCAGTCCCTAATTCCTAAGCAGATTAGATCTAAGTTATTTAGTTAAACCAACAATTCCTAGATTAGTTTAACTAACTAACTTGTATTAAGAATAGAGGTTAAGAAATGACTAATAAATCCTGTTCCATTCCCAGATACAATATCTATTAGGTGTCCACTTCAGATTTATGAAAAGAATATATTTTCCAACAACAGTCAAAACAATAAGTTCAAGTAATGGGAGATCAAGCCAAATAAGCATTAAGTATGGAAGTGAAGACACAAATGCATAAAACATAGACATTCATTAAATAACTTAAGAAATATATATGAAAGTTGGTTCGGTTACATTAATCCCAACTAGGATAAATCTAGCTACTCATGATACAGAGGAGCAACTACTTAACAAGAAATGAAGAAAACAGATCGAAGGTCCATGGTGAGCTTTCCAACTTTTTCAATGCTCCTAGGGTTCAGAGAGAAAGAGAAGCCTTCAATGTAGTTGTCTAGATCTCCTTTTCATAAATGACTTCTCTTTATTTAATGTAATTCTTGAGCCTTCACTAATGAGTTGTCTTTTAGTCACTCAGCGAGAATAGTTGTTGTTGGCGAATCCTTCAATATATGACTTCAACGTACTGTGTCGCTTAGCGAGAATTGCTTTCATTGAGTAAATCCTTTGACTTCAGAAGCTTAAACTCTGTAGAGCTCCATCATTCGTTGAGCGAGTAACTTGCTCGCTCAATGAATTATGATATTCACAAATCCCTTTGGAACACTCCGAGCCTTTTTCTTCAAATCCTACAAAAATGATAAAAGATCAATAGTAAAATGTTCAAGTTCATTAAGTCTAACTACTAATCCAAATTACTTACATTTGCTAATTTCGTGGTCAGTTAAGTCTTAAGTAAGAAAAAAGGCGAATTAATGCATAAATACACATATAAAAAGTCGTATAAATGCCTTTCATCAAGTCCCTATCGTTGTAGTTTTGTGCCAAATAGACACAGTAGTGACAATGTGATTATTGTGCAAGAAGTCATTCATTCCATGAAGAATAGGAGATGTAAGACAGGTTAGATGGTCATCAAGATAGACTTTGAGAAAATGTGATTATTGTGTAAGAAGTCATTCATTCTATGAAGAATAGGAGATGTAAGACAGGTTGGATGGTCATCAAGATAGACTTAGAGAAAGCCTATGATAGGCTTAAGTGGCTTTTCATGAGGCGACCTTAGTGGAGTGTGGTTTTCCTCCTTCTTTGTCGATATGGTTTGGCATTGCATTCCTCTCTTCCATGGAAATGTTACAGAATGGAGAGGCTTTGGAGGAATTTCATCCTTCTTGGGGGATTCGCCAGCGGATCCTTTATCTCCTTATCTGTTTGTTCTTTGTATGGAGTGTTTGTCTCACATGTTTTATTTGGAGGAGGAGAAAGGGTCTTGGAGGCCTATCAGGCTATCTCGTGGTGGGCCTTCTATTACTCATCTTTTATTTGTTGATGACCTTTTTGCAGAGGCAAGCATGGCTCAAATGATGTCATTATGTCTTGTGTAGGATACTTTTTGCCAAAGCTCAGGACATAAGGTGAATTCAGAGAAGATTAGGATTTTCTTCTCTTGTAATATTAACTGGCATCTTAGGCAGGAGATCAGTGAAAGAACGAGTTCCAGTGCACTAATGATTTGGGCAGGGATTTGGGAGTTCCTCTCATTCATCAACGAGCGGTTCGCCAACTTTTCCAAGGAATTTGGATAAGTTCAGTTGACGGCTTAGTTAGTGGACAGCCAAATTGCTATCCTTAGCGGGGAGGTTGACCTTGACTAGATCTGTTCTTCAATCACTTCCAAATCACATTATGCAGACTTCCCTATTACCGGCTCTGTTGGTCTGACTTGGAATGAAATGTCAGGATTTCTTGTGGGGGGATGAGATAAATGCTAGGAGAATGCATACTGTTTTCTTAGAGAAATATTTGTCGGCCATAGTTTATGGGAGGGCTTGGTCTTAGGATGGCAAAGGAGTCTAATATGGCTTTTATGATGAAAATGACTTGGAATTTGTGTACAGACACTTCAAGGCCTTAGGTTTGCTATAGTCCGAAGTAATACAAGTGTGGGATGTTGGTTTACCTACTGTGAAAGACAAACCATCTGCTTCTAATACTTGGCGTGGCATTTGTAAAACTTGGGATAAGTTCCCGCAGAATATTACCTGGAGGTTGGGGAATGGCCAGGTTGCAAAGTTTTGGCTTGATCCTTGGGTCCCATCCATTGGCCCTCTATTCAGTTGTGCATAATTCTCCTTCTGAGGCTGATCGTCAGACTACTGTTGATGCCTTTGTCACTCCACAGGGGAATGGGATACTTTTAAGTTTAAGTCTGGTGCTGCTTGAATCTGTAAGAAATCAGATTCTTCAGTTGCGTCCTCCAAACCCTCAACTAGAGTTGATATACTTGCTTGGGAAGATAATCAAATTGGAGAATTTCCGTTGCCTCTGGTTATTCCAAACTTTGTTCGGACTCTAATCCTCATTTATTTCCCCATTCTAGCGCATATGGCAATGGATTGGACCAGAATGGGTTAAAATTCTGCTTTGGAAGGCCACGTTAGGCTCCTTGATGACTAATGCTGAGAGCGCCTTGCTCATAGTGTACTGCATCCCATGTTCTTTGTGTGGAACCATGAGGATTGATCTTTAATAATTTTAGATGCCAGGATAAACAAAACTATAATTGGAGCCTTCTCTTTGGGTGTGCTTTGGATTGTATATGGCAGCAGCGTAATGAGTTTCGTTTTTAGGCAAACACTTGCTACTGGGGATGCAGTTTTTTTAAGGTCCAGCGTAGGACTATAGGCTTACTAGTAGTCTTTTTGCGTCTCGGATGGGGAACAAGTGCAGACTCAGAGACATCTAATCCACTGGCATCCTCCTGTGGAAGGTTGTATTAAGGTGAATGTTGATGGAGCTTTTGTAGGTTCACACCAAATGCTGGTTGTGGTGGCATTTTATGTGATCATCATGGGGCTTTTATTTGTGCCTTTTTCGCAAACCTGAATTGCACGTCAGGTTGAGAGCTGAGCTTTGGGCTATTTAGCACAGTCTTCAGTTCTGCTTGTCCAGGGGCTTTTGCTGTATGTGTTTGGAATTTGATTCCAAGCTTGCTTTACAGTTGATGAAATGCTTGTCCTAGAACCCATTTAAGTGCTGATCTGGTTCACCACATTCATCATATCAATCTCAGTTTGGATCCATTTTCTCTACAACATGTTTTTCGTGTGACTAACCAAGTGGCAGACACGTTGACAAAGCATAGTTTGTCTTTACATGACACTAATAGAGTGTTTGATTCTGTTCCTTCTTTCTTGTATTTGTCCCTATGAGCTGACTTTGCTACCGCGACTTTTTCTCTTGGTTTTTAGTTTGTTTGGGCTTTAGTTCTGTTTTCTCATCAAAAAAAATAAAAAAAAATTAAAAAAAAAATGACAATGCAATAGATAATAAGACTAAGTCTTTAAGAGTACAATGTGAAAAAATAAAAATCATATATCTTTTTTTCATTACCAAAATTTTTCTTTTATTTTTTCACATATTTTATTTTGATTTTTACTTTTATTTTATTTTATTTATTTGTCTTTTTCTTTTAAGGCACGCTTATATAATAATAATAATTTTTATTATTTATATTAATTTAAATTTTTTATATTTAAAAAAAGATTATTATTTTGACTTAAAAAATTGACTTATAAAAAATAGGATAAAAATAACAAAAATTATAAAGAATATAAAAAAAATAAATAATAAAAAAAAAAAAATTTGTAAGCAAATCATCCAAATTTTTAAATTAACATTTTTTTCAATTTCAATCTAATTGAAATTCAAATTTAAATCCAAATTACCTTGAATAATACCAAATTTTTAAAATAACATTAATAGTAAATTAAATTATGACTAAATCATTCAAATGAATTAAATATATGAACATAAATCTAATAATATTTGACTTAAATGAAATCAACTTCTAATTAAAATAATTTACCCAAATATCACAATTAAATTATAAAAATTATACAAAGTAAATAAAAACTAATACCAACAAATAAATCATAAGCAAATCATTAAAATTTTTAAATTAAAATTTTATCAATTTTAATCTAATTCAAATTCAAATTCAAATTTAAATCTAAAACAAATTCAATAATACAAAAATTTTAAATTTTAAAATAAGATTGATAGTACAATAATTATGACTAAATTAATCATTCAAATTTATTAAATATATTAATTTATAATATAAAATCTAATAATATTTAGACTTAAATGAAATCAAAGTCTAATTAAAGTAATTTATACTCAAAATTTCAAAACTAAATTATAAAGATTATAGAAACAAATAATTGATTAAAAAATAATAAATAATTTGTAAGCAAATCATACAAATTTTTAAATTAACATTTTATAAATTTTAGCAAAATTCAAATTCATATTTAAATCTGAATTACCTTCAATAATACAAAAATTTAAAACATAATTAGTAAATTAAATTATGACTAGATTATTATATATATATATATATATATATATATATATACCTTTTTATGCATTAAAAAAAATTGAGATATAACCATATGATTATGTTGTTAATGTATTTAAATTGATACTTAAAATTAAATTAATTTATTCTTGGAACACCTTTGAAATATAAAACTTATACAAATAAAGTAATAAATTAATAAATCTAAAATTAATTAATAAACCATAAGTAAATTATCTAATTTTTTTAATATATAATTAGTACTTTCAAACAAATATAAATGTACTATTGTGAATAATGTCATATTGTAACATGAAATTAGGAATTTTTCAATATAAAATAATTTTATTTATTATTATTTTTCTCAATAATTTAAATTTCAATATTCTATAATTATCGTGTAACACCCCTACTTTTGTATATTAAATTATTCTGTATGTTTAAAAATTGTTTTTAAGTCATCAATATATTTAGAACAATTAATAATAATTTTAGAAATTTTTCTAGAATTTATTGAGATAATTTTTATAAAATGACAAAAATACCCCTAGTTGACTGTTGGAACCAATCGGAGACTTTTGACCTCAAAATATTTTGAAAATTTTATATTAAGTATCTCTCATTATAAAAACTTATTTTTGAGAAAAAAGTAGTGAAAAATATAATAATCCTATTTTAATTCTTCCACTGTTTTTTATATACAATTCTGAAAAATCGGAAATGAATTTTAAAAATTCTGACTCCCACCATTTTGCTCAAAATCTCAAGAGCTATTTAATCGTGATTTTTAATAATTTCCGAGCCGGAGTCTGGAGAAATTAGAAAATGACCAATTTTATCCCTATTTCCTCAACATAAGAACTGCCATGAGGAAAAGATTCAATTGACATTAAAATGTCAATTTGAGCTTGGAATTGATTGTCATATATATTAAATTATATTTTTGGAAATTTTTGGGAATTTTTCTGGAATTTCTGTGTAAAATGACCAAAATGCCCTTGCGTGTCTAATAAGCCCAGCCAGGTACTGGTTTTGACATTCAAAAAAGGGTGAAAATAGTAATTTTAGTTTAATTATGGGTAAAGTATTTAATTTTAGAATTTTTGATCAAATTTTGGTATTTATTGAATTAAAATGGATTTTCTATGAATTTTCTAGCTTAAACATACAAAATAAAAACATATAATTTGAAAAATTAATAACAATTAAAATTTATTATTAGAAATTTATTTTGATGAAAATTAATGTATTTATCCAGTTTTGCATTAAAATACATTATTTGATATTAAAAGCTAATTTTTCAAGTTAAGTCGTTTTTGTCGGTACCCGGTTAATTCACCTACAGATAAAATTTTGACACATGGAGGCTTGGGACAGCTGGTGGAGCACGTCCCCAACCCTAAAATAGGTGATTCCCCACCTATTTGGATATGTGTCCCTAAATTGGATTAAAAAATAAATAAAAATTGGATTTATGACATATGGTGACATAATGGATGATGTAAATATTGGACACCTAACCCCCCTCCTTCTTCTATAAATAGGCCTCAAGTTTTCAGATTTTCACTCATCCTTTCCTCTCCCAAGCTAGAGAGCTTCTCTTTCTAAAGTTTTCTCTCTCTAAAATATTTTTTTGTCTAGTTTTTATGTTAAAATTTTGCTAGTTTTCAACTAGTAGAATTTCTCCTCCTAGAAGCTTTTGCACCAACAATTCCATCCTCTTCATCAACTATCTTAGAGGTAATGGGGGGAGTGGGGTTGGTTCTAAATTACTGTCACTTTGCATGTTGGTAGGAAGGGTTTTCCCCTAAACCGTTAGGCTTAAATTTTAGTATTTTTATTATTGTTTAAAGTTAAATTTAATTTTTACTAAGTTGTTACTCTGCCCAAATTTAGATTATTAAATCATAATTACTAAATTGTTACTCTGCTCAAATTTTAATTATTAAATTATACTTGTTAAGCTGTTACTCCTGTTCAATTTAGAAAATTAAAATGCGCTTGCTAAGCTGTTACTCTGCTCAATTTAGAAAATTAAAATGTATTTATTTAGTGTTATTCTGCCAAAATTTAGTAATTATACTATAATCTATGTCGTTATTCTGTTAAAATCTGGTATTGTGCAATTTCTGCAAAATAAGGCAGAAATGTTGATTGTACTGGTGCTCAAGTTAAATGAGACCAGGGAAACCTCTGCTTGAGAAGTTAGGAATTGATAGTTTAGTGAGTAATGTAAAGCAAGTGACATGTAGTGACATGGCACCCTGCTAGGGAAGCCACAGTTTGGTACGCTGAGGAATGAAAAGGCAGGGACCCACTTGCGAGGTCTTGGGGTAGGCATCGAGTGGTGAAGGGTCCCAATGGCCAGGTAGCGCCTTGAGCCGGGATATTCGCCTGACCAAACTCGATAACCCGACAACTGCTCAGCATTCCAAGATTGGTTTTGAGAGTATACTTCTATAAAATGGATATCCTAAATTGTTATTTTGTTCCTCAATGATGACGAGGACTGTACCATGTATGGTGTTGAGAGAGGTATATGTACTCCCAGTCACTTCCCAGGTTTCTGTTGAGAACTATTACCCACTAATAGGGAAGTATTGGATCCATACCTAGTTAAGGTAGTCGGATACAACTTAGAATGAATCTTAGGATCTCTTGTGTTGCCAGTTGTGTTTTGTTTTTGTTTTATGGTAGATTTCCTACCGCACATGTAAAAGTGATTTTAGAACAAAACACCTCACTCCATTATTTTCTTTTGTGTATGATTGGTCGTGATTATTGAAGACGACATTAACGCTCCATGATGCTGAGTACGAGATAGAGAACATCTCAACGAGGGAGGACCTGCAGACCTATAGTATTTTCTTTTTGTATAAGGGATAGGATAGATAAATACTACTGCTCTGTATAGGATCTCTTTTGATGTATATAGTGGGCTAGGTAGTATATGTATTTCGATATACTTTTGTTTCTGACTGTTATGTATTACTCAAACCATGATGTACAGTTTTATGAAACATATATATCTTTCATATTTTATTACCATTTCCAAATTCTGTTAAGTTGGGAATTTCTTTTAAACTGGAAAAATTTTACACACATTTTTATTTACTTAAACTTAATAACTAAATTAATATGAATTATATTTAAAATTAAATGGGTGTTACATATCGCATCAAATTTTGACATTTATCAAGTAACATTATGATAATATATAAATCATGTAGTTTGTAATAATGTTTTGCTAACATATTTAATTTAAATTAAATTTAAATTAACTTGAAATTATTCTAAACTATCATTATTATATATATATTATCTATATATATATATATAATAATATTATATAATTAATCAGATTATGTATGTTATTTACAAATGACACTAAATCTAAATCTTTAATACAAATTAACTATTTATTTTGTTTTAAGCAACTCGACAAAATTCAATGCACTGTGTGGAGTAATTGTTTGACAAATTTGAACCACTATTACATAGGAAAGATGTTATGAGGTAAAAAATTTATCGGTGTGTACATCCTTTTTCTTTTTCTTTTTCTTTTTTTCAAATTTCTTTTCATTTGAAAACAAATAAATAAATAAATTAGTACTTTATTTTTATTTTTCCTCATTTAATAGTCGTAGTTGCAATTAGTTGTGATATGATATTTTAAATAAATTATAATTATAGAACTTGTAATTTTAGTTTTAGAAAACATCATGAATTTAATTAAATTAGAAAATTAGGTTAGTTAAAATATTAATAAGGTTGAATTCACGTGTATCAATATATTTACGTGAATATTAGAATGAATTAATTAGAATTGATAGGTTAGTATCTAAATTGGAGTTTATTTTTATTTATGTAATCTCTTTTTCTTTATCTGAAAATTTATTTACGTTTGATATTTAAATTTTTGTAAAACGAAATTTTGTTTATAATTTGCTAGTAAACCGAAGAGCTAGTTACGTTTGTTAGAGTATGAAATTATCATATATCTCTTTAGATGAGTTAATAGGAAACATGTAATACTAAATAATAGAATACGTTAGCAAGCTACACTATTGGTGTATTTTAAGATATATTGTAGATATAGCTTGCTAAAATACTCAAACTAAAAGACAAGTGCGTGTACGTTAACAATTGCTAACGTACACGCACTTGTTTTTTAGTTGGAGTATGTTAGCAAGTTACACCATGGTGTATTTTAAGATACATTATAGTTATAATTTGCTAATGTACTCCAACTAAAAAACAAGTGTGGTGTACGTTAGTAAATCCCTATATATATATATAAGATAATAATGTTGGAGCCCAATGTATAAAACAAAGCAATTGGTGATTCACCTTTTAAATTCAAAGTGTCACGTTGTGTTTAATCCCATCTATGCCTTAGATATGATTTTTATCCCTTATAGCTTTCGCTATAAAACCGTAAATGTTGTAGGCCAATTGAATATCA